>CM035116.1:59303274-59774954 GCA_020205555.1 Panax stipuleanatus
GCTTGTACGGTCGCAACACGGAAATGTGGAACACGTTGTGGATATGCTCCAGTTCGGGTGGCAACGCAACTTTGTATGCCACTTCGCCCACTCGCTTCAGTATCTCGAACGGTCCTATGAATCTTGGACTCAATTTTCCTTTCTTGCCGAAACGGATTTTTCCCTTCCATGGAGATACCTTTAAGAATACGAAACTGCCGACTTTGAAGTCTCGGTCCTGCCGATGCAAATCTGCGTATTTCTTCTGGCGATCTTGAGCTGCTACAAGTCTGGCTCTTATCACTGTCACCACGTCTGCGGTTTGTTGAACTAACTCTGGTCCGAGTATTCGTCGTTCTCCGACTTCGTCCCAACATAACGGCGTTCTGCACTTTCTCCCGTAAAGAGCTTCGTACGGTGGCATGCCAATACTCGCATGGTATCTATTATTATATGCGAATTCTACTAAGGGTAGGTGGTCGTCCCAATTTCCCTTAAAATCCATCACGCAAGTCCTAAGCATGTCTTCTAGCGTTTGTATTGTTCGCTCACTTTGTCCGTCTGTTTGAGGATGATAAGCTGTACTCAACCTCAACTGCGTTCCCATTCTTTCTTGCAAACTCTTCCAAAAATTGGACGTGAAGCGCGGATCTCGATCAGAGACAATTGACACCGGCACTCCATGTCGTGAAATAATTTCTTTTACATATAGGCTTGCTAATTGGTTCAAACTGTAGCGGATCTTGATTGGTAGAAAGTGTGCGGTCTTCGTTAGTCGATCCACGATAACCCAAATAGCATCATAACCTTTCTGTGTAACTGGAAGTCCTACCACGAAGTCCATGGTAATATGCTCCCATTTCCACTCTGGTATTTCTAATGGTTGTAGTAAACCACTTGGCCGCTGATGTTCTGCTTTAACGCGTTGGCAAGTCAAGCATTTACTGACGCACTCTGCGACTTCCCGTTTCAAATTAGGCCACCAAAAATGTTGCCTTAGATCTCGGTACATCTTTGTGCCTCCCGGATGAACGGAATATGTCGTATTGTGTGCCTCGTGCAAAATCTCTTCCCTCAACTCAGTTACCGCTGGTACCCACACTCTCCCTTCAAATCTCAAAATACCGTCTTTATCCATTCGAAATTTTTCTCCCTCACTTTCTGTGATCCTCTTTCGGATTTTCTCACACTCTTCATCCTTTTCCTGAGCTTCCTTTACTCTATTCAACAACGTCGGACAAGCTTCCATTACAATTAACTTCTCACCAGACTTTTCTGGTCCTTTCACTTCTATCTCCAATTTCTTCATTTCTCTTATCAATTCCTCCTGAGTCGTCAAATTAAACAACTTCTCCCTTCCTTTCCTGCTCAGAGCGTCGGCAACCACATTTGCCTTTCCCGGGTGATAAAGAATATCGCAATCATAGTCTTTGATTAATTCTAACCACCTTCTCTGCCGCATGTTTAACTCCTTCTGTGTGAAGATATATTTCAGACTCTTGTGGTCCGTGTATATCTCACATTTTTCTCCGTATAGATAATGTCTCCATATCTTTAACGCAAAAACTACTGCCGCTAACTCTAAGTCGTGAGTAGGGTATCGTTTTTCGTAATCCTTTAATTGTCGTGATGCATATGCAATGACCTTGCCATGTTGCATGAGCACACAGCCAAGCCCCTTGTGCGATGCATCACTATACACCACAAAATTTCCCGCATCATCTGGTAATGATAATACAGGTGCTTCGCTCAATCTCCTTTTCAGTTCTTGAAGACTTTCTTCGCATTTGTCGGTCCATACAAATTTCACCGTCTTTCTAGTCAAATTGGTCAGCGGGGTTGCTATCTTAGAAAAATCTTGGATAAATCTTCGATAGTACCCAGCTAACCCTAAAAAGCTTCTCACCTCCGTCGGTGTTCTCGGTTGTTCCCAATTACTTACTGCTTCAACCTTCGCAGGGTCTACAGAGATTCCATTCTTATCCACCACGTGGCCTAAGAATTGAACCTTCTCCATCCAAAATTCGCACTTAGAAAATTTTGCATACATCTTCTCCTTCCTTAGCGCCTCCAAAACAATCTTCAGATGTTCGGCGTGTTCTTCCTCTGTCTTTGAGTAGATCAAAATGTCGTCGATAAAAACCACTACAAATTTATCCAAGTATGGCTTGAAAACTCGGTTCATCAAGTCCATAAATGCTGCCGGAGCATTAGTCAATCCAAATGACATTACCAAAAACTCGTAGTGTCCATAACGGGTTCGAAACGCAGTCTTTGGTATGTCCTCATCCCGTACCTTCAGTTGATGATATCCTGTTCGTAGGTCGATCTTTGAGAAACACTTTGCTCCCTTCAGTTGATCAAATAAGTCGTCTATCCTCGGTAGCGGATACCGGTTCTTTATCGTTACTCTGTTCAATTCTCGATAATCGATACAGAGTCTCATCGATCCGTCCTTCTTCTTAACGAATAGCACTGGTGCTCCCCACGGAGAAACACTCGGTCGAATGTAACCCTTATCCAATAATTCTTGCAATTGCATCATTAATTCCTTCATTTCTACTGGCGCCATACGATATGGAGCTTTCGAAATCGGTGCCGTTCCCGGTGCTAAGTCTATTACGAATTCGATTTCTCTGTCTGGCGGAAGACCAGGCAGATCGTCCGGAAACACGTCTTGGAATTCATTAACTACGTATATATCCTTAATTTCTACTCCCTTCTTCCGAGTATCAACGATGTAAGCTAAATATCCTCCACATCCTTTCCTTAACAATTTCTTGGCCTGCATCATCGTAACGCAACACGATTGCTTAAGCGATGAGCTACCATAAAACACTACCTTAGACTTACTCGGAGTCTGAAGGTTCACACATTTGTTCTGACAGTCAATTATCGCAGCATGGTTATACAACCAATCCATTCCCAGTATTACGTCAAATTCTCCCAGTCTAATAGGAATCAAGTCTACGCTCAGTTCATGTTTACTAATATTTGCGCGACAATTTCGATAAACGTATTCTACAGGGATTACTTCCTTATTAGCAACTTCTATGATCAAAGGATTTTCTAATCGTTCTCGAGGTGTACTAAGTCTACTAGCAAATTCTTCAGATACAAAAGAACAGGTGGCACCCGAATCAAATAATACATAAGCATTTATATCATTGATTGGGATTATACCTGACACCACATCCTTCGCAGCCACTGCGTCTTGGACGGTCATGTTAAAGGTTCTGGCGGTTGGGCGGTTGGATTGTGCCGGTCCACCGATCATCAGCTTGTTGCCTCCTTGCTGATTACTACCCCCGCCACTTCCCTTCTTTGGGCAGTCCTTAATTCGGTGCTCCGTCGAGCCACAAGCAAAGCATCCTTGTATCTTCTTCGGTTTCAAACAGTTAGGCGAGATGTGCCCTTCCTGTCCGCAGTTGTAGCAAGTGCCACGTCCCTTCCAGCACTCGCCCTGGTGATTCTTCCCACACTTCGGGCATCCTTCAGCCCTCTTCTTGAAACCTCCACGAAAATTCCCTGATTGATTATTGTTGTTTTTGTTGTTGTTATTATTCTCCCACTTTCTCTTTCCCAAGTTGCTTCCTCCGCTACTACTTCCTCCCGTACGATTCTCTCCTCCAGTATTCTTTCCTTTCTTTTCTTTGTTATACAGACTTAAGGCCTCACTGCCACCTTCCGCAATGATTGCCTTCTCCAGTAATGTTGCAAAGGAATCAATTTGAAGAACTGATACCTTATTGAACAGCCACGGCTTCAACCCTTGTTCAAAGCGTCTAGCCTTCCTCTCTTCATCACCAACTTGGTGCTCCGCAAATCGCGCTAGTTCGTTAAACCTAGCCGCGTATTGCGCCACCGTCATCTCACCTTGTTTTAACTCTAGGAATTTCACCTCCATCCTATTCTTCATACTCTTTGGAAAGTAATTCTCGAAGAATAGTGTCTTAAACTTATCCCAAGCTATTATCCCTTCTCCAGCTCTTTGTTGATTAGCCTCCCACCAGTAGTTCGCTTCTCCCCTCATCATGTACGTGGCAAACACCGTCTTCTGATCTTCGCCTACGCTAGCTATAGTGAAAGCTTTTTCGATCTCTTTGATCCACGTTTGTGCGATGATTGGGTCGGTAGTTCCCTCGAACTCCGGGGGTCCTACACTCTTAAAGTCTTTAAAGGTTGTTACTGGCACAGTTTGAGGGTTCGGGCGAACGGGTTCATTGTTCCTTCCCCTTAAGGCTTCTCCTAACAAGTCTACCAGTTTCTGGATCGGGTCTACTTGTTCTCTCTCATTGTTAACAGATTCTTCGGGTGCTGTCAATCTACGTCTGGGCGGCATTATCTGCATCACAAGTTTTCATTTTATTATTATTCAAGTATATTACTTAAGTATTTCTTTTAATACTAAAAGAATAAATTTATAACACGTTTCTAAAATCAACTCCATTTATATTCATATGCCATTTCATTTCATTACATGATTTCCCCAGCATACTGCTATAAATGTTATCACATATATCCCCTAATATCACAAAAGACGGGGAATATACCAACCTACTACCATACTACCCCTCTAACAAAAGCTAACTCGGGGTTTACATCATCATCCCACATCTTACACAAAAGATCGGGATTACAACATAGTATATACAATACATAAAGACACAACTAGTACTACCACTAGACTGACTAAGGAAATCTCATCCCATCATCCCGCGCTCCACTGCGCTCTTGTACTCCAACTGTGCTATATACGCAACCAGCTCTCGGCTCAAGGTATGTAGAGTCTGTCCCTGTTCTGCCGGGTAGTGGTACACACCATCAATCACCCTTTCAAAAGCTGAACGGAACACATACCCCATCTTGTTCATCTTTCTCTTCTTGCACCTGACCTCGTCCTCAAGGTCGTCGGCTCTCTCTTTGGACGCTTCCCACTTCTCCTCGAAGTGTAACCTATCCATCACCTCCAACTCTAGCTGAGTACGGAGTGCCTCTTTCTCAGTCTTCTCACTCAGCTCCCTCTGCTCAACCTCTTCTAGCTTCTCTGCCAAATCTACATTCCTAGCCACTGACCTGTGAAATAGAGTCCCCATCTGGATCCCTGCCTCCCTACGGTAGGCAATCTCCACCTCTAACTCTTGCATAGCCAGCTTCCTCTGGTGGTCCTCGTCCCTCAGCTTCTGGAACTCAGACTCTCTCTCGTGGGCCTCTGCCTCCAGCTCCTGAACTCTACAGTCTAACTCTAGAATACGCTCCTCGTACTCTCCTAACATCTGTTCCTCTATAGTAGCCTCATCAGAGTCCTCTACTGGCTCATCCTCCATCGGCTCCTCCTCTGGATCAGTCTCTATCTCAATCTCGATCTCATCCTCGTCATCAAACTCGGATGGTGCAACTGCCTGCACTGGTGTAGCCTCTAGAGGTGCCTCGTATACTACGTGTATATCCCTGGGCTCCTCCTCTACAACTCTACTAGGTACCCCTGTGTCTGTCATCCTACACTCACAAACACAAGACAAGAAATAGCATCTCCATTAGAATGTTAAATTAAATATAAGTTCATTGTATAGAATGAAGTTACATTTCATAACAGACTAAGTCTCTCAAGGAAAACCCTACATGAGTTTTATCTCCTTCCTAACTTCTAAGTTCGCCTAAGTTATAGTCTAAGGACACTCGTTCCTAAGGTTTATAACTACAGCTCTGATACCAACCTGTGACGCCCCCAAATTCCAGGACCGCCTCTTGGTCTCTCGAATTCGGTTCATCACGTGCTCATGGTAATACATCACAATATTAATAATTAAATATCATACGATCACAGCGGAAAATCTATTTTAGAATAATTTACAATGATTTATTATAATTATTCCCCCAAGTCTCGCAACCTACAGTACTTAATAGATTACCTAATAATATCAGTTAACGACTTATTACATAATCTAACTTAAGCTTAAACATAATCAAATCCAGTCTTACTACATTATCTTAATACAACATTAAAATATTAAAACATAAAAGAGACAAGCTAGTTGGTAGCCTTGCCCTTGCCCTTATCAACGCCCGAAGGTTCACCATGCTCTGCCTTAACTGAAATGTTTTAAGGAAAGCAAGAATGAGCACAAATTGCCCAGCAAGTAATATACAATAAGGGTGAGTAATAAGATTCTCAATTCTCGAAAGGGTATAACAAGATTTGATAGTTCAAGAATAACAAGAATATCAATAGTTCTCAATATCAGTCGCTAAGGACAGGATAATATCAATATGATTCAATAATAAGTCAATTCAAGATTTCAAATAATTGAATACTGAGCAGTCACTAAGGACTGAATAATATCAATATGATTCAATAATAAATCAATTCAAGATTTCAAGATAACTGAATACTGAGCAGTCACTAAGGACTATGAACTTCCATAGGATTTGACAGTAATAAACTGAAAATCCAACAAAAACAGATACAACAGGTGATCAGCCTAAAGTACCCTTGTTATGCATAACAATCAATCATACTCAAGTGCGCGCGTCGGTTCTCCGACAGTTATAGTTTGTTCTTCTCAGTCATATATAAGATCCCGCACCAATCAATTGGTTTTGGGTCGTTTTTCAATAATATAAGTCTAGCCGAATCAAATGGCATAGACACTTTCACAATATTCATTAACAACACTAAGTTCAACATGAATAATAGCTTTAATGAAATAAGAGTTCAAGTATGCTAATTCGATTCAACCGATTAAATAGGAAACTAGTTCGCAATACACAAGATAGGATACTTGCATAGTAAAAGAGTATAAGTTAGGAAACTTTCACAATCATAGATTTCCTTGCATAAAGTAAATGCGTCGGTTAGGATACTTGCACTTTAAAAGAGTGTAAGTAAGAGAACTTGCCTTTAGCGTAGTTTATCCACGAAAAGCAAATCAACACTTTCGAATTCCTATCGTAATACAGTTACGTATATATATGATATTCATTAGTCATATAATTTAACTTCGCATTTTCTCTTTGAATATACGATCAACACATAAGCTAAGTTTTACCTAGCTACACAGTTATATAGAATATAATTTCTATCCTTAACGTTCTTTCTTTAGAGTTTAAACGCATTCTCATATAATATAAGATCTCAACAATTAGCAAACATGCTTGCATATTATTAATATCTCATAAGACCACAATCAATACTAAATATATTTCATTTTAGCAAGTTACGGCATCTCCTTAAGTTAACCGTCAAAATCGGGTTCAAGTAACATCATATAATATCACGTAGCATGTATTCATATTTAAAGGATACTTTACATGCTTGTATAACTTTTCCAAATCCAATCGTACATGGTATAGGTTCTTAAGTTAATACTTAAAGCCATTCAAGGACACGAACTCATATGGTCTAACATGGTCTCTTTTAAACACATAAGATATTCATATAACTTGTATTAGTCATGCTCATGAGTACTCGTATTGCATATATGTAGCTAGCATTGTCATTATCTTGAAAACATGCTTTGTTCATGCTAAACTTTAATCATGGCAACTAATCATGGTATATATACATGCATGACACATGAATGAGTCTAAGAGTACTATCACATGTGTTCATAAATGTCAAATTCTAATTCTCGTCATAACATACCAACGTTCACGTTCAAAGCTTATACTTTGTTAGTATAGTTCATTAATAAGGTCTATCATGTTCATGCTTCCTTATGAAACCCATATACACAAGTTAACATGCTTTTCATGTATTTCAAGGCCCTATAAACATGCTCGAAAAGTCAGAATGTATACATGGTTTTTACATGTCAATATCAACCTTCAAAACTTGTATTTTTGTTAGAAAGGTGCACTAGTCGGGTTCACATGTCCATATTATATCACGGAACCTATATACATAAGTTAGTATGCATTTCATGTGTTTCTAGGTCATACTAACATGTCTCGAAAGTCAGAATATTAACATGCTTCATATATGTTAACGTCGTTCATGAAACTTTAAGTTCGTTTTCAAACTATATGTCGTTTGGTTAACCATGCATGCTAATATACTAAAACATGTTCACATTGCCTCATTAGGTTTATATATAAGTATTAATCATGCTTTCATGCTTGTTTAAACAAAAATCAAACAATTAGTTCATAACAGTTTTATTGCAGAATGCAGAAAAACTGAACACAGAGGCTGGCGCTGCGGCGCGGCACAGCAGCTTACTACTGGCGCTGCGGCGCGAGTGGCGCTGCGTGCGGCGCTGCGGCGCGGGCTGCGGCGCGAGTGGCGCTGCGGCGCGGGCTGCGGCGCTGCGGCGTCGAGGCAGTTTTCTGCAGTTCAGACTGCAGCGAAATCCGACCAAAAACCTCCCATTTCATCGATTTCAACATACCCAAATGCTATTAGACTTGTTTAACTTACTAATACATACATATATGCTTTTATAACAGTCAATAGCAATTATCAATTCCCAATTTCATGAACACCAACCAATTTCACGATATCTGATGTTTTTACAGAAATCTCAGAAATGGAAACACCAAAAATGAAATTGAAGACCAATGAAGCATATATAGTAATTCTAATCACATATATAAGTCCTTTAAACAACTAATTATTATTCTCAATTCACAAAACCATAACTTCCAACTGAAATCAAGAATTCACGAATAGAAATTTTGACAGAAAATGACAATGAAGATACGAAGGGGATTTATACCTCTGTAAATGATTTAAGCTTGCTGCTATCTCAATAACACTGATATATATATATATATGCTCTCTAGTCTCTCTTAGCCAAAATGCTCAGCAAAAGAAATGTAAAGGAGATGAGGCCATATTTATAGAACTCCCATTATACAGACAATGCAATTGTATCCCATATCGAACTAACGGATTATAGGAATGCATGAAGGTTATCAAAGGGTAGGTAATTAGTGGTTGGATTCATCATGAATCCCACTCCCTCCACAATCATGAGCTATGAAATGCTAGTTGCTGAGTTTGGGGAGAAGAAGAAGGAATAGGCCTTAGCTGTATGTCAAGCACGTGAAGAGCAAATGGGACACTTAAAATGAGACAATTGATTTAACTCCTCAGCATTTGCAAATACTACACTTGTATATACACACCATATACATATGTTATATATATATGTACTCTTAGGTTATAATTTAAATCACAATGTACTTCACATAAGTGTAATTTACACACATATAATCCAGGTACGTTTATCTTACTGATATAATACCATCGGATACTACCACATTACATTATATCATATATTATTAAATTGTATTACTCAACAATTATTTATAATAGATCCATGATACATTATTTTAATGTATATCCACACATCATTTGTCACTTACACATATCATAACATATAGTTACTATACATTTAATTCGCATGCTTGCACATATAATTTCTCATCTTATAATTTGAATATTAATTAATAATATACACATATCCTACATCCATCAATATAATTGTTAACCTCCATAACAATTTAATTAACCCTTATATGATTAATTATCACTTTGATATAAATCTTATTGTATTTATAAACACGTTGCTCATTATTATTAAGTTTCTTGCAATAATAATAATCACATATTGTTAATCGATCCTCATTAGTATTTTATAACAGTTAATTAATATTCTTCGATTAACAATTAATATAGATTAATTGTTCGCTTAAATTAATATAATCATTCTTATATTACGCCACTGTGCCACACAAGGCAATCAACGAGTTTATCACAAACTCCACCAATTTCTCAATTATTATAATTATTCAATTATATATAATTGAATTAATTCATCTCATAACACAAAATCATTTATATTCAAATAAATTCTCATTTCCATTAATATATTTATTTAATAATATATGGAAATTCTCGGGTATTACAAAGCTAGCCTACTCCTACCTTCTCAAACTCAGCATTCTAGCAAATCATGATACGGGGAGTGGGCACAACAGTGTTCTTCAACCACTCTACCAACTCTTCCTTAGCTGATATACAAAGCTTCAATCTAGTGGTTCAATTTAATGGACAATTGCATTGTCTGTGTAAGGATTCTTCTATAAATAGCAGCCATGTTTCTTCGTTTTCAATTTGCTGAGAGTTTGCATAAGTGGTGAGTGAAAGCAATATACATATATTAGTAGGAGAAGTTGGATTAGCAGCAAACTATATTTGAATCCTAGCAGAGGTATAATCCCTCTTCCTTTGTTCTTCATTTTCGTTTTCTGTTTTCGAAGTTTCCTTCAAATTTTTGATTATGCCAAATTGGTTCATGATTGGTTTGTAGAACCCTTATATTGTTGTTATATGAACATACATACGTGATGGAACCACTATATAGCTTTCTTGACTTTCATTTCCATTGTTGCTCTGTAATTTCTGTAAAGCATCGAATTCGTGAAATTAGTTGGAGTTCATGAAATTGGGAATCGTTTGGGCGATTGACTGTTATATAAGCATATATATGTGTTAGTAAGTTAAAAAGGTTAGTCTAATAGCATATGGGTATGTCGAGATCGATAAAATGGGAGGTTTTGGGTCGGTTTTGCTGCAGTCTGAACTGCAGGAACTGTCCCCACGCCGCAGCGCCGCAGCCAGCGCCGCAAACCGCGCCGCAGCGCCGCAGCCCGCGCTGCAGCCCCACCCACGCCGCAGCCCGCGCCGCAGCGCCACCCGCGCCACAGCGCTAGAATATGGCTGCTGTTGCCGCGCCGCAGCGCCGGCCTCTGTGTGCAGTTTTCTGCATTCTGCAACAAAATTGTTATATACCAATTGTTTGATTTTTGTTTAAACAAGCATGGGAGCATGATTAATACATATATATAAACCTAATGATTCAATGTAAGCATGTTTTAGTATATTAGCATGCATGGTTAACCAAACGACATATAGTTTGAAAACAAACTTAAAGTTTCATAAACGAACGTTAACATATATAAAGCATGTTAATATTCTGATTTTTCAAGGCATGTCGGTATGAGGTAGAGATGTATGAAAGACATATTAAGTTATGTATATATGGTTCATAGTATAACAAGAGCCTGTTAGACCTCACTATTGAACATATCTAACAAAAATACAAGTTTTGAAGGTTGATATTGACATGTCAAGACCATGTATACATTCTGACTTTTCGAGCATGTTTATAGGGCCTTGAAATGCATGAAAAGCATGTTAACTTGTGTATATGGGTTTCATAAGGAAGCATGAACATGATAGACCTTATTAATGAACTATACTAACAAAGTATAAGCTTTGAACGTGAACGTTGGTATGTTATGACGAGAATTAGAATCTGACATTTATGGACACATGTGATAGTACTCTTAGACTCATTCATGTGTCATGCATGTATATATACCATGATTAGTTGCCGTGATTAAAGTTTAGCATAAACAAAGCATGTTTTCAAGATAATAACAATGCTAGCTACATATATGCAATACGAGTACTCATGAGCATGACTAATACAAGTTATATGAATATCTTATGTGTTTAAAAGCGACCATGTTAGACCATATGAGTTCGTGTCCTTGAATGGCTTTAAGTATTAACTTAAGAACCTATACCATGTACGATTGGATTTGGAAAAGTTATACAAGCATGAAAGTATCCTTTAAATATGAATACATGCTACGTGATATTATATGATGTTACTTGAACCCGATTTTGACGGTTAACTTAAAGAGATGCCGTAACTTGCTAAAATGAAATATATTTAGTATTGATTGTGGTCTTATGTGATATTAATAATATGCAAGCATGTTTGCTAATTGTTGAGATCTTATATAATATGAGAATGCGTTTAAACTCTAAAGAAGGAACGCTAAGGATAGAAATTATATTCTATATAACTGTGTAGCTAGGTAAAACTTACCTTATGTGTTGATCGTATATTCAAAGAGAAAATGTGAAGTTAAATTATATGACTAATGAATATCATATATATACGTAACTGTATTACGATAGGAATTCAAAAGTGTTGATTGCTTTTCGTGGATAAACTACGCTAAAGGCAAGTTCTCTTACTTACACTCTTTTAAAGTGCAAGTATCCTAACCGACGCATTTACTTTATGCAAGGAAATCTATGATTGTGAAAGTTTCCTAACTTATACTCTTTTACTATGCAAGTATCCTATCTTGTGTATTGCGAACTAGTTTCCTATTTAATCGGTTGAATTGAATTAGCATACTTGAACTCTTATTTCATTAAAGCTATTATTCATGTTGAACTTAGTATTGTTCTTGAATATTGTGAAAGTGTCTATGCCATTTGATTCGGCTGGACTTATGTTATTGAAAAGCAACCCAAACTAATTGATTGGTGCGGGATCTTGTATTTGACTGAGAAGAACAACCTTATTTGAAGGGAATATATAATTGTCGGAGAACCGACGTGCACACTTGAGTATGATTGATTGTTATGCATAACAAGGGTACTTTAGGCTGATCACCTGTTGTACCTGTTTTTGTTGGATTTTCAGTTTATTACTGTCAATTCTAGTAGAAGTTCATAGTCCGTAGTGACTACTCAGTATTCAATTATTTGAAATCTTGAATTGACTTATTACTGAATCATATTGATATTATCCTGTCCTTAGCGACTGTTATTGAGAACTGTTGATATTCTTGTTATTCTTGAACTATCAAATCTTGCTATACCCTTTCGAGAATTGAGAATCTTATTATTCACCCTTATTGTATATTACTTGCTGGGCAATTTGTGCTCATTCTTGCTTTCCCTAAAACATTTCAGTTAAGGCAGAGCATGGCGAACCTTCGGGCATTGATAAGGGCAAGGGCAAGGCTACCAACTAGCTTATGTCTGTTATGTTTCAAATATATTAATATTGTGTGAAGATGATGTAGTAAGACTGGATTTGTTTATGTTTAAGCTTAAGTTAGATTATATAACAAGTCGTTAATTGATATTGCTATGTAATCTATTAAGTACTATAGGTTGCGAGACTTGGGGGAATAATTATAATAAATCATTGTAAATTATTCTAGAATAGATTTTCCGCTGTGGTTGTGTGATATTTAGTTATCATTATTGCGATGTATTACCATGAGCACGTGATGAACCGAATTCGAGAGACCAAGTGGCGGTCCTGGAATTTGGGGGCGTCACAGGTTAACTAACTATGAGGAGTAGTTATGTGATAACTAACTTATGTTGTTAATTATACATAAGTTTGACAGTGAGTATCAAACGAGTAAATGGAAGAGAATTACAAAGTGTAAATTAGAAAGTATAAAATAGAATTTACTTAGACGTTTGATAAGAGTTGCTAGGTGACTAATAGTTGATGCGTATGGTAATACGTGTGTAGGATTGATGAAGCAGATTATTATAAGCTGTTTTTCTGTATTTGATAATTTACGAGCCAGGCAAGTCTTTCGGTTCCTATTTTTTATGTAAACTTGATGATTTAAAATGTATTGCAAAGAGCATGCTATGTTATATATGTTGCAAGCATGAAATTTTAAAGTCAACTTATGACTACATTGATTGATTTAAGAATGTTGATTGAGTAAGGAACTCAATCTTTATATTTGTTATGTGATTAAAGCATGTATGTCATGTTACTTTAATGTTTATGAGATGTATGTTGAGCATGTTAATTATGTGCTACGTGATGCACGAAAACTGTTAGTTCTTGCTGAGCTGTCGAGCTCACTCTTCCAAATAACTATTTTTACAGGTTAAGAAGGTAAGGTAATGATACATGCTAGTTGAATGTTAGAGTTCAATAGTAATTCAAGAAGCTTACTTATGTTTTATGAGAAATGCATTTAATATCTTGCTTGTAATGTAGATCTAAAGCTGTAAAGTTGAGTTATCCGATGTATATGGATAATAATTGTAATGTAAGACTTTTTATAGTCATTTCGTTGTAACGATTTATGATTTAGATTTGAATCGAAGTTATGTAATATAAAGGTTGCGATTCAGGGCAATAAAGAAAGCAGTTTATAAAAATTTTAAATTATTCCACATTTTTAGTGATTTTAATATCGAATAATGATGTAAAGATAGATTAAAGTTATATTGTTAACGATCGAGAAGGAGAATATTATTGTATGAATTTTGGGGTCGTTACAGTTGGTATCAAAGCTGATAGGTTATACACCTTAGGTAAGAGTACCTTAGGCTATGACCTTAGGTTATAAGAAGTTAAGTTTAAGTTACGTATAACGAAAAGGTGATTCTTTTCACATACGTAGATGTATAGGATGAGTTAAGTCCTAGAAATGTTATAAGAAAAAGATGAGAATGACGAGGAGTACACTCGAATAAAAATATTAAATTATATAAATGGAATTAGAAATTCTTAAAAGAAGAATCTTGAAGAGATATAGAGATAAGAATCAGGAGTTGCCTAACTCCAATAATCAGGATGACGAATAATGATGAATAAACAAGGTCTATAAGATTAAAAATATAAAGGAAATCATGATATGACATGATGATAGGTAAGATGAGAAGTTTGTAAAACAAAACAATAATGAGATAAGAAAAGAATCATAAGGGAGATGATTATAGGATAAGATCACGACGTGATCTTTTAAAGTTGTAAAAGGCAGAAGGTCATTAATAATTGAATAGTTATAGTTTGATGCTATAATGAGAATGTACTATGAGATAGTACGAGATTAACTCACGATGAGTTACGAATGACGAGATACAAGAAATCTGTATCCAGATTTGAGCGAGAAGGTATGAGTAAGATAGAGTTAAGTGGGATTTCAACTGAGAACTCATGTGGTGGCTGAGTTGTACAAACCTTTGTATGGGCAGGGGTTTTGTGCTTACACTTGGTTTATCATTTTGATAATCGTTGGAATGCTGGTGTCGCGCTATCGATATATATATGACGAGAAGGTGATTCTTTTCTCATATTATATTTGATAGTAAGAAACAATTAGGATTAGATTATATGATATTAAGATTAGGTATGGTTTCTTAAAACTCATACTTGTGGTAAGTTCGTGACTCATAGTCGTATGTATGTTTTTGAACCCCTAAGCATATGGACAGTCTCTGATTAGTTCTTTGACTACGTATTGCTAGGACAAGTTCTTAAACTCATATTATTGTGGCAAATTCCTGAACGTCTAAAGTGTGGTAAGTTCGATGAACTATACTGGGTATAAAAAGGTTATAGTATAGAAAACATTGATGTTGTTTAAGATTGATAGAATGTCTAAGTAATGAGACGGTGGAGTAAAGATTTAAATTGATGGAGAAAGTTTTTATATTCTAAATCTTTTAGCTTTGCTAGATTTTCGAAATTTATTGACTTCGTGCTGATGTTACACTTTATTTTCTTGAAAAACATTGGATCAAATGATGGAACCAAAGAATTTTTAAAATAGTGCTATTATTCACATGTCTATGCTAATTGCTTCAGCTAGACAAAAATGATTTAAAATTTTTAAAATATATTTTATATATTCTATACATCATTTGATATGGTGTAGAAGCAATAATCGAGGATGTTATCAATGTAGTTAAACCTAGTGCTGGATGTGATCGTATGATCGTCAGCCTACTATGGTATGGAGTAGTATGACGACGTCATGTAATGACGAAATCTTCAACGTACCATTACTACAGTACGGTATCAGGATATTATAAAAAGATTTATTTATTTTTAGTTTCCTTAAAAAAAAAATTATTTACTTTTAGTTTTCTTAAACGAAAAAAAAAATCTTATTGAGTTGGTTAAATATATATATATATATATATATATATATTTCGATTGATGTCCGAATTATTGCTAGAAGTATAAGCTATTTGATTCAGCTAGACAAATATTGAAAGATGTTTATGAAATTCGAGCATTCTTGGTCAAACTATGACAAACCAAATTATTTTGCTGCGGATTCAAATGTTAAGAAGCTGAGGTGAACAACCCTATAAAAGGGGACATGTTATCAGAGACAATAGTTTCGAGTGTAACGCATATAGTCGTTACGATGTACTACGTTTGTGCACGACGTAGTGGTGCGATAGCCTGATTACTTAGAGCACCGATGCAGTTTATAGTGTGAAGTACTGGGGGTGAAGCACTGTTAAACCTAAATATAAGTTCAAGGTCTTGTGACCACTCAGCATGATTTGGAATCTTTTAAATTCCTGAGTTATTTATATTGCTTCCCAATTATTGAGCAATTGTGGAATATTCTTATTATTCTGAAGGTGAATGTAGCGAGAAGGATATTCCTTAGAAAGAAGTAGTTGCAGAACGCATTAATCTAGTGAATAAAGATTAACGTAAAATCTATTTTGATAGATTGATATATAAATATATATAGATTAATAAAATTTCGAGGACGAAATTCTTAGAAGAAGGGGTGAAAGTGATAACCCGAATAATTGTAGATAGTGAATTACGAAATATATTAATTCGACGAGTATAGTATATGGTTATGATCCTTAGAAAGGAAATGAACGAGTTAAAGAATATATAATATTTGATATAATTGTGTTTAATTGAAGGTTATGTAATAAAACCTAAAACTTGTTGAAGAAATAAATAGAGTAGTATAGATATATAAAACTTTTGATGGAATAATGTGTTGAAGTTATTCAACAATAATATTATGAAAGAGAATTTGTGAAAACCGAGTAAGGGAGGTTTCGTTGATTCCGAGGACGGAATCCTTATCAGGATGGAAGGATGTGACATCCCAGATTTTTTAGGAATTTATAAATGAGAATTTAATAAATAAAATTCTTATTATGTGATGTTTTGAGTTTGAGTATGTGTATACATGTCATATATTCTGGAATATGTGATTTTGTGTAAAGAAAAATTATATATTTATTGAATTAAATAAATATTTTAATTGATTTATTTATTGAGATAAATGAATAAATTATGTGTTGGTTATGGAGTAATTTAATTAAGTATAATATATTAATTAAATAAATATTTAATAATTAATTTAATTAATATGTAATAATTTTATGTTATAGTTCTAATTTAATTGGGATAATTAAATTAGATGAGTTATGTGATGTGTTACATGAAATTATAATTAGCAAGTAATTATAATTATGTGATTAATTGATGTTAAAGTTTTTAAATATTAAGATTTAATTGATTAAAGGATAACATTAAAAAGATGTGTTAAAGGATTTATTAAAAGAATTTCAAGAGTTTTTAAAATCGTTTTCCCAAACAAGGCCCTTGCACTGTTTTAAATCTGTTTTGCCAAACGGGGCCTTAACTACTAAAAATCTGTTTTTAAAATAATGTTATTTTACCAAACAAGCCTTAGGGCTTTTCAAATTCAATTTGTAACTTATTGCAATTATGGTATTAAGTATGTGGTTTAATTGCTTGGGAGTTATTTATATTATATAATTATACATATAATATATATCATATTAGCTATATGTTAAAAAACTACGTTACTTTAGAAAACAAAAGAGTTAGATGTTAGAACAAAAGGTTAGTCTGTGTAGAAAGAAAACACAGAAAACCTAGAGCTAGAGAGAAAAGAAGTAAGAAGAAGAGAGAAGAAGAGGAGGGAAGGAGGAAAGCTTTGAAAGTCCTTGTTCAACCTTATCATGATCTTCTTCTTACTCACTAAGCCAAGGTATAATCTCTAATCTTGTAGTTTAGAGATTTTATATTGATGTTCTTCATGATTGAGTCCTCTATAAATTAAGTTATCATGAAAAGTTAGTGTAAACATGAAATTGTATATGTGAATTGTGTCAAATATGCTTATAATTTGTTTATATGCTAATTAGGATGTTTAATCCATATGTATATGATGAACATTAGAGATTCATGTTCATCAAGAAGTTATAGTGAATATATTTTGAAACTATATGGTTTTCTTTAAAATCAAAAATTTAAGTTTTATGATGGATTGTTGTACAAATTGATTGAGGATTTTGTTAATTTGTCAAGGAACGTATTCAAGTATGTTTTGAATTGTGTATTTCGTTTTAAAAATAAATTATAGTGTTCAATTTCATCAAGAACATATATCAATGGTTTTTCTTCAAAAATCATGAAATTGGTTGTTTTAAATTGTGTTTTGATGATTTCATATGTTAAAACTTGTTAGGAGTTAGAATTTATGTTTTCTATAAAGTTGTTATGAATTGTATTGACTGAAAGTGGGATTGGTATGAAGAAATAAGTCAAATTGACTTTTTGTCTGCACAATTCACGAGCAAAACTTGAACCGCTGGTGGGGGCCCGCCCCGACGGGCCTTGCTAAGCCTAGAACCCCCGCCCCGGCAGGGGGTATGTAGAAAAGAAAGCTTTTTTTTTTGTGTGTATTTTGAAATGCTAAGTTTATGTGATAATTGATGACATGTTATCATACCTTAAAATGCTAAATAATAGTAATGAGATATATTAATAATATAATGTGAAATTATAATTTGAAATAATTACAATTAAAGTGAAGGTTTTATTTAAATTATAATTTGTTAAATTATAATGAATATAGTTTGATTAAAGTAAATATTTAACTTGAAGTATAATTTGTTAAATTATAACTTAATATGTGATTATAATTTGGAATAATTATAATTAAGGTGAATGTGTAATTTAAATTATAATTTATTTAATTATAATTTAATGAGTGCATGAATTGAAATTGATTATTTATAATCTAAGTAATTGTTTAATTTAAATTATAATTGGTTTAATTATAATTTAATGCAAGATTAATTATAAATTATTTAATTATAATTTGATTAAAGTGGATGTTTGAAATATAATTTGTTTGATTATAATTTAATATGAGTATGTAATTATTAGTTTATTAATTATGTGAGAAGTTATATGATTACGCAATGTGATTATGTGATATGATTAGTTATTAACTTATTAGTTAATGGGGAATGAGTTAACCTAAGTTGGTTAACTAACTATGAGGAGTAGTTATGTGATAACTAGCTTATGTTGTTAATTATACATATGTTTGACAGTGAGTATCAAACGAGTAAATGGAAGATAATTACGAAGTGTAAATTAGAAAGTATAAAGTAGAATTTACTTAGATGTTTGATAAACGTTGCTAGGTGACTAATAGTTGATTCGTATGGTAATACGTGTGTAGGATTGATGAAGCAGATTATTATAACCTGTTTTTGATAATTGGTAATCTACGAGCCATGCAAGTCTTTCGGTTCCTATTTTTTATGTGAACTTGATGATATTATGAACTGTTTTAAAATGTATTGCAAAGAGCGTGCTATGTTATATATATTGCAAGCATGAAATATTAAAGTCAACTTATGACTACATTAATTGATTTAAGAATGTTGATTGAGTAAGGAACTCAATCTTTATATTTGTTATGTGATTAAAGCATGTATGCCATCTTAATTTAATGTTTATGAGATATATGTTGAGCATATTAATTATGTGCTACGTAATGCATGAAAACTGTTAGTTCTGGCTGAGCTATCGAGCTCACTCTTGCAAATAACCATTTTTGCAGGTCAAGAAGGCAAAGTAATGATACATGCTAGTTGAATGATAGAGTTCAATAGTAATTCAAGAAGCTTACTTGTGTTTTATGAGAAATGCATTTAATATCTTGATTGTAATGTAGATCTAAAGTTGTAAAGTTGAGTTATCCGATGTATATGGATAATAATTGTAATATAAGACTTTGTATACTCATTTCGTTGTAACGATTCATGATTTAGATTTGAATCGAAGTTATATAATGTAAAGGTTGCGATTCAGGGCAATAAAGAAAGAAGTTTATAAAAATTTTAAATTATTCTGCATTTTTAGTGATTTTAATATCGAATAATGATGTAAGGGTAGATTAAAGTTGTATTGTTAACGATCGAGAAGGAGAATATTATTGTATGAATTTTGGGGTCATTACAAGAAGTACCCAAATTGTGTTTATAAGCTAAAGAAAGCTCTCTATGGTCTCAAACAAGCTCTAAGGGCATGGTATGAGAGGTTGAGTAAGTATCTTCTTTCAAATGGTTTTGCTAGAGGTAAAATTGATTCTACATTATTTATTAAGCATGAAAATAAGGATATTATTATTGTTCAAATATATGTAGATGATATAATATTTGGTGCTACTAATGATTTTCTTTGTGAGTGGTTTTCAAAGTGTATGCATAAGGAGTTCGATATGAGCTTGATGGGAGAACTGAATTAGTTTTTGGGACTCCAAATAAAGCAAACAAAGGAGGGAATCTATATTCATCAAACTAAATACACAAAAGAGCTACTCAAAAGATTTGGTTTTGAAGGATCCAATTCAAAGACTACACCCATGAGTACATCAATAAAGCTTATGTCTGATGAAAAAGGTATAGATGTAGAATTGACCAAATACCGAGGTATGATTGGTTGTTTACTATATTTAACTGCATCTAGACCTGATATAATGTATAGTGTATGTCTTTGTGCTCGATTTCAAGCAGAACCTAAGGAATCTCACTTACAAGCTGTTAAAAGAATTTTTAATTATTTAAGTGGTACTATTAATTTGGGGTTGTTTTATCCAATTTGCAATCACTTTGAACTAATAGGCTACTCAGATGCTGACTATGTAGGATGTCAAATTGATAGAAAAAGTACCAGTGGTGTTTGCACATTTTTGGGACAAAGTCTTATGACTTGGCATAGTAAAAAGCAAATTTCAGTTGCTTTATCAACCACTGAGGGTGAATATCTAGCTGCAGGAAGTTGTTGTTCTCAAATATTATGGAGGAGACGAACTCTATGTGATTTTGATATTTTATGTGATAGTGTGCCTATTTATTGTGATAATTCTAGCACTATTGACATATCAAAAAAATCCTGTTTTACATTCACGTACAAAACATATAGAGGTAAGGCATCATTTTTTAAGGGATAATGTTTCAAAAGGACTAATTAAATTAATTTTTATTCCTACAGAAAATCAGTTAGCTGACATTTTTACTAAACCCTTAAGTGAAGAAAGATTTTGTATTTTAGGAGAGAACTTGGAATGTGCATGGTATACTTAGTGTCCACGTACTTAAATATAATATATCATGTACCTATATTATATTTGCATGTTATTGAATAAGATACATCTACTTGATACTCATTATCTGTTCATAAATAAAATGATACTGACGGCTATTTGTTACTGGGAAACGTATCGATTTATTTGGCTTATTTCACGGTATTATCTCATTAATATCTTGAACAGTCTTTTAGATATAATTACTTTGGAGATTTGAAAAGATATGATAGCTGAAGAGATTTATCTTCTCGAGACGTCTACTCAGTTTCCAACTCTTCCATATTAAATCATCTTCTTATTTCTCACTTTACCAAAGCACATTAGTTGTTGCCTTAGTAAACCCTCTTTTTCTCTCATCTTGCTAACTCTCTCAAATCTCTGCAACAATAAAAACTCGAGCAAGCAAGAGATCTTCCGGTATTTCCATCAACGACGGCCAACAGACTCGATCTCCATATATACAGTGAGAACACAAAAGAAATCCAAATGACAGCAGAAGCAATCATCTGTGCATATGTCGTCCGATGACCCAACACTCTCAGATGGGTGGGATTCGAGTTTCTCCTTTTTGAAGTTTTCAGAATCATCTCATCGTGGGAAGACGAAGCAGTCAGAGGCCGTAAACCATCCTTCTCTTTCTCAGCCAGAGTCTCCTTCAGTACTGGTAAACTCTGTTTCTTCTCTTTCTGATTTGCCAAAAAACTTCTTTAGAGGACACAGTTTCGAAGAACGGTTTAAAACTTCTATTTCTATGAAACAATTTGTTTATGAGAAAATTTTAGATATGTTCTATTTCAAAAACTCTCATTTAGAAAAACTTTTTATGTCAAGTGGAATATCATCTATGCTTTTTCCTCCTACCAAGGCTTACCGACGGTTGGTTCAACAATTTTATAACAATCTTGAGTGTCATAGTGATTGCTATACATCTTTTGTTAAAGGAAAATCATTTTTCTTTACTGTTGTTGATTTTGGAAGTTTTCTTAATATTCCCTCTGCTGGACCATGTTCATTCACATTAAAAGGAGCTGCAAACATTCCTTTTCCACTTCTAAAACAACTTCAAATTGTCATGAACAATCTCACTTTAACGTCTCTCTTTACTCCAAAAACTATTGATGTCTGTCCTACTGCTTGTGTTCTACATAAATTGGTTCGTTATAATCTGTTTCCCCGCATTGGTGGTGGTGCAGATTTTACTTATCAAGATTTAGTGGTTGTGGCGATGATTCTTAAAGGTGTTTCTTTTAACTTCTCACTCATGATGTTATCGCATATGTTAAGTTGTATTCGTCAAACCAAAAAGTGTCTTCCATATAGTTGTTTTCTAACCAAGGTTTTCCAGCATTTTAACATTTATCTTGATGATGAAGTTGTTGTGTCTCACAATGAGTTTGTAGATTCTGCTAATTTAAAACAATCTCATATCTCTCTTGTTAATGGTGAGTTTATTTGTATTATTCCTGATCCTCTCCCTATATCACCTACTCATGCTTTTTCTTCTACTATGCCAAATCACACTGACTTCTCTCCTGAAATCTTGAGTATGCTAACTACCATTCTTCAGAATTAAGAAGCTATGCAGATTGATATTGTTGAGATTAAGCACAGACTTAATGTCTTGGGAAAAGGCAAGCTGCCCATATCGGCTAATGATTTACATAAGTGTTTTACTCGGATGGGGTATGAGTTCATTGACTTGCAGGCTGGCTTTGAGTTACAAACTGCGGCTATGGTTGAAGCCCTATAACGCAAGATCAATCGAAATTCATGCCAGTTTAGTCAAGAAATAAAGTTTGTTAGTTGTCAGATTGGGGAGTTTGCTGATTTTATGGCTGTCAGATTGAATGATGTTGGACATAAATTGCATTTTCAAAATATGTATTCAACGATTCCTGAATGGCCTTGTTGCAATTGGTGTTGGGTTTGTATGTAACGCAATCATGCAATCAAATCACATAAATAGGGCGGAAGCGTAAAAACTAGGTTTTCAAAATTTATACAAACCCATAACCATGATCATGCTTTGTGCTTGTTATCAATAACAGAAAAGAGAGAACATGGAATTATACCTTTGAAGATCTAAGCTTCCTCAGGTACAAGTTCTACTCCTTTGATTCCTTTGATTCCTCTGATAGTGGCTCCTTCCCTTGAATAATGTCAGCCACCCAAATGTTTGGCCTCTAACGGTGATCCACCAAGGAAGATGAAGAACTCAAGAAGATGGGTTATTGGCTTAACCCTTGTTTCTATCTCTATAGAATATGTGTACTCCCAACTCTTGGAAAATTTCACATCCCTTATTTCTAATATAAGACTCTCTTATATAGATATTAGGTTAACCCTCCTAATCCAATTAGAATAGGGTTTTATTTAATTAATTTATATCCTAATCTTTATTAGGATTGAGAGAGAGTACTGATATTATATTAATTCCTAAACTCCTTTAGAATTATAATAATAATAATAATAATAATATTAATAAGACTCCTCTTATTAATTTATATTTAATATTTCTAAAATATTAAATAATAAACATTAAGCTATTTAATTTATTCTATCATCATAGATTAAATTAATTATACTTAATGCATTATTACTATCATGCCATTTTCTTCTTAAATAATTCTTCTTCCTTTTATGGTGTGACCTTTTAGGTTCTCCATATTAAACCGGTTGTGAATAAATCAATTAGAACAATTCTAATCTTATTTAAATAAACAAATTAAACTAATAATCTATTTAAATAAATAACATTTATTCTACAATAGGGATAAGCCTCCCTAGCGATCAACGACTTTCCAGATAATATAGATTTCAACATTAATCATAAAAGAACCTGTGAGTTAATAGTTACCGTACAATTCAATCCTTCCACCATACAATGTCCCAATTAAATATAAGACATGGATTTACTGTCAAGTCTTAATTTATTTAATCATATGTATTTCGATTAGAAAATGCACAACTCCAAATAATGCAAATTAGAAACCTCTTTCTAATTTCATTCTACCTTGGCCAAGGATTCCTGGGTTGTCATTTAACGAATCACATAGGACATATCTCCTCTTTTACTAGAGGTGGTAGATTCTTTATTGATCATTCATTATCTCCATATGTAACTCATTACACCCAAGCATACCCTATATATGCCTTAAAAGGCCTTAAGGAATTAGTCAAAGTATAATTTGTTACATACAAGATACTATGATGATCTCAAGTCCAAGGATCACATGTACTACTATCACATTAGGAATTCCTATTGACAGGCGAGTAAAACTCCATTAGGTATTCCATAGCGAGTCACGTTCAGTGATCTTATTCTCCAATAAGCACCTACATACTTGCTTTAGTGTCTCCACACAAATGACCATGAGATCAGTCATCCTCATCCAATAAGCAAGCAACATATGTACCAATCTATCCGGATTTACTAATCCCCTTTTTAGTAATCCCACGATTGGGAACTATTTTAGTTTTAAAGCTTTCTAAGAATTTAGATCTCATTAGCATGATCAACATCATGATTCTAAAAGCATTGCTTAAAACTATGGGTTATTTACATATTATAAAAACAGCACCATGTAGATAATTAAATGCCTTTAATAAATAAATATTTTATTAATAAATAAATAAGATTGTTTACAAAGTATGTGCTTTATCATCATACATGATTGGCTTGTATGCACACTACTATCAATTGGATGGATGAATATGTTGGTTATTTTATGGATCTTCCTCTTCCCAATACTACGTATATTCCTCGTCCCCCTTGCTTTGCTGATACTTTATCCTTGGAAGAATGACTTCATCGCATTCTTCATCGTCCATATTTTACTCAACGCCCTCCAATCTTCATGAATGTTGAAGATATTGATTGAACTTTCTTTTTGAATGATGACAAAGGGGGAGACTCATTGGGATGTTGGCTGGGCTGGTGGTTTTTGATTTTGTTGCTTGAAGATTATGTTTATGTTTTAAGACTATTTTATTTCTGTTATGTTTGTTTTAAGACTTTGATTCCCGCACCTGCACTGCACTAGACTTTTGCTAATGAAATTTTGGGATAATTTGCTATTGAATATTTTTGATTAATGTCTAGTATATGTTAAAACTAACATATCTGCAGGTTATGAATAATGCTTAACAAAAAGCATGATGGGTAATTTGATTTATTAATGTCCTGAAATACAGTTTTTATATATATGCATGGTTTTAGGGGGAGCTATAATTTTTGGTGTTGTCATCATCAAAAAGGGGGAGAATGTTGACTTGTTCATATTCTAACCTTAATGTTTTGATGATGACTTGGTTTTTGTACTCAATCGTTTACTGTGAAATTTCAAGAACTTGATAAAAGGATCTTTGATGATTTGACCAAAGGTTTTGAAGACTTTGTGTTCTAAGATTTAATGTAAGGTCATTGCAAATATTTGATTTTTCGATTCAAGTCTCTAGGACATTTTATGTGTATTTAATATGATAAGTATTTTATGCATGCTTAAAATGAAATAAATTATTAATATGATCCGTGATTTACAAAATTTATTGGTTAGCAAATAATATGTATATGCCAAGTTTAATTGATGTCACATAAGATTTCTGAAAGAATCCTAATGGGATATATTAATATGTTTGATGCACGTGGCAGTGTATATATGTCATATCTTTTGAAGTGCATAAGTCTTGGGACTCTAAGATAATGATTATCCTGGAAAGTTTGTTTTGGTTAACACTTGAAGTGTTTATTACGGAACTGACATTAAGTGATTTGTTGCAATTGGTGCGGAACTTTCATTAATCCAAATCACTTTAATATATTATGTTTGAAGAAGTCAAACAGATAAAGGAACTATCTTGAGAAATACACGGTATTATATCTTTGAATTTTTCCTAACAGAAATGATATGTTTTGGAACGATACTTATCTTATGAAAATATCTGTTGGCAGCGGTGATATTTTTTATAACTATAAATTCAATTGATTTATCAGTTTAAGAGGTACGAATTACTTTTGCACTAATATACATTGAAAAGTTAAAAAATTATTTTGTTCAAATTATTTGGCTGCTGTGCAATTAATTTCAGAATATCTTTCAGCGAATTTTTGTGAGCTCTAAATTGGTGATATCTCTTTACTCTTTAATCATTGCATACATTAGTTGAGCATTGCATTGTTAAATTGATTATTTGCTTTGATCATTAGACCTCTATATTTATAATTCTTTTTGATTTAGACTAAGTTTTGTCTAAAGGTACTTAATCCTGGTGGATTAAGAATTGTTTACAAACAGGTTCAAGGAAGCATATGTGCTTAAGGAGTGCATTGGTGGACAAGGAGCAAAAGTGCTAAAGTAAATTATAGTAATTCAAGTATTGAAAGAATCTGTTTTGTAAAAGGGGTCAATTTAAAGAAATAAAGTGAGTCTCCAATACTAGTTGGTATTGAACACGAACTACGCTATTAGTATAGAGGGTAATAGCTGAACGACGTAAAAATCTTGGTGTTCATATTATTACTTGCTTTACCTTATTTGCTCACCAAAGTTATTTAATTGTATTGATAATCAAAATTTGGATATTTTCATTATCTTAAGAAAATTTATTAACACCTAGTATTTTTACAAAGATATATAAATTCTGCAAGCTATTTTCATTCAACAATAAAAACAAAGACTCAATTCAGTAGGCTGTATTTATCTAGCAAGCTGAATTCTAAAATCCAGTAGACTGAATTATGTGGTTTGGTCCAAGTTCAAAAATTGGTTATAGTTTGTTCCCACACTTATTCAACCCCCCTTCTAAGTGTGCCTTATCTGAATTTCAATTATTTTGTAGAGGATGCTTCGCATTCCGAGAATATAATCAAATCAAGCCGAATATGGAATAAAATGGAAGTATCAAAAAGCTTCAATTTCTATGCAAGCGAAAGGGTTTGAAAACCACTTTTCAAAACATCACTTTCATATCTTGTCTAAAAATGGACTTTTAAAATAAATCAAACCTTTCGTATATAGGTCCAACGAAGCACATTATTACTTTCAAATAAAGCACTTAGAGAATGAAAAGTGCGGTAACCGTGTTTTCATGGAAGTCGGGGGGTGCCTAACACCTTCCCCCCCGCTTAATTAAGCCCCCAAACTCTATGAAATCTCAGTTTCTAACACCAATTAAATTGATTCCAGTAATTGGGCCATATTGCAAAACCTTTCAAAACTCGAATGAGTTGGTACAACCATTTTACTCATACCAACTGGCGCTCTGTCTAATTCGAACCAATAAAATCAATCTTTTCCAATCGTCGACATTTTATGTCGGGCTCTTTCTAAAATCTCACCCTTCAGATCAAATAAAATCATATAGAAAACATAAAGGGTAAGAAACACTTACGAAGAGGGAATCAAATTTTTCCGGTGTCGACAGGTGGCGACTCTGCTCGGGACGGTAGAGGGCTTAAGCGGCATTTCAATCTATTCAATTCCCTTTTTATGTATGTGTGTGACATGACGTCTTTACATTAAATGGATGTGAATGCCTTTTTACCACACTTTATATTAGTGCTTCGCACAATGTCATCATTTTGCATGCGGTGAGACGCGATGAATGTATGTTGTGTGTTCCTCCACCAGGAGGCTAACCCGTCGGTGGCTCATTACTGAACTCAAGAGGAGATTAATCCCCCGAGGCTCAGGAAAGGAGCCACTCAGATTTGCTCCAATTGAAAGATCGGATTAACTTCCCATCTAGTAGATTGCGATAATCTGAGAACCTTTATGTCAAAAATCCCGTGAGAGTAAACATAAGATAGGTCAGCCTCTGATAAACCAAACGTGAAGGGAAGGCTCTTCATACCTTTCCCTTTCAATTCCATATCAAATATCAAATGTTGTAAACAATCAATTCTTATTAAATGTTGTAAATTTTAAATTATTGCAAATTTATTGTCAAATATCAAATCCTATCATGATATACTGTCATCAAAATAACTTACCTCTGTTTTGCAGGAAAATATTAAAAACCCCTAAAAACTAACACACTGCACAACATGCATATTGTTAGTGTCTATCAAGGCTAAACTACCTACTCGTCTTGTAGGTAAGATTGGTCCCATTGCCAAATTAGAATCTAAAAAGGCACAAAGGCTATCCATCGACATGGCTGAAAGTTCCCAATAAGAATCAGGTTCTGTAAAAGCACTCAGAGCCAGACAACGCCCAATCAAACCTAGTCCTCCTCACAGGGTGGCAATTAAAGTGATGACAAAAAGGGGGAAATACAGATACCTGAACCTCGATCTAGTGAAAGAACCAACAAAACCCCTGAAATCACAAATCATAGGGAAGACCGGGAAACTGGTGATATCGGAAAGAAAGTCCAACAAATGGAAGAAACTATCTGGTTAATAAAAGGAACTGGAATCTATAGGAGTGTCAATTATTCAGATCTTTATATATTTCCAAGAGCTTGTTATCCTGACAAGTTCTAAGTATCAGACTTTGAGAAATATAATGGGTCAGGCGATCTTTATACCCATCAAAAAGTGTACACAGGAGAACTCAGATCCTATGCAGAGGACGAAAAGTTTAGATTGCAATTGTTTTAGAAAAGTCTGACCAGAGAGGCTAGAGCCTGGTATGCCTAACTTGACAATGCCAAAATCCACAGCTGGGAAAAATTAGCCCACGCCTTCCTAAATCAGTACAATTTTCAGTTATAAATGACACCAGATTGATACCAAGTGATTAAAGTCAAAAAGCAAAGTACTGAGTCTTTTCGAGAATATGCCTAAAAATGGAGACGTATGGCAGCATAGGTCAGCCCGCCTATGATAGAAACTGAAATGGTGATGACTTTCATAGACATCCAAGAGGCACCTTACTATGAGAGGATCCTAGCAGGAATAGACAAACCATTCTTGGAGATGATCAAACATGGTGAAATGGCAGAGATGGGCCTTAAAGCGGGCAAAATTAAGTTGAAGTTCTCCATTATGCTGGGATAAAGTTGGCAAACGTTATATGCTAGGACCAGAATTCGTACAACAGACAGCCAAGATCGTCAAGGTGATAAGGACAAGACTAGTAGTTGCTCAGGATAGGCAGAAGAAATACGCTGATCCACACCGCAAGAATATAGAATTTGAATCGGGTAACTTTGTTTTCCTAAAAGTCTCACTGGAAAGGAAAGATCAGATTCGACAAGAAGGGAGAATTGAGTCGGAGGTTTATTGGACCCTTTGAGGTGCTGCGAAGAATTGGAGAAATTGCATATGAGGTAGCCTTACCTCCGGCGTTAGAGCACATCCACAATGTTTTTCATATTTCAGTATTACGATCATATAAACCCGATTACAAACATGATATAGAATATGAATCCCTCCAATTTGAGAAAGACTTATCCTATGAAGAAGTTCCTGTTCAGATTGTTGACAGGAAAGAGCATGTTCTCAGAATCAAAAGGTAATTTGGAGGAAACACAACGCTGAAAAAGCTACGTGAAAACTAGATGAACACATTATGAAAATTTACCCACATTTATTTGCTTAATTTATGTGTAAGCAATTCTGGGGACAAAATCTTTGTAAGGGAGGAGAATGTAATTGGACGAATTAATTGAATCGTAATTCTGAGGCAGAATCCTTTTAAGGGGGGAAAGATGTGACGAACAAGAATTTATAATTTATTTTAAATATTTATTAAATTAAAATAAATATTTTTATTGATTTATTTATTGAGTTAAATAAAAATTTGATGGAATTGTGGTAGTTTAATTTAATTATATGTGTTACATTGATTAAATTAATGTGGAGAAATTTTATAATTCAAAGTGTAAATTTAATTCAGATTATTAGATTAAATGACTTGTTATTAATTATAATGTTATCCTAATTAATTTAATAATTAATTAGAGATTTAATGATTTGTCATAAATAATAAATGAGAATTTTAATTATGTGACGATGTGATTTAATGTGTAATATTACCTTTTATTTAATTGATTTAAATAATATTATTTAATTAATTTAAGTGTGACAAATAAACTATATAATAAACAAGATAATTAAAATAAATGAAAAAAGAGCTTTTTATGACAAACCAAACGGAGCCTTATGATCATGGGAGCAGTTAAAACCATTATGGGATTAACCGACACCCATGATCTCTTCAAATAAATCATATATGTAGTATAAGTTATATTAGTCAGTTCATTCATACTATATTCATTAGTTATATAAAAACTCAGAGAAAAAGAGAGATTTGGGAGAGAATTTGTATATTGAAGAAGAAGTAGGAGAATTAAGGATTTCTTTCATCTAATCAAACAAGAAAGCAAAAGGGTAAATTTCTTAATCCCAAGTCTCAATCCATGTTTTTAAGTTTTCTCCATTAACGTATATTTTAAGTTCTCTGTAATTGAAATTTTTGATGATTGCTGGAAATATGGTTGCATATGTGTTAATAAATGTTTATAACATGTCTCATATCAATTATAAACTATTTTAGAGTAATCAAATCCATGTAATCATGTTTTAATTGGAGTTTTATAAGTTACAGAGTGTTAACTCATGAATATGACTTATATGTACAAAAATTCATGCTTTAATTGTATATTAAACTGTAAATTGATGATTGAATATATTTATGTATGTAAAAACGAAGAGAATGAAACTTTAACGGACTTGATTCGTTGTTATAACGAATCTGTAACGTATGATTTTATGAAAACTAACGAAACTATGAAAAATATCAAGAACATGAAAATTATGTGTTCAAAATTAGTTGTTTTTGCGATTTAAGTTGTTAAAAGCATGTTAAGAATGTTATAGGATGTTTCTGTTAAGTCTAGAATGTATGGGTAACAGTAAATTTGATGTTTAAGTATGATTTTGGCGTAAATTGGCTTATTTCTATGTTCTTCGCTATTTCTGTCAGACTTCACTGCGTCGCAGCGCCAGGTAAGTGTTGGCTGACATGCCACGGCGCCGCATCGCCGGTTCTGTGAAAGAACCAGGCCAAGGGCTGACTGACGTAGCACGGCACCGCAGCGCCAATTTTGTGTAGGAACCAACCGCTGCAGCGCTAGGCCAACAACCGGCTGACGTAGGCTCAGCACCGCAGCGCCGGTCCCTAGTTCAAACTGCCCAGAGAATTTTATTTAATTATTCAAAGTTCAGAAATGCAATTTAAAACCTAATATAATGAACATGATAACGTGTTAAATATATATTGAGATGTTAAAATAATTATTAACTTGTCAATGATGTTTTATGTGAGTAATTGATAAGTTAAATACGTGGTTTAAACTCGTTATTCGTGAAGTCTAATAACGTGTTCAAGAGCTGATGTTTGTGATTCGATGAGTTTAATCAGACTTAGAATTAATTGGTAATGTGAATGTAATGGTGTATAGGATTAATTGGAGAACGTGATTCATAATTATAGCTTACACACAAGGCAAGTTCCTAAACTTCACTTTTACATTACGTAAGTTTTCTTATCCCATCTTAATTACATTTATGCAAGTTATAAATCCTATCCTTTTATTGAGCAAGTTCTTACTCTTGTTTATTCAAGTTCAAGATTCCATATGAGATGCCTTAATTCTTTTGAAGTAATATTTCAGTTATACAATGCTTATTCAATTGTATACCATTGAGATTCCTTATTTAATTTGAGTATCACTTATTGTTGAACATTGAAAGACTAGCGAACCCTTATTGATTCGACTAGTCCATAGTTGATGAGCGTTCTAAATTCTAGAACTGTTATTGAGCTTATCCAAACCAAACTTCCTTTGGTGTGGACTCCGATGTCAAACTGAGATGAACAACCCTTTATAGGGGATTAATTACGCGTTAGCGTTAAGATGATGTGCACATACATGGTACTAAGGGCTGATCCTCCTAAGTACGAGAAGTAGAGTCCATATAGTCTTACGACTGCTAAAGGTTTAAAGTAGAAATACTTGATAACCTGGGACATAGTTCTTGGTCTTATGACCCTCAGATATACTTTTGATTCTTGTTATTCATTCTTGATTCAAAAGACGAGCTTTTTATTATTCAGAACTCATTAATTTCTTGCATGCTATTATTGTTATTATATTGTTATACTTTTAGGCAATCGTTGCTCACTCTTGCATAATAACATTGCAGCTAAGGTTGAAAGAACTGAAGAGCCTTCCACTAGTAAAGACAAGGGAAAGATGAACATGTGATGAAGACTTGTATTTTTATTGTGAATGTTTTGTTAAGACTTATGATATTATGCTTAAGACTTAATTGTTTATTTATATTTCCGCACTTGATGTTTAAGGTTAGTTAACCTGGGATTTATTCGTTCAGATGTTGTAACCCCTTAAGGGGAGGATTTTTATTTATTTATGAGTTTCATTTATTATGGGTAGATAGATGTGTTATTATTGAACCGTGAACACCAAATCCTATGGAATTGAGTTACCCAGATTTGGGGGTGTCACAAGTTGGTATCAAAGTTGTAGGTTATGAACCTTAGGTGGGGGAAAACCTTAGGGTAGTAGCCTTTTAAGAGATCGATAACATAATGGTGATAAGCTCTTATTGAGTTCTAAGAAATGAATTCCTTGATTCATTAAAGATAATAAAAGACTTTATGTGCTTATGTGATTACTTATGTGCTCGCGAGTATCAATTAGTATCCCGCAGTAACTAAAAACTTAAAATTTTGATTGTTATGTTGTCGGATGTTGGAGGATGCAGTCAGCTTAGGGAGGTTGAGCCCCGAGTGGCTAGAGAGGAGGATCCCCTAGACATTCATACCGTCTTGGAGTAGTTAGTTTAAAAAGAGTTATCTCCATGGATCACTGTTATGGGTCAAGAGCATGAACCAGTGTTTGATTTAGAGGAGGACTGTGACGCACCCAAATTCGGACCCCTCGCGTCAAGAATTTGGTCCGTCACATTCTAAATATCCAATAACATAATACATCTCGTACAACAGAAATATTAGAATAAATTACATTTATTTAATATAATTATTCATGTCCCAAGGTCTCGTAACTTAAACATCTCGTACATCTTAAACATAGTTTAAACATAGCTAATACATAAATACGAATTAGGTTTTATTACATCATCATAATATTTCTAAATAAGTGCAAAGCTACTCCGTAGCCTTGCCCTTGCTCTTGCCCTTATCAGTGCCCTAGGGTCCGCCTTGCTCTGCCTTAACTAAACTATTTTTAGAGAAAGCAAGAATGAGCAACAAGTTTGCTCAGTAAGTAATATAACAACAAGGGTGAATAATATAATTTTTGAATCCCAAGGGTACAATAGTAAATGATAGTTCAAGAATAGCAAGAAGTATCAATAGTTCTCAATAACAGTCACTAAGGACAGAAAGATATCAATAAGATTCAAGGTTTAACCTTTTCAAAGTTCAAGAATAATGAACACTGAGCAGTCACTAAGGACTATAAACTTTTACTAGAATTAATAGTAATATACTGATAATCCAATAAAACAAGTACAACAGGTGATCAGCCTAAAGTACCCTACGTTATGCATAACATTTAATCGTACTCATATGCGCACGTCGGTCTCCCGATAATATATATTTTCCCCTTCAAGAGGTTTGTTCATCTCAGTCAATTATAAGATTCCGCACCCATTAATTGATTTGGATCGCTTTCAAATTCATGATATAGGTCTAGCCAAATCAAGTGGCATAGACTGCTCTTTCAATGTATGAACAATTATGAGTTCAATACTCAAGATTAAAGTTTGAAGAATATAAACAACTTTATCTTAAGCTACGAAGCATTAGGTCATAAGACATTAATCATACTTTCAATGGTTTACTTGTACGATCAATAACAGCACAAGCTTAAGTAATGCAGAGTAAAGAGTAGGGTTAGGAACTTACCTTAAGCGTAGTTTATCAATGTCTAGCTTATCAACACTTTTCGAATCCTATTATACATAGTTACGTATATAGGATATTCATTAGTTACGTACATCGAATACATATACTTGATATGTAAGTTAAACACATACATACAATTCTAACTTAGTCATATAATCCTGTACGTACGTTATTACGTACTTTACATACACGTAGCACAAAATCAATTTGTAAGATACTAACCGATTAACATTACTCGAAATTCTTGTTTGACTTAGCGTTTGAAAGTTTATAAACACTCATCCATTATATGGTTTTATTGATAGCATGCTCATTAACATTGGATTCACCGATGAACATATATGACAGTTTAGGACGTCAATACAAGCATGCATCAGTTTTCAGATTGTAAACAAAACAGTCAGACTATAGTGCAGGGTGGCGCGGCCGCGCTTGGTTTGAACTAAGGAGTGGCGCGGCTGCGCTGCTCCCAGTTTAAATCAGAACTAAGTTTCAGAATGCATGGCCTGGCTCGCTCACCCTCATACTTTTATGATGACACATGTAGTATATACATATTATGATAGGTTTGATTCTTATATCTTGCCTTCAACGTAGTTCATATCAATTCTCCACTAACAAGGCTTTAACGTGTTTAATTAACAAGGTTTCTCATGTTTGGCCTTTATACTTATGCAATGAGGTCTATAAGTCTCAATTATACATGTTCGAGTTATTCTAGTCATATAATTCAAGGTAGCATTGTGACACCCCCAAATCCGGGTACTTCGTTTCCACATGATTTGGTGTTCACTTTCTAATTAAAACATACATCTACCCAAAAAATAAATTTCAAACTAATTACAACTTTCATAAAAATCTTCCTTTAGAAAGAATGACAACTTGTCCAATAAAATCCCATGGTTATCTAAACCTTAACATCATTCAAGTAACGTAAATACGAAAACATAAAACATAACCAACTAAGTCTTATTACAAAAGTAACTTGACATAACAAGCCTTCATTTAGTCATCTTTCCTTTTCCTTTACTTGTTGACGGTATGTCAACATTCTTGGTCTCAACTGCAAGTGGTGGTAAAACATGCAAGAGTGAGCAAACAAAAGCTCACTTGGAAATACAACAGTGATATGAAATAAGTGAATCATTTCAAAAGAGTTTAAATAACTTTACTTTCTTCCATATAAAGAATTGAATTATAGAAACTTCTGAGGGTCATAAGACCTTGAACCATTGTCCTAGGTTATAAATATTTTTATTTAAACCTTTAACAGTCAATAAGACTATAGACCATTAACTCGTACTCAGGGGGATCAACCCTTTGTACCATGAATTGTGCGCAACCATCTTAACGCTTTCGCATAAAATATCCCCTAATTAATAGGGTTGTTCATTCTCAGAAATTGAATACAAGTCCGCACCAAAGAAAGTTTGGTTTGGATAGATAAGGGGACTTTAGAGTTCAACTATCATCAACTAGGAGTAGTTGAATCGACTTACATTACTTTACAGTTCAATAATATAAGAATCGTGAACCAATTGCAAAATATGACAATAAACTTCATAATAGATAAGCATGCTTTTAGAAACAACTCAAAGCATTCGATAGACTAAGTAGATCTTGCTTGAACAATTAAGTCTAGATCATATTACTAAAATAACACTTTAATACTTACGCTTTATGAATATTGGAGTATGGTATAACTTGTACCACATATAACAAGTTAAAGAATGTAAATGAACTTTCATGATTTATTGAGCAAGGGTTGGGAATTTGCACAACGAAAAGATACAATGAATAGGCTTGTATAGTATTCAAGAGTAGTTTAAAGAACTTGCACAATATAAATAACAAGTTTAGAAACTTGCTTAACATAAGAGAATAAAGGTAAGAGAACTTGCCTTAAGCGCAAGCTACACTTTAACAATTACAACGACTTCACAAACACCCGACACATTTATATTACATTCAAACCATCTATTAGTATCCAACTACAATATTTAAACCATCGAACTTCATATCCAAGTCCAACTCACAATATAATTTACCACATTGGTTACTAATTAGTCAAGTACGCGAGTCTATACCCACGGCATACATTCAAAAGCCTATAACTCAATGAATCGTGTTGTGTGCCTCGTGAAAACAACACACATACACACACATGTAACACATTCATAATATACTTCAATCTAACTTAAACACATCAAAAACATGTTATCTTATTGCACATATCACTTTCCAAGTCTTAGAAACAAGTTAGCTTAACAAACGGGGCATAAAAACTCAAAAACCAAAAACCAAAATCTCCGGGCAGTAGCTTTACCCTCTAGGGCGGGTCCCCATAGTGTAAAACACCCGCTGGGGCGGGTCCTCCCTCTGGTAGAGGGGCTGGCTCGCGAACTGGTGGAGAAATAAGCCAATTTGGCTCATTCCTTCACACCGAATTCGATTTTTCCCAACATGATAAACATAAAACTTGATACTAACAATATTTTAAACTCATTAACATGCTTATAAGATTTAAAATCCATATCACACATAATAAAAATCAAGATTTCATGAGTTTCGAAGAAAAACATAATTTTAAGCGTTCTTGACGAAAATTACTATTACGTACTCGTTTTTCAATCAATTCGAGTGATTCCAATTGTGATAACTCATATTCTTAACATATTAAAATAATACATGATTAATTTTAACAATAACTCAAAATCAAACATCAATTTGATAGTTTTAAAAGCCGTTTTTCAAAAATAACTTCACCGAAAATCACTATGAACACACTTCCTATTGTTTATCAAAAAATCATGGATTGAATTGCTAGAACAACCATATAACTCATATATAATCATGTTATATCACATATTACACATAATTCACGCTCACATCAAGGATTTAAAGAAATTTTCAACATAAATTCATAATCTAACACTATGAACATGAATTTCATAGTGTTCATTATATACTTGTGAATTAAAATTCTTAAACAACTATGAAACTCTCATGTAAACATATATATATATATATATATATATATTTATACATATCCCATTCACATATCAAAATAACAACTTTCACAAAGAGACTTCCACATAGAATTCTAAAACCATGAAAACTTAGAAAAATATGCTTTGAAAACTTGTTTTTACAACAATTGTATTTTGAAAACCCTTTCATGGTATACAATTACATTTGAAAACATATGAACACCATATATACATATAATTTCATGATTGTAAAAACCTAATTTGATAAAGAAGAATTACAACACATAAGAATTGAGTACAAGGGTTAGGGTATAACCTTACTAGTTTTAATTAAAGAGAAGAGATGATGAAGATGATGATCCTCTCTTGCCCTCTCAAGCTTTTCTTCCTCTTCTCTCTTCTTCTTCTCTAACAATTCTCTCTAACTCTCTTCTTCTTTTTCTTTCTTTGTTTTGACTTAGGCTTTTAAAAACTAACGTATCTTTTAACTTAACATATATTATACAATATACAATATACATATACATATATAATATATGTAACTTATATTATTAATATAGCTAATAAATAATATACTAATTGCTATACTAACTACCACTTATTACATAGGTTACAAAATTTGAAAGCCCAAGGCCATGTTTGGCAACCTCTTAGTAAAAAAAAATAGGTTTTTAGTGCTAAGGCCTTGTTTGGGTAAAATAAGATTAAACAAGTACAAGGGTCTTGTTTGGTAAAACACTTTAAAATCCTTTTCTAGTCTTTTAATTACTCTTTAAATCCATAGATTAAATATTACACTTATTTAATTACAACACTCTAATTCAATTAAATAAACTAACATTCACATAATACCAAATTGTCACACAATTGAATTTCCTTTATTAAACATAATTCGTGTAACAAATTATTATCACTTAGCACATAACATTAAATCTAATTAAATTATTCTCAATTAAATTAAAATTATGCTACACCATTGCTAACATTTAATTAATCATATAGCACTTAATTAAATTGTCCACAACAATCGCACAATTTATTTATTTATCTTCACAAATAAATTCAATAAAATATTTATTTTATTCAATAAATATTTTCATTAATATTTAAAATTCTCAATCGTTACAATCTTCCCTCCTTAAAAGGATTCTGTCCCCAGAATCACAACATAAAAAAAATTCTCATAAAAATTCTCATCTGTTACATTCTTCCCCCCTTAAAAGGATTCTGTCCCCAGAATCGATATATAAGGGGTTACACAAATCAATGAAATAAATAATTGAGGATAAGATTTTCTCATTACATCTTCGAGTTCCCACGTGGCTTCTTCAGCACTGTGGTTTCTCCAAATTACCTTAACAGAAGGTATCACTTTATTCCTAAGTACTTATTCCTTTCTGTCAATAATTTGAATAGGAACCTCTTCATAAGTTAAGTCTTCATCAAAGTGTAAAGGCTCGTATTCTATTACATGTTTATAGTCGTGTTTGTAAGGCCGTAACACGAAAATATGAAATACGTTATGTATATTCTCGAGTTCCGGAGGTAATGCCACTTCGTAAGCTACCTCGCCAACCTTTCGTAATACCTCAAAAGGTCCAATAAATCAGGGACTCAGCTTCCCTTTCTTGCCAAATCTAATTTTCCCCTTCCAGGGAGATACCTTCAGGAAAACGAAGCTTCCTGGTAAGAATTCTCGATTCTGTTGATGTTGATCGGCATATTTCTTCTGTCTGTCCTGAGCTGCAACCAATCTTGTTCTGATCAACTTCACAATTTCAGCAGTTTGTTGCACCAATTTCGGTCCCAACAGCTGACGTTCACCAACTTCATCCCAGTACAAAGGAGTTTTGCACTTTCTGTCGTATAACGCTTCGTAAGGCGGCATGCCGATACTCGTGTGGTAACTATTGTTGTAGGCGAACTCCACCAACGGTAGATGATCATCCCAGCTTCCTTTGAAGTCCATCACACAAGCTCTCAGCATATCCTCAAGCGTCTGAATTGTTCTCTCGCTTTGGCCATCGGTTTGAGGATGGTACGTTGTACTCATTCGCAACTGCGTTCCCAAACATTCTTGCAAATGCTTCCAGAAATTTGATGTAAAACGCGGATCTCTGTCTGACACAATCGACACTGGAACACCATGTCGAGAAATAATCTCCTTAACGTACAATTTAGCTAATTGCTCTAAGTTGTACTTAATCCTGATTGGTAAAAAGTGGGCTGACTTCGTCAGTCGATCCACAATAACCCATATCGCATCGAAACCTTTCTGAGTCGCTGGAAGACCAACCACGAAATCCATCGTGATATGCTCCCACTTCCACTCTGGAATTTTTAACGGTTGCAGCAATCTGCTAGGTCTCTGGTGTTCTGCCTTGACTCTTTGACAAGTTAGACATTTCACAACGCATTCAGCAACATCCCTTTTCATATTCGGCCACCAGAAATGATGCCTGAGATCCTGGTACATCTTCGTACTCCCAGGGTGAATTGAATATCTCGAGCTGTGAGCTTCGCTCAAGATCTCCTCCTTAACTTCCGGTACTGGCGGTACCCAGATTCTACCTTCAAATCGTAGTAGTTCCTCACTGTCGATCTTGAATTTAAACTCTTCGCCATCAGCTATTCTCTTTCGAATCTTCTCGTATTCTTCATCGTGAAGTTGAGCTTCTTTCACCTTGTCCACCATAGTAGAACCAGTAGTTACTTGAAACAACTTATCATCCAATTCCTTTGGAAACTTTACTTCCAGCTCTAATCTAGCCATCTGCTCTATTAACTGATCCTGATCAGTTAACATATTCAGCTTCTCCCGACCTTTTCTACTCAAAGCATCGGCAACAACGTTAGCTTTACCCGGATGATAAAGTATTTCGCAGTCGTAGTCCTTGATCAGTTCACTCCATCTCCTTTGGCGCATGTTCAAATCCTTCTGGGTAAAGATATACTTCATACTCTTGTGATCTGTGTATATTTCTCACTTCTCTCCATATAAGTAGTGTCTCCAAATCTTTAGAGAAAACACTACTGCCTCCAATTCCAAGTCATGGGTCGGATACCCCTTCTCGTAGTCCTTCAGCTGGCGTGACGCATAGGCAATGACTTTGCCGCTCTGCATCAACACACAACCTAATCCTTTATGTGAGGCATCACTATATACCATGAAATTCCCTGAACTATCCGGTAAAGATAATACAGGCGCAGTACTCAACCTCTTCTTCAACTCTTGAAAACTCTCCTCACACTTCTCCGTCCAAACAAACTTAACTATTTTACGAGTCAAATTCGTCAACAGAGTTGCAATTTTAGAAAAGTCTTGGATAAATCTTCGGTAATAACCAGCCAATCCCAAGAAACTCCTCACTTCAGACGGCGTCTTCGGCTGATCCCAATTCATTACCGCTTCAACCTTCGACGGATCTACCGAAATACCATCCTTGTCGATTACGTGGCCAAGAAATTGCACACGTTCCAACCAAAATTCACATTTCAAGAATTTAGCTTAAAGCTTTTCTCGTCTCAGTGCTTCTAAGGTTAGTCGTAAATGTTCAGCATGCTCCTCCTCGTTCTTGGAATAAACCAGGATGTCATCTATAAACACTACCACGAACTTATCCAGAAATGGTTTGAACACCCTGTTCATTAGGTCCATAAATGCAGCTGGGGCATTCGTGAGACCAAATAACATCAACAAGAACTCGTAATGACCATACCGAGTCCTAAAAGCAGTTTTTGGTATATCTTCCTTTCTCACCTTTAACTGATGATATCCACTTCTCAAATCAATTTTTGAGAAGTACTTCGCACCCTTCAGTTGATCAAACAAGTCATCGATCCTAGGTAAAGGATACCTATTCTTGATCGTAACTTTATTTAACTCCTTATAATCAATGCAAAGACGCATCGATCCATCCTTCTTCTTCACGAATAAAACAGGCGCTCCCCACGGCGAAACGCTCGGTTGGATATACTTCTTGTCTAACAGTTCTTGCAGTTGAACCATTAGTTCCTTCATCTCAACTGGAGCCATTCGATACGGAGCCTTCGAAATTGGAGCAGTTCTCGGCGCTAAATCGATCACGAACTCTGTCTCCCTATCTGGCGGAAGTCCTGGCAAATCGCTCGGAAAAACGTCCACAAACTCCTTAACTACCGATATCTCTTCTACCTTCGGGCTCTCCTTACGCGTATCTGCTATGTAGGCTAAATATCCTATATAGCCTTGCATCAAAAGTTTCTTGGCTTGCATCACCGTCAGATAATTTGCTTGTCTAGGCGATTTACTACCATAGAACACTAACTTCGATGGAGTCGTAAGGTTTACTGACTTCTTCTGACAGTCGATTACCGCCCCATGGTTGAACAACCAGTCCATACCTAGTACGACGTTGAATTCCCCAAGTTTAATCGGAATCAAATCTACTCTAAGCTCCTGACCCTTAATGTCCAGTCTACAATTCCTATAAACACTCCTAACAGGAATAACCTCCCTATTCGCAATCTCTATGCTCAAAGGGTAAACTAACTCCTCTACAGGTAAGTCTAGGGTTTAACAAAATCATCAGATATGAATGAACAAGTAGCACTCGAATCAAATAATACATATGCATTTATACTATTAATCGGAATAATACCTGCCACCATGTCTTTTGATTGCACCGCGTCTTGCACCGTCATATTGAATGTGCGGGCAGTGGGTCGAACGGCCTGTAGTGGCGATGGTCCGGCAACAGTCAGAGTGCTGCCGCTGCCCTTTCCTCCATTCCCTGTTAACCCTGTCGCTGGCTTCTTAGGGTAGTTACGAGCCATGTGATCCTTGGATCCACATGTATAACAAGCTCCTTTCTTGGGGTTTGTGCAATTTGGCGCGATGTGGCCTTCCTGACCATAGTTGTAGCACACGCATTTCCCTTTCATGCACACTCCAGTGTGAGTCTTCCCGCATGTAGCACACACTTCGAGCTTCCTCTTTTACTGGCCTCCCTGCTGACTCCCAGCAGAGTTATTATCATTCCACTTCCTCTTCTGATGGATAGCCCCGCTACCACTAGCCTTAGTTTTCGTTTCATTCTTCTTCTTCTTGTCCTGGTTGAATTTAGTCACCGCTTCGCTCCCCCCTTCAGCTAGAATAGCCTTTTCCAGCATGGCTGCAAACGTGTTTAGCTGGAACATAGAGACCATACTGTAGAGCTATGGTTTCAGTCCCCGTTCAAACCTCCTCGCCTTCCTAGCATCCGTGCTGACCTGGTAAGTAGCGAACCTGGCCAGTTCGTTAAACTTCGCCGCGTATTCCGATATTGTCATCGTTCCCTGCTTTGGCTCTAGGAATTGGACCTCCATCTGGTCCTGCGAACTCACTGGGAAGTACATCTTGTAGAACATCTCTTTGAAACGTCCCCATGTTATGACTCCTTCTCCCTCTCTAGTCTTATTCGCCTGCAGCCCGAAGCTAGCATCCGACTTCAACATAAAAGTCGTAAATGCCATTTTCTGGTCTTCACTGACCCTAGCCACGTCAAATACCTTTTCTATTTCCATAATCCACGTCTGAGCATCTATAGGGTTTGTCGATCCCTTAAATTCCGGTGGTCCTACTGCCTTAAACTCTTTGAATGTCGTGGCATGCACTTGCAGCTGATTCGCCATTGCTCCTGCCAGCAGGTTCACTAATTGCTGAATCGCGTTAGGGTTTGTTGCATCGTTATTGTTGTTGTTCGTCGAACCCTCGGGGTTTTGACATATTACTCTTCTTCTAGGAGGCATTTTCTGATAAGAAAATATTATTATTAGATCATTTATTCAAATCTTAAGTATTCAAGTTCATAATTAAACGTTCGAATAACTTAGTTCACACATCGCACATCAATAAACCTCTTTTATTCATTAGTCATTATTTAAAATATCAATCAGATAGCATTTCTGCCATTTACATCATCCTTCCTGAACTGAAAAAGTTGCAGGATTACATTATTAACTTATCCCATTCTTATCTCAATTATGGAATTTACTTTATTTACTACAAAAGCAACATATAAACAAAAGCTCTACTACTACTACTACTACTGCTACTACTACTATTACTGCTACTGCTGCTACTGCCTAGGCATATTAATACATCGCACAGCCTCTCTGCGTTCCTCTTCCATTACCCGAAATGCCGTTCTTCGATCCACCAAATACCACCGTAAACCTTGGAACTGAGCTGGGTAGTAGAAAATACGGTCCTGAGCTTTTTTCTATCGCTGTATGAAAAGCATATTCCGTTTCCCTCAGCTTGGCCCTCTTGGCTTCAGCTTCATCTTCAGCTTGATCAGCTCGTTGATTAGCCCTCAAGCTTGACTCTTCAGCCTTAGCACTCTTTCTCGACTCCTCCTGGATGTCTTGCTTCAGCTTTGCCAGTTCAAATCGAGCAGCATCTCTATCAACCTCCATATGTATCAGGTTCCACTGTGCATCTCCCAGGTCACTTGCCATTTCCTCGATCGTATTGTCTCGTTGCTGGATAGTTTCCTCGAGATCTCCTACTCGTCCATGAAGCTCCACGTTGCTATCGTAGACTGCCTCGTACATCTCAGCACTAGTAGAGTGAGGTGGGAATTCCTCTTCGGGATCCTCTTCCTCCTCTTCAGACTCGTCTTCGTCCTCACACTCTGGAATAGGTGTCAGCTCACGCTCCCGACCAACTACGGTGATCACTGGAGATGGCTCTCTCCTAACCAGCTGCTCCCAGACAACATGTATGTCACGGGGCTCCTCCTCTCTAGGCACCTGAGGTACAACCTCTCTAGCCCGACTAGGTTCTCCAACGTTCGTCATCCTGACAAAAGAATTTTAAAGTTTATTATTACGTGACATCGAGTCGTCACTCTTCGAATACCTGAACATAAACACATAGCACATAAGGTAGTTTATTATCTTTACCTATCACATCTATCTTTTCGATCTTACCATAAGGCTACTACCTAAGGTTTTCCCCCACCTAAGGTTTCATAACCTACGACTTTGATACCAACCTGTGACACCCCCAAATCCGGGTACTTCGTTTCTACATGATTTGGTGTTCACTTTCTAATTAAAACATACATCTACCCAAAAATAGAATTTCAAACTAATTACAACTTTCATAAAAATCTTCCTTTAGAAAGAATGACAACTTGTCCAATAAAATCCCAGTTATCTAAACCTTAACATCGTTCAAGTAACGTAAATGCGAAAACATAAAACATAACCAACTAAGTCTTATTACAAAAGTAACTTGACATAACAAGCCTTCATTTAGTCATCTTTCCTTTTCCTTTACTTGTTGACGGTATGCCAACATTCTTAGTCTCAACTGCAAGTGGTGGTAAAACATGCAAGAGTGAGCAAACAAAAGCTCACTTGGAAATACAACAGTGATATGACATAAATAAATTGTTTCAAAAGAGTTTAAATAACTTTACTTTCATCCATATAAAGAATTGAATTATAGAAACTTCTGAGGGTCATAAGACCTTGAACCATTGTCCTAGGTTATAAATATTTCTATTTAAACATTTAATAGTCAATAAGACTATAGACCATTAACTCGTACTCAGGGGGATCAACCCTTTGTACCATGAATTGTGCACAACCATCTTAACGCTTTCGCATAAAATATCCCCTAATTAATAGGGTTGTTCATTCTCAGAAATTGAATACAAGTCCGCACCAAAGAAAGTTTGGTTTGGATAGATAAGGGAACTTTAGAGTTCAACTATCATCAACTAGGAGTAGTTGAATCGACTTACATTACTTTATAGTTCAATAATATAAGAATCATGAACCAATTTCAAAATATGACAATAAACTTCATAATAGATATGCATGCTTTTAGAAACAACTCAAAGCATTCGATAGACTAAGTAGATCTTGCTTGAACAATTAAGTCAAGATCATATTACTAAAATAACACTTTAATACTTACACTTTATGAATATTGGAGTATGGTATAACTTGTACCACATATAACAAGTTAAAGAACGTAAATTAACTTTCATGATTTATTGAGCAAGGGTTAGGAATTTGCACAATGAAAAGATACAATGAATAGGCTTGTATAGCATTCAAGAGTAGTTTAAAGAACTTGCACAATATAAATAACAAGTTTAGAAACTTGCTTAACATAAGAGAATAAGGGTAAGAGAACTTGCCTTAAGCGCAAGCTACACTTTAACAATTACGACTACTTCACAAACACCCTACACATTTATAATACATTCAAATCATCTATTAGTATCCAACTACAACATTTAAACCGTCTAACTTCATATCCAAGTCAAACTCACAATATAATTTACCACACTGGTTACTAATTAGTCAAGTACGCGAGTCTATACCCACGACATACATTCATAAGCCTATAACTCAATGAATCGTGTTGTGTGCCTCGTGAAAACAACACACATACACACACATGTAACACATTCATAATATACTTCAATCTAACTTAAACACATCAAAAACATGTTATCTTATTGCACATTTCACTTTCCAAGTCTGAGAAACAAGTTAGCTTAACAAACGGGGCATAAAAACTAAAAAACCAAAAACCAAAATCTCTGGGCAGTAGCTTTACCCTCTGGGGCGGGTCCCCATAGTGTAAAACACCCGCTGGGGCGGGTCCTCCCTCTGGTAGAGGGGCTGGCTCGCGATTGGTGGAGAAATAAGCCAATTTGGCTCATTCCTTCACACCGAATTCGATTTTTCCCAACATGATAAACATAAAACTTGATACTAACAATATTTTAAACTCATTAACATGCTTATAAGATTTAAAATCCATATCACACATAATAAAAATTAAGATTTCATGAGTTTCAAAGAAAAACACAATTTTAAGCGTTCTTGACGAAAATTACTATTACGAACTCGTTTTTCAATCAATTCAAGTGATTCCAATTGTGATAACTCATATTCTTAACATATTAACATAATACATGATCCATTTTAACAATAAATCAAAATCAAACATCAATTTGATAGTTTCAAAAACCGTTTTACAGAAATAACTTCATTGAAAATCACTATGAACACACTTCCTATTGTTTATCAAAAAAATCATGGATTGAATTGCTAGAACAACCATATAACTCATATATAATCATGTTATATCACATATTACATATAATTCATGCTCACATCAAGGATTTAAAGAAATTTTCAACATAAATTCATAATCTAACACTATGAACATGAATTTCATAGTGTTCATCATATACTTGTGAATTGAAATTCTTAAACAACTATGAAACTCTCATGTAAACATATATATATACATATCCCATTCACATATCAAAATAACAACTTTCACAAAGAGACTTCCACATAGAATTCTAAAAGCATGAAAAGTTAGAAGAATATGCTTTGAAAACTTATTTTTACAACAATTGTATTTTGAAAACCCTTTCATGGCATACAATTACATATGAAAATATATGAACACCATATATACATATAATTTCATGATTGTAAAAACCTAATTTGATAAAGAAGAATTACAACACATAAGAATTGAGTACAAGGGTTAGGGTATAACCTTATTAGTTTTAATTAAAGAGAAGAGATGATGAAGATGATGATCCTCTCTTGCCTTCTCAAGCTTTTCTTCCTCTTCTCTCTTCTTCTTCTCTAACAATTCTCTCTAACTCTCTTCTTCTTTTTCTTTCTTTGTTTTGACTTAGGCTTTTAAAAACTAACGTATCTTTTAACTTAACATATATTATACAATATACAATATACATATACATATATAATATATGTAACTTATATTATTAATATAGCTAATAAATAATATACTAATTGCTATACTAACTACCACTTATTACATAGGTTACAAAATTTGAAAGCCCAAGGCCATGTTTGGCAACCTCTTAGTAAAAAAAATAAGTTTTTAGTGCTAAGGCCTTGTTTGGGTAAAATAAGATTAAACAAGTACAAGGGCCTTATTTGGTAAAACACTTTAAAATCCTTTTCTAGTCTTTTAATAACTCTTTAAATCTATAGATTAAATATTACACTTATTTAATTACAACACTCTAATTCAATTAAATAAACTAACATTCACATAATACCAAATTGTCACACAATTGAATTTCCTTTATTAAACATAATTCGTGTAACAAATTATTATCACTTAGCACATAACATGAAATCTAATTAAATTATTCTCAATTAAATTAAAATTATGCTACACCGTTGCTAACATATCAATTTAATTAATCATATAGCACTTAATTAAATTGTCCACAATAATCGCACAATTTATTTATTTATCTTCACAAATAAATTCAATAAAATATTTATTTAATTCAATAAATATTTTCAATTAATATTTAAAATTCTCAATCGTTACAAGCATAGCTCTACTTCATTTAGACTCGTTCTAAACCATGTTTTATTAGTTCACATACGCATGTGGCTAATTAGGTATTCATGTCAATTGTGTCTATATGCATTCATTACCCTATCATGATAGTCATAAATTTTAGAATATATGTAAGGTGGTTATCAACCAAACTAGTTTTCGAAACTTTTAAGTTTTCTTTGAAACCGCATATCAAACCAACCAATCATGCAATGTGACTTCACATACTATATATCATGCTCATGTACATACATAATTAGACCACATAAGTATGCTTACAAGTTAAGAATTCAAAGTGTACATGGTTCATTGAGTTTGCACCTTGAAAACTCTAAGTTTTTCTTAGAAAGTCATCAAAACCAAGCTATGGTAAGTGATTACATGCAAGGACACCTAAAATAGCAGGTCTGAGACTTAAATAGTCTTAATTAAGTTAAACTAGCATGCTCCATTCATCAAAAAGCATAAAAATGGAATTCTTCTTCTGCAGATCAGCGCGGCCGCGCCGTGTTTGTACTAGGGAGTAACGCGGGGAGTTTTTCTGCTATTGCAGAGCGTCAAACCAACTCTCAAATTCTTTATGAAATATGCTGGAAAACAACTACATTGTATATATAACATGCATACAAACTCTACCAACTTACTAACATCATCTCATATAACCAATCTCAACTAAATCATAAAATTTTGTATGAATCATTAAACTCCAAAACTAAGAACACAATGTAAGGTTATACCTCTTGAGCTTGAATGAACAAAGCTAGCTACCAAATTTTAGAATTCTCTCTTAATGCATTCTCTATATCAACTCAACCAAAAACTTAACAAAATCAAATGAGAAGGGAAGGGTTCTATTTATAGAGAAATGTACATCCATGCCAAAGCTTTGCTCATAGAATTAAACTAAGAGATGGAAGAAGAACACATTATGTAATCAAGGTTAGGTGTAATAGTTGCCAACCACCCCCATCACCCACACCCTTCTTCAACATGGCCATCATTAGCTAGCTTGAGAAATATAAGGAAGGAGAAAAGGCTATGCTATTAGCAATACACGTGAAAGAGGAAATGGGTCAATCAAATTGGGATAATACTAAATCTCAGCAACTTGGCAAAATGAAATACCACATACTTAGGTTTAATACACATACACATATATGTATACTTAGGTTTTAACTTCAATTGGGTGTATACATGGACTTTTAATGAAATAATAATATCACATTGTAGCAAGTTGGGAGTATATATTTATACACATTATATAATCCATGTACATTTTGATAATACCGAAATATGAGTTAATTCAGTATTATCATACCACATTAGCATAAACTTTATTATTTTGATTATACTTAATCATTGAAATAATTATTAAATAACAATCATTTATTTAGTTTAATTTAATATTCTTCATAAAGTACATATTAATGTACCACACATAACACATTGTCATATAAGTATCATTTATGCAACTTATGTAATTTCTTTAATCTTACTATATAATTTTATATATAATATGATCTCCTTGTAGTGTCACACTACATTTTATATTATATAGATGTAGTTACTATATAACATATAATTATATATTGATGCATATAGCAATTAATTGAATAAACACTAATCTATTATATTAATTAATCATTTACTAATTAATTCCTTCTTTAATTTAATTAAACCATCATAATTTCCATCATCGTGCCACACAAGGCATTCTACGAGCTTATCATAATTCTCCACATTTTCTCAATTATCATAAATTCAATTTAATTTAATTGAGTTACTCACTTCATGCTACATAAACATTTATATAAAATAAATATTCATATTCTTATTAGTATCAATATTAATATTTATTCATGAAAATTCACGGTTCTTACATCCTCCCCCCCTATAAAAATTCCGTCCTCGGAATTGGTACAAGGTTACACAAAAAAGATGGGGATAGTCTTTTCTCATCTTATCTTCTAATTCCCACGTGGCCTCCTTGGCATCGTGGTTACGCCAAAGTACTTTTACAAAAGATATAACTTTTTTTTCTTAATGTCTGTTATTTCCTATCTATTATTTGGACAAGAATTTCTTTGTATGCTAGATTCTTCTCTACTTGAATGGGCTCATAGAAAATCACGTGCTTATAGTCGGGCTTACACGGACGCAACACGGAAATGTGAAACACGTTGTGGATGTGTTCCAATTCGGGTGGTAATGCAACTTTGTATGCCACTTCGCCCACTCGCTTCAATATTTCGAATGGTCCTATAAATCTCGGACTCAATTTTCCTTTCTTGCCGAATCGTATATTTCCTTTCCAGAGAGATACCTTTAAGAATACGAAACTACCGACTTTAAAGTCCAGATTTTGTCGATGCAAATCTGCGTACTTTTTATGGCGATCTTGAGCTGCTACCAATCTGGCTCTTATTGCTGTCTGTTGCACTATCTCTGGTCCCAACATTTGTCTTTCTTTGACTTCGTCTCAACATAATGGCGTTCTGCATTTTCTCCCGTAAAGAGCTTCGTACGGTGGCATGCCGATACTCGCATGGTAACTATTGTTATATGCAAATTCTACTAGGGGTAGGTGATCGTCCCAATTTCTCTTGAAATCCATCACGCAAGTTCTAAGCATATCTTCCAATGTTTGTATCGTTCTCACACTCTGTTCGTCTGTCTGTGGATGATACGCAATACTCAACCTTAACTGGGTTCCCATCCTCTCTTGTAAGCTTTTTCAGAAGTTTAACGTGAAGCGCGGATCTCGATCAGAGACTGTGACAACCCGAAATTTATAAGATCTTAAATGATTAAAATAAAGGTTAAAGGATAAAACCTAGAGTGGAAATAGAGTAATAATTTAAAATTTTTAAAGAAGGACCTAGATGTTTTACTATTTGAATGAGAATAGAGAATATATGGTTTAGAAAAATTTTAAACCCTAGAATTAAATTGTACTTGAAGGAATATTAAGGATAAGTTACTACGATACCTATCAATTTTGGTGACCTAATATATAAATTAGGTATCTGAATTAAATAACCTCAAGTGTTATCCTTATTTAATTATCCTAGTATCTTAACTATATACTATTGACCTAATCTAAGAAATTTATGAAATATGTATCAACTTATTAGATGATTATGTGAATTACGTGTATGATTAAATAAATATATATTATATAATGTGTATACATTTATTTTGTATATAAAGATAATTAAGAATAGGTAAATATCAAAAATGTTGAGCCTTAGTTCTAGTGATAAGAGATTTAATGGACTAAGGAGAGTAAGTGATTTAAGTAGCCCAATAAGTAGCCTAACTATTTTATTTAAGCATTGGACTTGTAGCTAATTGATTTAATAATAATTAAGATATTAAGCTAGCCCAATATAACATGTGTGGGACAAATATTATGATGATCCAATTTAATTATTGGTGGAAGCCCAAATTTATTTTGGTTAGTAAGTAAATTAAGAATAAGATACAAGTCCAAAAGGAATTAAATGAAAGCCCAAGCTTTTGGCCCAAGTGGGAGGGGATATGTTGGACATTAGGTAGGCAATATGGGCCTTAAAAAGAAAAAACATATTTGAGCCCAAGAAGGCTATATGGCCGGATAGTGGAAGAGGAGGAAAGGGGAGATGGATTTAATGAGTATGTTACTTTAGTTGGTATTTACCTTTTGAGGTGTTAGTTTATTAATGGGGACAACACATTTAGTGTTTCTTGTAAGTAATCTCATGTAGTGATAAGAGAGAGGAAGGATAAGATATGTGGGGATTTGAAAGGCCAAGTGGCCGGGTAAGACAAAGAGAAAAAGAAAAAGGAAAGAAAAAGATAAAAAAGAAGAGATAAGAAATTAGAGAGAGAAAGAGAAAGGAAAAGGGAAACAAGAGAGAGGGAAGAGGGTTCGGACAAAGAAAGGGAAGAAAGAGGGAGAGTTTTGATGTTCCATAGTTTTCTAACCAAGCTTATGGAGAAGAAGAAGGAATAAAAGTTAAGGTATAACCAAAAATCAATACTTATATAGTCTAAATTTTTTTGGTTTGATTGGAGTTTTGATTTTAGTGAGGTTATGATTTTAAGGCTCAAAAACCTTGGATATATGTATTTGATAGTGTTTCATGTTTAGATATAAACCTTTTGATGATCAAAAGTTAGATCTAAATTAAGAAATAGGAAATAAGTTTTTCAAAGGTGATAAAATCTAATTTTTCTAGCCTTGATTGTGTTTATCTTGTGTTTGGTGATTATTTGAGGTATTAGATCATGGATCTTGTTAGATCCATGAATATACGAGGTCTTAATAGGTATTATGATGTTCGATGATGGATTATGTTGGTTATTAGGTTAGAAAATGAAAGTTTTCTTAGAAATCATCAAATATGAAAAAAAATCAGATTTTTATAAAAACGAAGTATGGAATAGAAATGACCATATCTCTCATTCTATTTTAAATTTTTGAGTGTGGTCAATTTTTGGAGTTAGATCTATAAGTTTTCTAACTTTTCCAAGTGGAATCACTAAAAAAGGAGCTATAGATTTTTGTGTGGACTAAATTAGCAAAGGACGTCAAATCTGAAAAATGACTTTGAGCAATCTGTCCTAAAATTATAAGGGCAATTTTGGCAAATTATTTTATGAAATAAATTTCAATCTTTTGGGACATTAAAATATATGAGATAAAGTATCTTGTGTCCAAAAATGAGCTCATTCCGACTTAAATTGAGCAAGTTATGACCATTTCAATATTTACATTTTTCCGAGGAAAATTGCTATAGCCGGAGTTGTATAACTCTGATGGCCACAAAATTTAAACTATAAGCTCACGTTAACATGTGTAAGATCCCGCCAAGAGTTGGGAATTTCTGGAGTTAAGCGTGAGGTTGCTAATTTCTTAAGAAAATAACTAGAAATGGATTTTTGAAAAATACTTAAGGGAGTTGAAAAATTCTAGAAAAATACTTTTTTGTGTATGGAATATATGTATATATATTTGGACAAAGGATAGGAAAATAATAAGCTGTTTTGGTATTTTCGTGAAAAAGGAATTTCAGCTTCCTGAAATGAACAGTTCAGGGTGCTGAAATGGAAACTGAAAATGTTAGGAAGACAGTTTGGTTTCAACTTGCTAAAATGAAAACTGATAAGGTTAGGAAGAGAAGATAGATTGATTTCAGTTTACTGAAATGAGGAAGTTGATTTGTTAAAATAGTAAATAGTTTATCGAGTTATAATAATAACTTATAAATGAACGAGTAAGTGTTAAGTCTAAGGTAGTACAATCGTACCCTTTAATGGTTGATGTATAGTAGCTGGGCTAAACGACTCCTTCATATGGAGAAGGTATATACGAATTAGTAACAGATCTAACTCAATGTGAAAATAGTGTAGACGAGACGGAAACTAATTTGTTAGTTGTTTGTGGGAAACCACTCAGTATACTGTATTGAATACTATTAAAGACTCGATCTGTACTAGGTTTAGATTTGTGAATATGTTTAGTATTAAGATTATTTAATATTTGACTATGTGGTTAAGTGTTAGATGGTTTACTTTTAAAGTAATAGTATGATGGAATAAATATGTTATACTAATTGAAAGATCAATCTTATAACTGATAGGTCTTTACAATAAAGCGATTAAATTATATTGCGTAGCAGTAATCGACGGTACATGCAAGTTCCTATACTCTTTTATTGAGCAAGTTTTTCTCTAACTCAACTTTGAGTTCAATTTCAAAGCATGTTCGTCAATAATTATTGTTAATTATTCACATCTATACTGATTATTGATTCGCACTTAGTGCATGTTGCATATGTTCATCAGGTATGAAAGGCTGATCACCTTCATTACCATTTGGTACAGTTAAATTTGTTCATGTTTATTGTTGGCCATTCTTCATTATTGACTCGGTCATTCAGTTATGAACATTGATTTATATCCTTTCACAATTATTTATATTGTTGAAAGTTTGTCAACTTATTATTCTTTTCAATCATGATATATCTTCATTTGAACTTAAACTTGCTGGGCAAACTTGTTGCTCACCCTTGCTATATCATGATAAACATTTCAGATTAAGACGAAACTTCGGATACAGGCAAAGACAAAGACAAACTCTAGAATTGGATTTGGATGCAGGTTAAACTTGTAATAGTATTGAATGCAAATGATATAGTATGTCGTGTAGGATATTAAAGGCAGGTATTAAGTTAATGTTACAGACCTTGGGGATTATGTTGTAAAAAGTTATTGTATAAATAATTTATGTTTATATCTTCAGCAATAGTTATAGAAATGGTGTATCGTAACGTACCAGGTCCGAGGTTTTGGGGACCCGGATTTGGGGGCGCTACAGAGACATTTGACACCGGCACTCCATGTCCTGAAACAATTTCCTTTACGTACAAACTCGCTAACTGATTCAAATTATATCGGATCTTGATCGGTAGAAAAAGAACCGTCTTCGTTAGTCAATCCACAATAACCCAAATGGCATCATAACCTTTCTGCGTGACTGGAAGTCCTACCACGAAGTCCATCGTAATGTGCTCCCATTTCCATTCTGGTATCTCCAACGATTGAAGTAGACCACTCGGCCTTTGGTGCTCTACTTTGACCCGTTGGCAAGTGAGACATCTGCTGGCGCACTTTGTGACCTCTCGTTTTAGATTGGGCCACCAAAAATGTTGCCTCAGATCTCGGTACATCTTTGTGCCTCCCAGATGAACATAATACGTCGTATTGTGTGCCTCGTACAAAATTTCCTCTCTCAATTCAGTTACCGCTGGTACCCAGACTCTTCCTTCGAATCTCAAGATACCGTCCTTATCCATTCTGAACCATTACTTTTTATTTTCTACTATCCTCTTTCTTATTTTCTCGCATTCCTCATCATTCTGTTGTGATTCCTTCACTCTATCCAACAATGTTGGACGAGCTTCCATTGCAAATATTTTCTCTTCAGACCTCCCCAGTCTCTTTATCTCTATTTCCAATTTCTCTATTTCTCTTATTAACTCCTCCTGAGTCGTCAATCGGAACAATTTCTCCCTTCCTTTTCTGCTTAATTCGTCGGCGACTACGTTTGCCTTTCCCGGGTGATAAAAAATCTCGCAGTCATAATCCTTGATCAATTCCAACCACCTTGTTTGTCGCATATTCAACTCCTTCTATGTGAAGATATATTTCAGACTCTTGTGGTCCGTGTATATCTCACATTTCTCTTTGTACAGATAATGTCTCCAAATCTTTAACGCAAAAACTATTGTCGCTAACTCTAAGTCGTGAGTATGGTATCATTTTTCGTAATCCTTCAATTGTCGTGATGCATATGCAATGACCTTGCCATGTTGCATGAGCACATAGCCAAGTCCCTTGTGCGATGCATCACAATACACCACGAAACCTCCCGCATCGTCTGGTAATGATAATACAGGCGCTTCACTTAATCTCTTCTTCAGCTCCTGAAAACTTTCTTCGCATTTTTTCGTCCATACGAATTTCACCGTCTTCCTCCTTAGATTGGTCAACGGGGTTGCTATCTTAGAAAAATCTTGGATGAATCTTCGATAGTACCCAGCTAACCATAAGAAACTTTTTATCTCTGTTGGTGTCTTCGGCTGCTCCCAATTACTCACTGCCTCTACCTTTATAGGATCTACTGAAATACCATCCTTATCTACCACGTGTCCTAAGAATTGAACCTTCTCCATCCAAAATTCATATTTTAAAAACTTCACATACATTTTCTCTTTCCTTAGCGCTTTCAAAACCATCTTCAGATGTTCGGCGTGCTCTTCCTCCGTCTTCGAGTAGATCAAGATGTCGTCGATGAAAACTACCACGAACTTATCCAAATATGGCTTGAAGACTCGATTCATCAAGTCCATGAATTCTGCCGGAGCATTCGTCAATCCGAATGACATTACCAAAAACTCGTAGTGCCCATAGCTGGTTCGAAACGCCGTCTTTGGTAAGTCCTCATCTTGTACTTTCAACTAGGTGATATCCCGTTCGTAGGTCTATCTTTGAGAAACACTTTACTTCATTCAATTGGTCAAAAAGGTCGTCTATCCTCGATAATAGATATCTATTCTTGATCGTTACTCTGTTTAATTCTTGATAATCGATACAGAGCCTCATCGATCCTTCCTTCTTCTTAACAAACAACACTGGTGCTCCCCAAGCAGACACACTCGGCCATATGTAACCCTTATCCAATAACTCTTGTAGTTGTATCATTAATTCTTTCATTTCTACTGGTGCCATACGATATAGAGCTTTCAAAATCGGTGCCGTTCCCGGTGCTAAGTCTATTACGAATTCAATTTCTCTGTCTGGAGGAAGACCAAGAAGATCGTCCGAAAACACATCTTGGAATTCTCTTACTAAGGATATATCCTTAATTTCTACTCCCTTTTTTCGAGTATCTACAATGTAAGCTAAGTAACCTACACATCCTTTCCTTAACAATTTCTTGGCCTGTATCATCGTAAGACAACACGATTTCTTAAGCGATGAGCTACCATAAAACACTACCTTAGACTTATTCAGAGTCTGAAGGTTCACACTTTTATTATGACAATCAATTATCGTAGCATGGTTATACAACCAATCCATTCCCAATATTACATCAAATTCTCCCAATCTAATCGGAATTAAGTCTACGCTCAATTCATAATCTCTAATGTTTGCGCAACGATTTCGGTATCTGAATTCTACAAAGATTACTTCCTTATTTGCAACTTCTATGTTCAAAGGATTTCCTAATCGTTCTCGGGGTAAGTTTAACCGACTAGCAAATTTTTAGACATAAATGAACAGGTAGCACCCGAATCGAATAATACATAAGCATTTATATTATTGACTGGGATAATGCCTGACACACGTCCCTTACAGCAACTTCATCTTGGACTGTCATGTTAAAGGTTCTGGTGGCTGGGCGGTTGGTTTGCGTTGGTCCGCCGATCATTAACTTGCTGCCTCCCCCTTGCTGGCCACTTCCTCCGCTGTTCCCCTTCTTCGAGGAATCCTTTATCTGGTGCTCAGTTGAGCCGCAGGAAAAAAACCCCTTGATCTTCTTTGGCTTTGGGCAGTTGGGCGAAATGTGTCCCTCCTAGCCACAGTTGTAGCATATACTGCGCCCCTTCCAGCACTCACCCTGGTGATTCTTTCCACATTTTGGGCATCCCTCAGCCCTCTTCTTCAAACCTCCATGAAAATTCCCCTACTGATTTATGTTGTTGTTATTGTTGTTGTTGTTATTCTCCCACTTTCTCTTTCCCAGATTACTTCCCCCACTGCTGCTTCCTCCACGGCTTTCTCCCCCAGTGTTCTTACCTTTCTTTTCTTTGTTATACAGACTTAAGGCTTCACTACCTCCCTTTGCAATAATGGCCTTCTCCAATATAGTGGCAAAAGAATCAATCTGAAGAACCGACACCTTGTTGAACAACCAAGGTTTCAGTCCTTGTTCAAAGCGTCTTGCCTTTCTCTCTTCATCTCCTACCTAGTGTTCTGCAAACCGGGCTAGCTCGTTGAACTTAGCTGCGTATTGCACCACCGTCATATCTCCTTGCTTAAGCTCTAGGAATTTTACCTCCAACCTATTTTTCATGTTCTTCAAGAAATAGTTCTCGAAGAACAGAGTCTTAAACCTCTCCCATGCTATTATCCCTTCTCTGCTCTTTGTTGATTTGCCTCCCACCAGTAGTTCGCTTCGTCTCTCATCATGTAGGTAGCAAACACCGTCTTCTGATCTTCACCCACACGAGCGATGGTGAAGGCCTTCTCTATCTCCTTTATCCATGTTTGTGCCATTATCGGATCGGTAGTACCCTCAAACCTTGGGGGTCCTACGCTCCTAAAGTCTTTGAAGTTTGTGACTGGAACTGCTTGGGGATTGGGGCGAACGGGTTCATTGTTCCTTCCCCTAAGAGCCTCCCCTAACAAATCAACTAATTTCTGAATGGTATCTACTTGCTCTCTCTCGTTGTTAATTGACTCCTCTGGTGCAGTTAGTCTACGTCTGGGCGGTATTTTCTACATCACAAAATTTTCATTTTTATTATCTAATTATATTACTTAAACATTTCTGTGACGAACGAGAATTTTGTAAAGATATTTGAATATTTATTGAAATAAATAAATAAATATTTTTAATAATTTAATTATTAAATTAAATAATTAATTCATGAATTTGTGGTAGATTAATTTAATTATATGTGTGACATTAATTAAATTAATATGTAGTAATTTAATAGTTCAAAGAATATATTTAATCGAGTTTATTTGATTAATTGAATTAATTAAATAAGCATATGTTACTTTAGTTAATTTAATAATTAATTAATGAATTAATAAATTGACATAATTAATAAATAAAATATTAATTATGTGACAATGTGATTTATTGTGAATTATCTTATTTTATTTAATTGATTTAAATAAAATTAATTAATCAATAAGTAAGGTGACAATTAAATATAGTAAATTAGTTTATTAAAATAAATGGGAAAAGAAAAGAAGAGGAAGGCAAACAAGGCCTTAAGAGAGGTTAATCCGTTTATTATACAACGGTAACATTTATATAATACGTATACTTATTATTTCTAAGTTATTATCAGAAGAAACTTAGAATTTTTTCAGAGAAAAGATAGAGAGAAAAAAAGAAGAAGAAGAAGAAGAGATTGAGAGAGATTGAGAAAGGAAGAATTGAGAAATCAATTGTGTTTCTTTGATTTATCTTCACTACTAAGGGTAATCCCTTCTTTTCAAGTTTTCAAAATTGATATTTCTTCATTACGTGTTTTAAAGTTTTCTGTGAAAATTGGGTTTTCCAATTGGGTTACGATATGGCTTTATCTATATGGGTATTGAATCATAACGTATTTTTCTAACTTATAATCATGTTTTAAAGGATCAATTTTATTTAATTTTGCCTTAATTGGGTTTTGAAGAAAATTACAGAGTTTTTATACGTCTTTGTAAAAACTCTCTGTTAAGAATCATTTTGGGAAATTAAAGTATGAGGTTATCATATATGTGACCGTAGATATTAGTATTATGTGTTAGATCATGTATCCATGATTTACACTGATCACACCAAGTAATTTTGTTAATAAATGGGTTTTATGAAATTACAGAGTATTGAATATGGGTAAATAACCCATATGGGTTAAATTAATGATTGATTCATATAATTGTATTAAAATTGACGTATGAATATGATTGTATATGTTTAAACAAAGAGAATGGAATTAAAATAAGCGGATTCGGTGTAGTAACGAATCCGTAATGATAGATTATATATTTTTCATAAAAAAAACTTTACAAGTTATGAAGAACAGTGAATTTGATGATTTTAATTCGTATAATTTTATGTGTTAAAATGTTAAGAATGTGTTAGAAGTGTTATATAATGTTCCTCTGAAGTTTATACTTCATGGGTAACACTACAAATCATTATATTGGTGTAAAATTGGAAAATGGCCAAATTCTGTGTTCGTTCGCGAACTTCAGATTCTGAGTTTCTGCAACCGCGCGGCCGCGCCGGGTGCAAGGCTAAACGGCGCGCGGCTGCGCCTGTCTGAAAATTTTGAAAAAAATTGCAAAGTGTTGGAAATTTGTGAAATGTGTTTTGAGTCTAATGAACATGAACACATGTTGTAGAAATATAATAAAATATTGATATGAGTTTAATAATTTATGTTATGTGATTAATTAATAAATTAATTACGTGACTTAAATTATTATTTGTAAAGGTTAAATAATGTGTTATAAACATTAAGACATTATTTTAAATCTAATTAACATGATGCCTTGTTATGTATGTAATGAGTTATTAATACAAATTAATAACTTAAGTTACGCGATTAATTAAAAAGTTAATTAATCAACGTAAACCATTATTTGAAAACCTAATAATGAGTTTGAAGAATACTATTGTAAATCAATAATCCTATCGAACTTTTGATTAATTAATATTGTGAATGTATTGATAGGTAAGAGTAATTAAAGAAGTGAGTAATAATTGTAGCTTGCGCACGAGACAAGTTTTCTATCCCTAACTTATTATTATTGTTGGGCAGGTTTCCTAAACTAAACTCTTTAAATTAAGCAATTGCTATGCTTAATTATTATTGTTGAGCAAATTCTTACTCTTGAATATCCAAGTTTAGAATTTCACATGAGATGCCATGATTCTTTTAAAAGTATCATTTAAGTGTACAATACTTATTCGATTGTATACCTTGAGAAGTTAACATTCAATTTGAATATCATTTATTGAGTTATCCAAACCAATTTTATTTGGTGCTGATTCTGATGTCAAACTGAGATGAACAACCCTAATATAGGGAATTAATGAAGATGCTTAAAGCGTTAAGATAGTGTGCACAGTATCAGTACGAAGGGCTGATCTCCCTAAGTACGAGAAGTAAAGTCTATAGTCTTATGACTGTTAAAGGTTGGAAAGGTTAATATACTTGACAACCTAAGACTCGGTTCAAGGTCTTAATGACCCTCAGAAGTAATTTGACTCTTGATTAATATTCTCGATTCAAATGTTGAGCTTTCTGTTATTCAGAATTCTTTTACTCACATGTTATTATTCTGTCATATTTTTATACTTGCGGGCATTCGTGCTCACTCTTGCATAATAACATTGCAGCTAATAATGAACGAAGTGATGTACCTTCTAGTAGCAAGGGCAAAGGAAAAGCTAACAAGTGTTGAGGACTTGTGTTGATGTTAAGAATGTTAAAGTTCAAGAATTATGTGTGATGACTTAAAACTTATTTATTTAAGTTTTCGCAACAAAGATTTAAGGTTAAGTTTAACCTGGGATTTATGATGTATTAGTATTTCAGATGATGTAAGATGATAATTTATTTATCTAATAAATGAATTTCATTATTTATGGGTAGATAGTTGTATGATATTGGAACAGTGAACACCAAATCCTGTGAAAATTAAGATACCGGATTTGGGGGTGTCACAAGTTGGTATCAGAGCCGCATGTTATGAACCTTAGGTGGGGGGAAAACCTTAGGATAGTAGCCTTCGTGAAAATAGTAATGATAACTCTGATTGAGTTCTAAGAAAGATAATAAAACTACCTTATGTGCTATGTGTTATGTGCTTATGTGTTCATACTTGATAGAGTATTGATTAGCATCACGTAAAAACTAAGACTTAAAATTTATTTTGTCAGGATGTCAAATACTGGAGGAGCTAGTCAGCCCAGGGATGTTGTACCCCTAGAGACTAGAGATGAGGAGCCCCGGGACATACATACTGTCTGGGAGCAGTTAGTACAGCCAGAGCCATCTCCTGTTATTCCAGATGTTGGTCAGGAGCATGAGCCAGAGATTGACTCAGAGGAGGACCCTGAGGAGGTCGAGATCCCGGCTCAGGCAGCCGAGGAAGAGGAAGAGGAAGACCCTGAAGAGGAAGAGGAGGAGGAAGACCCTGAGGAGTTCCCACCGAACTCTATCAGCGCTGATATGTATGCTTTATTGTATGATCGCAACGTAGAGTTACGAGATACGATTGAGCAGCAGAATGAGGAAGTTGAGACACTCCACACCCGCCTTGGGAATGTGGAGTGGGATTTGGTTCATGAGAAGGGCCAAACTGAGCAGAAGACAGAGGAGATAGAGAAGTTAAAGAGTGAGTTGAAAGAAAAATCTGAAAGACTCGCCATCGTAGAAGAAGCTTGGGTGAGAAATGCACGACGTGTAGATCTGGCAGAGGATGATGCGCGTGCAAAGAGAGTTAAGGTTGCAGAGACGTGCTACACGTTTCTAAGGGCAATGGATGAGGCCCAGGACCGAGTTATGAGATATCCAATTCAGTTCGAGGGACTGCCTGGGTATATGTTAGATCGCAGGACTATATCCTGCATTATACAGGAGGAACGTAGTGAAGCTGTCCGACGCCTTAGTAGGCCGTGATAGGATAATATGATATTGTTAATGTTTAAATAATCATAAATAATGTAAATTCCGATGTGATTATAAACAAAGGAATATTGTGATAATGTAAATTTTGTAGAAACTTTATTTCAGAATAGTTGATGTAAATGGCAAAAATGTTATCGTATTGTACTAAAAGCTTTTGGTTTTAATAAAATAATAAAGTTGTTCAAGATGATATGGGTTAAGTGAGTATGTTAAAGTATTTAACATTATGTGATACTCTTTGGAGTAGTTAATGTAAATTTCGAGGTGATTAAAAATAATGGAATATTTTGAGAAACTAAATCCTGAAGATTCTATATCTTGGGATAGTGGAAGTAAATGGCAGAGATGCTATAGTACTATGTTTAAAACTTTTGATTTAAATAAAATATCAAAGGTTATTTGAAAAGAAAAGAGTTAAAGTGGTTGTGTTAAATATTTGAGTTAAGTCTTATATATTTGAGAGATTGAATAAAGATCTAATGAGTATATATTCTTAACAGAAATATGCCGTCAAGAAGGAGACAAAATCGTCGACAAGCCCAAGAAGGGTCAACCAATAACAACAATGATGCCAATGCGAACCCCGTTCAGCAGTTGGTAAATCTGTTGGCTGAAGCGATGAACAATCAGCCTCAAGCTCCACCGAACACCTCATTTAAAGACTTTAAGGCAGTGGGACCGCCAGATTTTAAGGGTTCCATGAACCCGATAGAAGCTCAGACTTGGGTTACGGAAATGGAGAAAATTTTTGAGGTCGCCCGAGTTAGGGAGGACCAGAAGACTACCAACGCGACATTTATGTTAAAATCAGAAGCCAGCTATTGGTGGCAGGAAAATAAGATCAGGGGAGGAGAATGAGTAATAACCTGGGAAAGGTTTAAAGAAATGTTTTTCGAGATGTATTTCCCGACCAGCTCCCAGAATCAAATGGAGGTGCAGTTTCTGGAGTTGAAGCAGGGGAATATGTCTGTGCCCGACTACGCGGCAAAGTTTAACGAATTGTCTAGGTTTGCCCAATATCAAGTGCATACTGACGAAAGAAAGGCTAGGCATTTTGAACAGGGACTGAAACCCTGGTTGTATAGCAAGGTGTCAATGTTTCAATTGAACACTTTTGCTGGAGTTCTGGAGAAGGCCATTCTCGCTGAAGGTGGAAGCGAAGCGGTGTCTAAGTACAATCAGGATCAAAAGAAGAAGAAGAATGATAGTGAAGGAAATAATAAGGCTAGTGGCAGTCACACAGGGGGAACTAATAATCATAAACGAAAGTGGAATGACAACCCGTTGTCTGTAAGTCAGCAAGGTAGTCAGAAGAAAAAGTTAGAACCATGCCCAACCTATGGGAAGACTCACTTGGGAGTCTGCATGAAAGGAAAAAGAGTTTGCTACAATTGTGGTCAGGAAGGCCACATAGCACCTAACTGCCCTAACCCTAAGAAGGGCGCCTGCTACACATGTGGGTCAAAGGATCACTTGGCTAGAGACTGTCCAAAGAAGGCATCTGGAGGGGCAGGGTCAGGTGGAAATAAGGGAAATAATAGTGGAAATCCTCTTATAATTACCGGACCGACTTCGACAAATCGGCCAACTGCAAGGACATTTAACATGACCGTACAAGACGCTGTGCGGTCTCGTGATGTGGTGTCAGGTATCATTCCGATCAATAAAGTCAATGCTTATATTTTATTTGATTCGGGTGCTACTTGTTCATTTATATCCGATGACTTTGCAAAGAATTTAGAATTGCTTAAAGACGAATTAGAAATCCCTATGAACATAGAGATTGCGAACAAGGAAGTAATTCCTGTTAAGTATATACACAAGAACTGTAGAGTGGATATTAAGGGTAACGTTATGAATGTAGATCTTATCCCGATTAAACTTGGGGAATTTGACGTTATCCTGGGAATGGATTGGTTATTCAATTATGGAGCAGTAATTGATTGCCAAAAGAAATGTATTAACCTTATGACTCCGTCAAAGGTTGTGTTTTATGGCAGCAAATCACCTAGACAAGCGAGTTGTCTGACGATGATGCAGGCCAGGAAGTTATTAAGACAGGGCTGTGTGGGGTATTTAGCCTACATAGTCGATAGTCGTAAAGAGAATCCAAAGTTAGAAGAAATACCAGTCGTACGAGACTTCGTGGATGTTTTCCCAGATGATCTGCCAAGACTTTCACCTGACATGGAAGTAGATTTTGTTATCGATTTGGTGCCAGGAACTGCTCCAATATCGAAAGCTCCGTACCGGATGGCTCCGGTAGAAATGAAGGAATTGATGGTACAGCTACAAGAGCTATTGGACAAGAAATATATTCAACAGAGCGTATCACCGTGGGGAAGCGCCGGTATTATTTGTTAAGAAGAAGATGGAACGATGCGACTCTGCATCGACTATAGAGAATTAAACAAGGTTACCATTAAGAATAGGTATCCATTGCCAAGGATTGATAATCTGTTTGATCAATTAAAAGGAGCGAGATATTTCTCGAAGATAGACCTGAGAAGTGGTTATCATCAGTTGAAGGTAAGGCCAGAAGATGTCCCGAAGACAGCGTTTAGGACACGATATGGTCACTACGAATTTTTGGTTATGTCATTTGGTCTAACAAATGCGCCTGCAGCATTTATGGGCCTAATGAATGGAGTGTTCAAGCCGTTTCTGGACAAATTCGTAGTGGTTTTTATTGATGATATATTGGTCTATTCTAAGACCAAGGAATAACATGCTGAGCATTTGAAGTTGACGTTAGAAGTATTAAGAAGAGATAAGTTGTATGCCAAATTCTCAAAGTGTGAATTCTGGATTGAAAGGGTGCAATTTCTCGGACACGTGATTGATAAGGACGAAATTTTGGTGGATCCCTCCAAAGTAGAAGCAGTGATGAATTGGGATCAGCCGAAAACACCGTCGGAAGTAAGAAGTTTTCTTGGATTAGCAGGTTATTACAGAAGATTCATTCAGGATTTTTCCAAGATCGCACTCCATTAACGAATTTGACTAGGAAAGTTGTGAAATTCGTTTGGACGGAGAAGTGTGAGGAAAGTTTTCAAGAACTTAAGAGAAGGTTAAGTACAGCACCTGTGTTGTCCCTTCCGGATGACACATGAAATTTTGTAGTATATAGTGATGCGTCGCATAAAGGGCTAGGCTGTGTGCTTATGCAAAATGGCAGAGTCATTGTGTATGCGTCACGACAACTAAAAGATTACGAGAGAGGATATCCAACCCATGATTTGGAATTGGCTGCGGTGGTATTCGCTTTAAAGATTTGGAGACTCTATCTCTATGGGGAGAAGTGTGAAATATATACAGACTATAAGAGTCTGAAGTATATTTTCACACAGAAAGACTTGAATATGCGCCAAAGAAGGTGGCTGGAGTTAATAAAGGATTATGATTGTGATATCTTATACCACCCAGGCAAAGCGAATGTTGTAGCCGACGCCTTAAGCAGAAAGGGTCGGGAGAAGTTGATGATGCTGACAACACAGGAAGAATTGATTTCAGCAATGGAAAAGCTGGAATTGGAAGTAGGATGTCCAATGGAGACTGACGAGAAACTGTTCCAGATGCAAGCTGGTACAACTTTATTGGATAAGATTAAGGAAGCACAAATCCTGGATAACGAATGTGAGGAAGTAAAGAAAAAGATATCTGAAGGGACTGAACTTAGATTTAAAATAGACAGCGAAGGATTGTTGAGATTTGAAAGTAGAGTTTGGGTACCGCCAATACCAGAAATTAAGGAGGACATTCTGAGCGAGGCTCATAGTTAGAGGTATTCCATTCACCCCGGAAGTACCAAGATGTATCAGGATTTACGACAACACTTTTGGTGGCCAAATATGAAGAAAGACGTTACCGATTGTGTGGCCAAGTGTCTGACTTGCCAAAGGATCAAGGCAGAACACCAAAGACCAAGTGGTTTGTTACAACCTTTAGAAATCCCAGAATGGAAATGGGAACATATTACAATGGATTTTGTTGTTGGCCTTTCGACGACTCAGAAAGGCTATGACGCAGTATGGGTTATCGTCGACCGATTAACGAAATTCGCACACTTTCTTCCCATCAAAATCAGATTTAACCTCGAACAATTGGCAAAGTTATATGCAAAAGAGATTATTTCGAGGCACGGGGTGCCAGTGTCAATTATTTCTGACCGTGATCCGCACTTCACATCGAATTTCTGGAAGCGACTGCAAGAATGCATGGGAACACAGTTGAGGATGAGCACCGCTTATCACCCTCAGACTGACGGACAAAGTGAAAGGACAATCCAGACCTTAGAGGATATGTTGAGAGCCTGTATCATGGATTTTAAAGGCAATTGGGATGATCATTTACCACTTGTAGAATTCGGTTATAATAATAGTTACCACACTAGTATTGGTATGCCGCCTTAGGAAGCGTTGTACGGTAGAAAGTGCAGAACTCCACTGTACTGGGATGAAGTTGGTGAAAGACAATTGCTAGGACCAGAGTTAGTCCAACAAACGGCAGAAATAGTTAAAGTAATTCAGACAAGATTAGTAGCGGCTCAGGATAGGCAGAAGAAATACATCGATCCACACCGCAAGAATGTAGAGTTTGAATCGGGTAGTTTTGTATTTTTGAAGGTCTCTCCTTGGAAGGGAAAGATCAGATTTGGTAAGAAGGGAAAATTGAGCCCGAGGTTCATTGGACCCTTTGAGGTACTCCGAAGAATTGGAGAAGTAGCCTATGAGGTAGCTTTACCTCCGGCACTGGAGCATGTCCACAACGTTTTCCATGTGTCGGTATTACGACGTTATAAACCCGATTACAAACATGTGATAGAATATGAACCCCTACAATTTGAGAAAGATTTATCATATGAAGAAGTTCCTGTTCAGATAGTTGACAGGAAAGAGCAAGTTCTCAGGCACAAAGTAATACCTTCGGTTAAGGTAATTTGGAGGAACCACAACGCTGAAGAAGCTACGTGGGAACTCGAAGAGAATATGATGAAGAATTATCCACACTTATTTTCTTGAATAGGTGAACGTGATTCTGGGGACAAAATCCTTTTAAGGGGGGAAAGATGTGACAAACGAGAGTTTTGCAAAGTTGTTTGAATATTTATTGAAATAAATAAATATTGATAATTTTGCAAAGTTGTTTTGAATATTTATTGAAATAAATAAATATTGAGAATTTTGCAAAGTTGTTTTGAATATTTATTGAAATAAATAAAAATTTTGGTTATGAGAATGTGATGGGACGAAATTATTAATCGAACCGCGATTCTGAGGACAGAATCTTTTTAAGGGGGGAAAGATGTGACGAACGAGAATTTTGTAAAGATATTTGAATATTTATTGAAATAAATAAATAAATATTTTTAATAATTTAATTATTGAATTAAATAATTAATTCATGAATTTGTGGTAGATTAATTTAATTATATGTGTGACATTAATTAAATTAATATGTAGTAATTTAATAGTTCAAAGAATATATTTAATGGAGTTTATTTGATTAATTGAATTAATTAAATAAGCATATGTTACTTTAGTTAATTTAATAATTAATTAATGAATTAATAAATTGACATAATTAATAAATAAAAATATTAATTATGTGACAATGTGATTTAATGTGAATTATCTTATTTTATTTAATTGATTTAAATAAAATTAATTAATCAATAAGTAAGGTGACAATTAAATATATAGTAAATTAGTTTATTAAAATAAATGGGGAAAGAAAAGAAGAGGAAGGCAAACAAGGCCTTAAGAGAGGTTAATCCGTTTATTATACAACGATAACATTTATATAATACGTATACTTATTATTTTTAAGTTATTATCAGAAGAAACTTAGAATTTTTTCAGAGAAAAGACAGAGAGAAAAAGAAGAAGAAGAAGAAGAAGAGACTGAGAGAGATTGAGAAAGGAAGAATTGAGAAATCAATTGTGTTTCTTTGATTTATCTTCACTACTAAGGGTAATCCATTCTTTTCAAGTTTTCAAAATTAATATTTCTTCATTACGTGTTTTAAAGTTTTCTGTGAAAATTGGGTTTCCCAATTGGGTTACGATATGGCTTTATCTATATGGGTATGGAATCATAACGTGTTTTTCTAACATATAATCATGTTTTAAAGGATCAATTTTATTTAATTTTGCCTTAATTGGGTTTTGAAGAAAATTACAGAGGTTTTATACGTCTTTGTAAAAACTCTCTGTTAAGAATCATTTTGGGAAATTAAAGTATGAGGTTATCATATATGTGACCGTAGATGTTAGTATTATGTGTTAGATCATGTATCCATGATTTACACTGATCACACCAAGTAATTTTGTTAATAAATGGGTTTTATGAAATTACAGAGTATTGAATATGGGTAAATAACCCATATGGGTTAAATTAATGATTGATTCATATAATTGTATTAAAATTGATGTATGAATATGATTGTATATGTTTAAACAAAGAGAATGGAATTAAAATGAACGGATTTGGTATAGTAACGAATCCGTAATGATAGATTAAATATTTTTCATAAAAAAAACTTTACAAGTTATGAAGAACAGTGAATTTGATGATTTTAATTCGTATAATTTTATGTGTTAAAATGTTAAGAATGTGTTAGAAGTGTTATATAATGTTCCTCTGAAGTTTATACTTCATGGGTAACACTACAAATCATTATATTGGTGTAAAATTGGAAAATGGCCAAATTCTGTGTTCGTTCGCGAACTTCAGATTCTGAGTTTCTGCAGCCGCGCGGCCGCGCCGGGTGCAAGGCTAAACGGCGCGCGGCTGCGCCTGTCTGAAAATTTTGAAAAAAATTGCTAAGTGTTGGGGATTTGTGAAATGTGTTTTGAGTCTAATGAACATGAACACATGTTGTATAAATATAATAAAATATTGATATGAGTTTAATAATTTATGTTATGTGATTAATTAATAAATTAATTACGTGACTTAAATTATTATTTGTAAAGGTTAAATAATGTGTTATAAACATTAAGACATTATTTTAAATCTAATTAACATGATGCCTTGTTATGTATGTAATGAGTTATTAATACAAGTTAATAACTTAAGTTATGTGATTAATTAACAAGTTAATTAATCAACGTAAACCATTATTTGAAAACATAATAATGAGTTTGAAGAATACTATTGTAAATCAATAATCATATCGAACTTGTGATTAATTAATATTGTGAATGTATTGATAGGTAAGAGTAATTAAAGAAGTGAGTAATAATTGTAGCTTGCGCACGAGGCAAGTTTTCTATCCCTAACTTATTATTATTCTTGGGCAGGTTTCCTAAACTAAACTCTTTAAATTAAGCAATTGCTATGCTTAATTATTATTGTTGAGCAAATTCTTACTCTTGAATATACAAGTTTAGAATTTCACATGAGATGCCATGATTCTTTTAAAAGTATCATTTAAGTGTACAATACTTATTCGATTGTATACCTTGAGAAGTTAACATTCAATTTGAATATCATTTATTGAGTTATCCAAACCAACTTTATTTGGTGTGGATTCTGATGTCAAACTGAGATGAACAACCCTAATATAGGGAATTAATGAAGATGCTTAAAGCATTAAGATAGTGTGCACAGTATCAGTACAAAGTGCTGATCTCCCTAAGTACGAGAAGTAAAGTCTATAGTCTTATGACTGTTAAAGGTTGGAAAGGTTAATATACTTGACAACCTAAGACTCGGTTCAAGGTATTAATGACCCTCAGAAGTAATTTGACTCTTGATTAATATTCTTGATTCAAATATTGAGCTTTCTGTTATTCAGAATTCTTTCACTCGCATGTTATTATTCTGTCATATTGTTATACTTGCGGGCATTCGTGCTCACTCTTGCATAATAACATTGCAGCTAATAATGAACGAAGTGTTGTACCTTCTAGTAGTAAGGGCAAAGGAAAAGCTAACAAGTGTTGAGGACTTGTGTTGATGTTAAGAATGTTAAAGTTCAAGAATTATGTGTGATGACTTAAAACTTATTTATTTACGTTTCCGCAACAAAGATTTAAGGTTAAGTTTAACCTGGGATTTATGATGTATTAGTATTTTAGATGATGTAAGATGATGATTTATTTATCTAATAAATGAATTTTATTATTTATGGGTAGATAATTGTATGATATTGGAACAGTGAACACCAAATCCTGTGGAAATTAAGATACGGGATTTGGGGGTGTCACAATTTCTCAAATGAAAAAAGAATAAACTTTTATAACAGGTTTCTGAAATAAGATCATTTATATTCATATGCCAAATCATTACATCAAAATGATCATTCCTAGCATACTTCTATAAATGTCAGCACATATCCCCTAATATCACAAAAGATGGGGAAAACACTAACATACTACCCCTCTAACATAAGCCTACTCGGGGTTTACAACTATACCATGTCTTACACAAAAGATTAAGATTACATCACGATATATACATCACATAAGGTAATTACTAGACTAAACTAATGGGTCTTATCCCAACATTCCGCGCTCCACAACGCTCTTATACTCTATCTGTGCTATATATGCCATCAACTCCCTACTCATAGTGTGTCGGGTCTATCCCTGCTCCACTGGGTAGTGGTATACACCATCGATCACCCTTTTTATGGCTGAGTTAAACGCGTAAACCATCTTGTTCACCTTCCTCTTCCTACACCTTACTTCATCCTCTAGGTCCTCTGCCCTATCGTTAGATGCTTCCCACTTTTCCTCGAAGGGGATCCTCTCCATCACCTCTAGCTCTAGCTGAGTACGGAGAGCCTCTTTCTCCGTATTCTCGCTCAACTCTCTCTGCTCAACCTCTTCTAGTTTTCCCACCAAGTCAACATTCCTAGATACCGACTTGTGAAACAGAGTCCCCATCTGAATCCCTGCCTCCCCGTGGTAAGCAATCTCTACCTCCAACTCCGGCATTACTAATTTCCTCTGGTGGTCCTCGTCCCTCAGTTTTTGGAACTCGGTCTCTCTCTCCTGAGCTTCAGCCTCTAGCTCCTGAACTCTGCAGTCTAAATCTAAGATTCTCTCCTCGTACTCTCCCAACATCCGCTCCTCGATAGTAACCTCGTCAGAGTCCTCCATAGGAGAGTCCTCCATGGGCTCTTCCTCTGGATCAGACTCCACCTCAATCTCGTCCTCATCGTCAAACTTGAACGGTGCAACTTCCTGCACAGGCTCAGCCTGTAAAGGTGCCTCATATACGACATGTATATCTCGGGGCTCCTCTTCGGCCACTCTACTAGGTCATCCCATGTCTGTCATCCAATAACCACAACACAAGACAACAAACAACAAACTCCAATAGAATGTTAAATAAAACATAAGTTCATTGTATATAATGAAATTATATTTTATAACACACTAAGTCTCTCTCTAGGAAAACTCTATATGAGTTTCATCCCTTTCTATCTTCTAAGTTCTCCTAAAGTTATAATCTAAGGACTCTCACTCCTAAGGTTTATAACTACAGCTCTGATACCAACCTATGACACCCCCAAATTCGGACCCCTCGCGTCACGAATTCGGCCCTTCACGTTCTAAATATCCAATAACATAATACATCTCGCGCAACGAAAATATTAGAATATATTACATTTATTTAATATAATTATTCATGTCCCAAGGTCTCGTAACTTAAACATCTTGTACATCTTAAACATAGTTTAAACATAGCTAATACATAAATACAAATTAGGTTTTATTACATCATCATAATATCTCTAAATAAGTGCAAAGCTACTCCGTAGCCTTGCCCTTGCCCTTATCAGTGCCCGAGGGTCCGCCTTGCTCTGCCTTAACTGAAATGTTTTTAGGGAAAGCAAGAATGAGCAACAAGTTTGCTCAACAAGTAATATAACAATAAGGGTGAATAATATAGTTTTTGAATCCCAAGGGTACAGCAGTAAATGATAGTTCAAGAATAGCAAGAAGTATTAATAGTTCTCAATAACAGTCACTAAGGACAGATAGATATCAATAAGATTCAAGGTTTAACCTTTTCAAAGTTCAAGAATAATAAACACTGAGCAATCACTAAAGACTATGAACTCTTACGAGAATTAACAGTAATATTATGATAATCCAATAAAACAAGTACAACAGGTGATCAGCCTAAAGTACCCTACGTTATGCATAACATTTAATCGTACTCATATGCGCACGTCGGTTTCCCGACAATATATAGTTTTCCCTTCAAGAGGGTTGTTCATCTCAATCAATTATAAGATTCCACACCCATCAATTGGTTTGGATCGCTTTCAAATTCATGATATATGTCTAGCCGAATCAAGTGGCATAGACCACTCTTTCAATGTATATAAGAACAATTATAATTTCAATACTCAAGATTAAAGTTCGAAGAATATAAACAACTTTATCTTAAGCTACGAAGCATTAGGTCATAAGACATGAATCATACTTTCAATGGTTTACTTGTACGACCAATAACATCACTAGCTTAAGTAATGCTCAGTAAAGAGTAGGGTTAGGAACTTGCCTTAAGCGTAGTTTATCAATGTCTAGCTTATCAACAATTTTTGAGTCCTATTATACATAGTTATGTATTTAGGATATTCATTAGTTACGTATATCGAATACATATACATGATATGTAAGTTAAACACATACATACAATTCTAACTTGGTCGTATAATCCTGTATGTACGTTATTACGTACTTTACATACATGTAGCACAAAAATAGTTTGTAAGATACTAACCGATTAACATTACTCAACATTCTTGTTTGACTTAGTGTTTGAAAGTTTATAAACACTCATCCATTATATGGTTCTATTGATAGCATGCTCATTAACGTTGGATTCACCAATGAACATATATGGCAGTTTAGGACGTCAATACAAGCATGCATCAGTTTTCAGATTGTAAACAAAACAGTCAGACTACACTGCAGGGTGGCACGGCCGGGCTTGGTTTGAACTAAGGAGTGTCGTGGCCGTGCTGCTCCCAGTTTAAATTAGAACTAAGTTTCAGATTGCATGGCCTAGCTTGCTTACCCTCATACTTTGATGATGACACATGCAGTATATACATGTTATGATAGGTTTGATTCTTATATCTTGCCTTTAACCTAGTTCATATCAATTCTCCACTAACAAGGCTTTAACGTGTTTGATTAACAAGGTTTCTCACGCTTGGCCTTTATACTTATGCAATGAGGTCAATAAGTCTCAATTAAACATGTTCGAGTTATTCTAGTCATATAATTCAAGGTAGCATAGTTCTACTTCATTTCGACTCGTTCTAAACCATGTTTTATTAGTTCACATACGCACGTGGCTAATTAGGTATTCATGCCAATTGTGTCTATATGCATGCGTTACCCTATCATGATAGTCATACATTTCAGAATACATGTAAGGTGGTTATCAACCAAACTAGTCTTCGAAATTCTTAAGTTTTCTTTGAAACCTCATGTCAAACCAACCAATCATGCAACGTGACTTCACATACTATATATCATGCTCATGTACATACATAATTAGACCACATAAGCATGCTTACAAGTTCAGAATTCAAAGTGTGCATGGTTCACTGAGTTTGCACCTTGAAAACTCTAAGTTTTTCTTAGAAAGTCATCAAAACCAAGCTATGGTAAGTGATTACATGCAAGGCCACCTAAACTAGAAAGTCAGAGACTTAAATAGTCTTAATTAAGTTAAACTAGCATGCTCCATTCATCAGAAAGCATAAAAATGGAATTCTTCTTCTGCAGATCGGCGCGGCCGCGCTGTGTTTGTACTAGGGAGTGGCGCGGCTGCGCCACTCCGTTTCCAGGCAGGGAGTTTTTCTGCTATTGCAGAGCTTCAAACCAACTCTCAAATTCTTTATGAAACATGCTGGCAAACAAATACATTATATATATAACATGCATACAATCTCTACTAACTTACTAACATCATCTCATACTGTGACACCCCCAAATCCGGTATCTTAATTTCCACAGGATTTGGTGTTCACTGTTCAAATATCATATGACTATCTACCCATAATAATAGAAATTTATTAAATAGATAAATAATCCATCATCTCCCTATAATAGGGTTACAATATCTGTGGGCATTCGTGCTCACTCTTGCATAATAACATTGCAGCTAAGAAGAACGATGTGATGAACCTTCTAGTAGCAAAGGTAAAGGAAAAGCTAACAAGCGTTAAAGACTTGTGGTGTTATTGAAAATGTTAAAGTTCAAGACTTATGTGTAATGATTAAAGACTTATTTGTTTACGTTTTTGCAACAGAGATTTAAGGTTAAGTATAACCTGGGATTGATTATGTATTTACTATTTTAGATATTGTAACCCTATTATAGGGAGATGATGGATTATTTATCTATTGAATGAATTTCTATTATTATGGGTAAATAGTCATATGATATTTGAACAGTGAACACCAAATCCTCGTGCGCAACCTACTAATCTAGTTACAATTCAATTCTTCAATGTCCTACACATTACATTATGCATACGATGTCGATTAGTTTCATAACTTCTATGTTCAACTATTGAATTTTTCATTTAAGTCAGCTTACAACTTCATTCCTAATGTTAACTTATTAACTAACCACATAGCATAAGTATCAATTCACAATATGTGTACCATATAAGTATAATCCTTCAAATAATCATAATCAAGTTTTACAATCACAATATTCAGTTCGCACTTAGGTTGTTAACTTGAACCTTCACATTATCTTATACATGTCAATAACTTCGTTTATTAACATGAACTTCAAATCATATAATATTCATGTTTTATAATTTAGAACAACATATTTTATTGTCGAAAGCACTATACTTGCGTACGTGCATGTTTGACGCCATCTGATTGCCTTCGAATACGCATCAGTCACAAAGATGGCCAATTTGACCCCTTTTAGAGACTTCAAATCAAAAACCTTAAATAATGAAAGTTGTAGGTCTACTCGTTATCTTTCAGAATAATCTTGAATCGCCTTAATCAGAGTTAGTATGAAAACGTTATGCTTATTTTACTACAGGAGATCAAAACAGAAATTTTCCCTGCACTACCCCTGCTGGGGCGGGGGTTAGGCTCGCTGGGGCAGGTGTGGTGCTGCATGGGGCCCGCTGGGATGGGTCTAGAGCCGCTGGGGATGGCGTGCCTTGGCAGTTTAGCCCCAATTCGTGATTTTTGACAGATTTGGCCAAATAAATACAAATCGACCTATTACAGTGATTCTGATGAAGCGTAAACTTCATAGAAATATCATATAGTGATTTTAACATACTTTTAACACTTTATATCATGTAATTACTCAAATCAAATCACATAAATTCACTATTCTTGGTGTTTTTGAACGTTTTGAAGAAAAATACGAAATTCATCGTCACGGATTCGTTATAACTCCGAATCCGTCCGCTCAAAGTTTGTTTTCTTTGTTTTAACATGTATAATCATAATCCATTATCAATTTTAAGTTAAACATACTATGAAAGCATTTAATTTACCCATATGGGTTATTCATACGATATTCAAACTCTATATTTCATGAAACCCAATTATTAACAAAATCTCATGGTGTGATCACTGTAATTCATGAATATATGGCATAGCCCGTGATATTAACATACACAGATCTCTATTTGATCATATCTTACTTTAATTCTCAAAATAATTCATAACAGAGAACTTTTGGAAATACGTTAATGAAACTCTGTAACTTTCTAAAAACTCAATTAAGGCATATACATATGAAATTGATTACTTTAAAACATGATTACATGTTAGAAAACATGTTATGATCACAAACCTATATATATATATATATATATATATAGACATATCATGCCTTAATTTCAAAACTATTTTTCACAGAAAAACTTTAAAGTACGTAACTGAACTTTGAGAAATCTAGATTTTGAAAACTTAAAAGAAGGGATTACCCTTTAGTAGTGAAGATGATATAATCACAAACAATTCAATGATCTCCCAAATCCCTCTTCCTCTCAATTTCTCTCAATTTCTTCTCCTTTTCTCTGAAACTCTCTAACTTTTCCTCTGATATGATATATGACAAATGCGTCTAAGTATAAGAATAATACGTCCAAGTAATGGTCAGTTATCTCAACCAACCAAAACTTCCCTTAAGGTCTTGTTTGGTTTCTTCTTTTCCTCCTCTCCCTTTATTTTAATTAACTAGTTTATTATATAGTTAATTGTCACACTATTAATTACTCCATTAATTTTATTTAACTCAATTAAATAAAATAAGATAACTCACATTAAATTACATTATCACATAATTAATATTCTTATTTATTAATTATGTTAATTCATTAATTCTCTAATTAATTATTAAATTAATTAGAATAACACTATGCTTATTTAATTAATTTATTTAATCAAATAAACTCAATTAAATATATATTTTGAACTATATAAAATTACCACACATTAATCTAATTAATGTAACACATATAATTAAATTAATCTACCACAATTTCATGAATTAATTATTTAACTCAATAATTAAATCATCAAAAATATTTATTTATTTCAATAAAAATTCAAATAACTTTACAAAATTCTCGTTCATCACATCTTTCCCCCCTTAAAAGGATTCTGTCCTCAGAATCACAGTTCGATTAATAATTTTATCCCGTCACACAGTGGCGGAACTAGAATATGTTTATAGGGGGGTCAAAATACATCAATAAAAAAAATATATTTATTAACGCTTGAAGAGCTTCTTTCGGTAACAATTTTGAAAACTAAATTACTAAAAGATTAAAGATGTAAACATTAAATTATTAAAATTCATCAAAATTCTTTCTCTTAGGATTCTCAAAGGCCAAACAAAGGTAAAAGAAAAGAAAAATTAATTTGAAATAATTGGAAAAATTAAAACAAACCTAAATTAAAGAAAAAATTAAATAATATAATTACAACAAGTCAACAATCAGAAAAATTAATAAATTAAAACTACAATAATCGGGAAAATTAAAGAGATCATCTTCATTCTTAACATGAAATAATATAATTTGAAAGACATTTAGGCTAAATTAGAATTTAGAAATTACCAAAGTCTAAAGCAGTGCTAGAGTAGTGGAGGCTGGAGCAGTCAGCGGCAGCGGGCGGCGGTGGCTGGAGCAGTGAGGAAGTGAGGAGGCAGTGGCAGGAGCACTGGAGGCTGGAAACGGAAGAGGGAAAGAGTTAGTGAAGAGAGTAAGAGAGTCTGAAGAGTTATTGAGTGAAGACAGTGAAGATAAAGTCCTAAATCCCTAATAAGTAATTTTTTTTTATTTTTTTTAATGAAACGATGTCGTTTCATGTTACTAAAAAAAGAAAAAAAAAAGAAGAAACAAACCTGTGTTGCAGAGTCAGAAAACCGAAGAGGCGAAGAAAAAGACCGGAGCAGACGACTGCTCGCCGGCTCCTGGCTGGCTGGCAGCTGCCACCCCCCCCCCAACCCCCCCCCAACCCCCCCTTATTCCGCCTGGCCTCCCTACCAGAGTCAGTTTCCCCCCTAGTTCAGCCTCTGCCGTCACACATATAACCAATCTCAACTAAATCATGAAATTTTCTATGAATCATAAAACTCCAAAACTAAGAATACAATGTAAGGTTATACCTCTTGAGCTTGAATGAATAAAGCTAGCTACCAAATTTCAGAATTCTCTCTCAATGCTTTCTCTATATCAACTCAACCAATAACTTAACAAAATCAAATGAGAAGGGAAGGGTTCTATTTATAGAGAAATGTACGTCCATGCCAAAGCTTTGCTCATAGAATTAAACTAAGAGATGGAAGAAGAACACATTGGGTAATCAAGGTTAGGTTTAATAGTTGTCAACCACCCCCATCACCCACACCCTTCTTTATTATGGCCATCATTAGCTAGCTTGATAAATACAAGGAATGAGAAAAGGCTTTGCTATTAGCAATACACGTGAAAGAGGAAATGGGTCAATCAAATTGGGACAAGACTAAATCTCAACAACTTGGCAAAATGAATACTTAGGTTTAATACACATACACATATATGTATACTTAGGTTTTAACTTCAATTGGGTGTATACATGGACTTTTAATGAAACAATAATATCACATTGTAGCAAGTTGGGGGTATATAATTATGCACATTATATACTCCATGTACATTTTGATAATACCGAAATATGAGTTAATTGAGTATTATCATACCACATTACCATAAACTTTATTATTTCGATTATACTTAATCATTGAAATAATTATTAAATAACAATCATTTATTTAGTTTAGTTTAATATTCTTCATAAAGTACATATTAATGTACCACACATAACACATTGTTATATAAGCATCATTTATGCAACTTATATAATTTATTTAATCTTACTATATAGTTTTATATATAATATGGTCTCCTTGTAGTGTCACACTACACGTTATATTATATAGATGTAGTTACTATATAACATATAATTATATATCGATGCACATAGCAATTAATTGAATAAACACTAATCTATTACATTAATTAATCATTTACTAATTAATTCATTCTTTAATTTAATTAAACCATCATACTTTCCATCATCGTACCACACAAGGCATTCTACGAGCTTATCATAATTCTCCACATTTTCTCAATTATCATAAATTTAATTTAATTTAATTGAGTTACTCACTTCATGTTACATAAAAATTTATATAAAATAAATATTCACATTCTTATTAATATCAATATTAATATTTATTCATAAAATTCATGGTTCTTACAAGGACTCTGAAGAGATAGAGGTTGAGGCTGAGGCTGAGGAGGAGGATGAGGACCCTGATGAGTTTCCACCAAACTGTATCAGTGCCGAGATGTATGACGAGCTGTATGACCATAACATAGAGTTACAGGATACTGTTCGAGAACTAAAGGAGCAGACAGTTGCACAACAGACTACTATAAAGTAGAAGGATGGCGAAATCGAGAATCTGGATATACTTCTTGGAGAGGTGGAGTGGAAGTTGGTTCATGCAGAGAACCAAAATGAAGAGAAGTCAGCTGAGATAGAGAAACTGAAGAGTGACTTGCGAGAGGAGTCAGCGAAGCGTGCTAGAGAAGAGGACGCTTGGATGAAGGCTTCTCGACGTACAGATCTTGCCGAGGAAGACGATCGGGCAAAGAAGGTTAAGATTGAGGTGACAGACTACACGTTCCAGAAAACGATTGATAGGGCCCTGGATCGAGTTTTCTATTATCTAGTGCAGTTCGAGGACATACCTTGGTACATATTGGATCGTAGGACGATGTTCCGTATCATGGAAGAAGAGCGCAGAGAAGTTGTTCGACACCTTAGTAGGTCGTGATAGGAACAGTATGATTATGTGAATATTTCTATGGTAGTTAATAATGTAAATTCCAATGTGATTATAAATAATGGAATATGATGATTTAAATCCTGAATATTCTTTATCTTTGGATAAATGATGTAAAGAGTAACGATGCTATCTTTCGTATGTTTAAAACTTTTTGAATGAATAAAATATCAGAGTTTATTAGAGATGATATGTGTTAAATGATATCTTAAAATGTTTAAGTTAAGTCTTAAATATTTAAGAATTGAGTAATGATCTAATAAACGTATATCTTAAACAGATGCTGCCAAGAAGATGCCCAACTCATCAACCAGCTCAGGAAGGGTCAACCAATAACAACAACGCCGATGCCAACACTAATCCTATTCAGCAGTTGGTCAATATCTTAACGGGAGCACTTGCCAATCACCAGCAAGCTCCACAGAACGCGTCATTTAAGGATTTCAAGGCGGTAGGACCGCTAGAGTTCAAAAGATCTATGAACCCAGACCAAGATTAGACGTGTATGATGAAGATGGAGAAGGTATTAGACGTTGCAAGGGTCATTGAAGATCAAAAGACTTCCTTTGCAATGTTTATGCTAAAGGCAGAGGCCAACTACTGGTGGGAGGCGAATAAGGTCCGGGGAGGACAGGGCATAATCACCTGGGATAGGTTTAAGGAGATGTTTTTTGAGTCGTACTTCCTGACAAGCTCTCAGAACCAAATGGAGGTTCAATTCCTGGAGCTAAAGTAGGGTAACATGTTTGTGCCAGACTATGTTGTGAAGTTTAATGAGGTGGCTAGGTTTGCAACTTATCAGGTGAACACAGATGAAAGAAAAGTTAGAAGATTTGAACAGGGATTGAAGCCCTGGTTGTACAGCAAAGTGTCAATGTTCTAGTTGAACACTTTTGCGGGAGTGTTGGAGAAGGTAATCATCGCAGAAGGTGGAAGTGATGCTCTGACCAGGTACAATGAAGAGCTTAAGAAGAAGAAGAATGAAGGTGAAAGTAACAAGGCTAGTGGCGGTAATACTGGTGGAGGCAGTAGTCAGAAAAGAAGATGGAATGACAGTGCGTCACCCGAAAATCAGCAAGGGAATCAGAAGAAGAAAGCGGAGGCTTGTCTGACCTGTGGGAAGAATCACCTAGTGGTTTGTATGAAGGGAAAGATTGTTTGCTACAATTATGGTCAGGAAGGTCACATAGCACCAAACTGCCCTAACCCTAAGAAGGGCGCTTGCTTCACGTGTGGGTCAAAGGACCATCTGGCAAGGGACTGTTCCAAGAAAGTATCAAGAGGGGCAGGAGCAGGTGGAAATAGAGGCAGCGGTGGCAACACTCTGACCATTACGGGATCAACGCCAACCAACCGACCTACCGCTAGGACTTTCAATATGACCATGCAAGATGTTGTGCAGTCACGTGATGTGGAGTCAAGTATCATTCTGATCAATAATGTTAATTCATATGTGTTATTTAATTCTGGTGCTATTTGCTCATTTATATCCGATGACTTTGATAAGAACTTAGAATTGCCTAAGGACGAATTAAAATACCCTATGTGATAGTAGTGTGCATACAAGCCAATCATGTATGATGATAAAGCACATACTTTGTAAATAATCTTATTTATTTATTAATAAAATATTCATTTAAAGCATTTAATTATCTACATGTTGTTGTTTATAATAATATGTAAATAACCCATAGTTTTAAGCAATGATTTTAGAATCATGATGAGATCATGCTAATGAGATCTAAATTCTTAGAAAGCTTAAAAACTAAAATAGTTCCCAATTGTGGGATTACTAAAATGGGGATTAGTAAATTCGGATAGATTGGTACATATGTTGCTTGCTCATTGGATGAGGATGACTGATCTCATGGCCATTTGTGTGGAGATACTAAAGCAAGTATGTAGGTGCTTATTGGAGAATAAGTTCACTGAACGTGACTCGCTATGGAATACTTAATGGAGTTTTACTCGACTGTCAATAGGAATTCCTAATGTGATATACAAGTGATCCTTGGACTTGAGATCATCATAGTATCTTGTAGGTAACAAATTATATTTTGACTTATTCCTTAAGGCCTTTTAAAGCATATATAGGGTATACTTGGGTATAATGAGTTGCATATGGAGATAATGTATGATCAATAAAGAATCTACCACCTCTAGTAAAAGAGGAGATATGTCCTATGTGATTCGTTAAATGACAACCCAGGAATCCTTGACCAAGGTAGAATGAAATTAGAAAGAGGTTTCTAATTTGCATTATTTGGAGTTGTGCGTTTTCTAATCGAAATACATATGATTAAATAAATTAAGACTTGATAGTAAATCCATGTCTTATATTTAATTGAGACATTGTATGGTGGAAGTATTGAATTGTACGGTAACTATTAACTCACAGGTTCTTTTATGATTAATGTTGAAATCTATATTATCTTGAAAGTCGTTGATCGCTAGGGAGGCTTATCCCTATTGTAGAATAAATGTTATTTATTTAAATAGATTATTAGTTTAATTTATTTATTTAAATATGATTAGAATTGTTCTAATTGATTTATTCACAACCGGTTTAATATGGAGAACCTAAAGGGTCACACCATAAAATGAAGAAGAATTATTTAAGAAGAAAATGGCATGATAGTAATAATGCATTAAGTGTAATTAATTTAATCTATGGTGATAGAATAAATTAAATAGCTTAATGCTTACTATTTAATATTTTAGAAATATTAAATATAAATTAATAAGAGGAGTTTTATTATTATTATTATTATTATTATTATTTTAATTCTAAAGGAGTTTAGGAATTAATATAATATCAGTACTCTCTCTCAATCCTAATAAGATTAGGATATAAATTAATTAAAATTGTTTAATTAATTAATTAAATAAATAAAACCTATTCTAATTGGATTAGGAAGGTTAACCTAATATCTATATAAGAGAGTCTTATATCAGAAATAAGGTACGTGAATTTTTCCAAAGGTTGGGAGTACACATATTCTATAGAGATAGAAACAAGGGTTAAGCCAATAACCCATCTTCCTGAGTTCTTCATCTTCCTTGGTGGATCACCGTTAGAGGCTAAACATTTGGGTGGCTGACATTGATCAAGGGAAGGAGCCACTACAGAGGAATCAAAGGAGTAGAACTTGTACCTGAGGAAGCTTGGATCTTCAAAGGTATAATTCCATCCTCTCCTTCTATATATTGACTGATAATTGATGCACAAGAAAGATCATGGTTATGGGTTTGTAAGAAAATTTTAAAATCTGATTTTTCATCCCTTCCGCTGCGTTTATGTAATTTGATTGCATACTTATGTTTCTAGCAAACCCAACAGTGGTATCAGAGCCAATCTTGTGCTAATTATCAGTTTATGTTATTCCATACATGTATGATATGCGATTGAATCGAGTTCTTGGGCAACGAAATTTTTTCAGATTCTACGAAGCTGCGCAGCTGCGCCGGTGCAAGGTATTCTTGCTGCGCAGCTGCGCCGGTGTCTATTCCTGGTTTTCATGCTGCGCAGCTGCGCCGGTTCCCTTTACATTCCTGGCGTAGCTACGCCACTGGACAGGAACTGGAAATTTTTTCTTTTGTTTTGATTACTTAAATAAATGGTTTATTTAATTAATAAAGGTTTAAAATAAAGATGTTTATTTTGTATGAAATATGATTTCAGAATTGCTAAAATTAAAGAGTTTAATTTGGAATTATTTTTGAATGAAATAAAGGAGTTTATTTTTCCAAAAAATAAATTTTAGCAAACTTTTGCCCATTAACTGATATTAATACATATATGGAATGAATTTACTTTCATGAGATGAATAAGTTTTATTGATACGTATGATGATATGTATGTTAATAAGGGATTAATTATGGACTATGACCAATGTGATTGGATTTTATTTTGGATGAGTGCTTGAATGTATGGGTTTTATAAAATGGGGTCTGCGTACCTCGTCTTTTTTGGTTTTTTTATTGTAAATTCTATCTCTCTCCTATATACTTCCCGTTGACTGTTGATCAAGGTTTCTATTTAAATGAAATAGTTTGTGTAGTAGGATTAGTTAGAATTTTTGAAGAACTGAAGATCAAGGAACAAGGAGCGCTTGAAGACCCATTTGTATGGAGCCTGGATCGTTACGTTTAAATTTAAATTCTTGCACTCCTAGGTTTGACCTTTTTGGTTCACTTGGTGGCTCTAGTGAACCAAACTAGAATAAAAGTCCATAATCAATCTGGGTAGAATATAGTATTCTATATTGCATGCTAAATATTATATATATTATATTTTATGCAAACATGCTTCGCATGTTTAATAAAATAATGCGTATTTTATATATATATATATATATATATATGTATATATATATATATATGTGTGTGTGTGCATGCGCGCTAAACAAGATGAGACAAATAATAACAAACCCCTCAAAGAAATAATATTAAGTCCGAAGCGTTCAAATGATATTTGGAATATCGAACGTCGCCTTTTAGCATGATTAATTAATAGAGTATTAAATACTTAATATGAGTTTGTTGTGCTATCCACAAGTGAGTATTGAGTATTTAAGATGTTAATTAATCACATTTGATGTTTATCAAGAAAATTGAACGATCTAGTCTTGTTGTGCTATCTACAAGGACGAACATTTTTCTTTTTTGAATTTATGGAAGTGCTAGGCTGGACTTAACTTAAATCATTTTAGTTCGGATGTGCACACACATGACCATTATGATTTAAGAGGCAAAATAAAAGGAGTTACATAGTGATGTAATTGACAAGAGTTGTCTACCTATTTATTTGTATATCACTTGTTGTGCTATCCACAAGGTTATATACATATAAAATGGGATCCTTAATCTCACTAGCAAATCTTTAATTAGATGTTGCCGAACTATATAAGTGAGGGTAATATAGTTTGATGAAAATAGTGGGAGATACCAATTTAAAATAAAGACTTAAATTTATTTTGGTATGCAAAGTTAATAAAATGAATGTTTGCTAAAAATGTTGTCTTTTCACATGCAGAATTTTAAAAATATCAAAATCACTAATCTCACTACGAAGCATACTTGATGCAAATAAGCTTACCGGGCCGAATTATGAGGACTGGCTAAGAAATCTGAGAATTGTTCTCACTGCTGAAAAGATTTTTTATGTCCTAAATTCAACTATTCCTGAATCTGTTTCGAAAACAGCCTCTGAGGAAGAGATTTTCACTTTCAATAAATGGCAAGATGATGTATCTGTGGCTCAATGCATCATTCTCGCATCCATGAATAATGAGCTTCAGCTTCAGCACGTAAATATGGATGCTCCTGCTATGCTGCTTCACCTCAAGGAGTTGTATGGTGAACAGAGTAGGACTGCTAGGTATGAGATATCTAAGGAGCTCTTCCGATCTCGGATGACCGAGGGTATTGCCTTTGAGACTCATGTTCTGAAGGTAATCAATTTGATTAGACGCCTTGGATAGCTTGGGTTCGTCATGGATGGGTTGTTGAGTCAATACTTGGTCTTGCAGTCACTCCCTGAGACCTTCTCGCAGTTTGTGGTTAATTTTCACATGAATAAGCTAGATGTCAGCTTGCCTGAGCTGCTTAACATGCTGAAAACTGCAGAAGGTCACTTCTCATCCAAGAAGAACCATGTCTTGATGGTGGATTCTTCCAATAAAAGAAAGAAGGCCAAGGTGTCTTCTGAAAAGAAGAAATCCAAGAAGGCTAAGGGAAAGGGGAAAGAAAAGGAACAAAAGAAACCTGAACCAGCTAAAGGAATGTGCTTTCATTACAACGAGTAGGGACATTGGAAGAGTAACTGCAAGAAGTTTCTAGCAGAGAAGAAGCTTGGAGAAGCTTTGACTTCCAATCAAGGTTTGTTTATGATTGAAATTAATTTTTTTGAAAGTCATAATTCTACTTGGGTATTGGATACTGGCTGTGGGTCTCACATATGTAACACTGTGCAGGGACTGGTCAGAAGTAGAAAGCTGAACAATGAAGAGGTGATCGTACGAGTGGGGAATGGAGCAAAGGTTGCAGCATTAGCTGTAGGAACTTATTGTTTAGCAATGCCTTCGGGCAAGTCCATTTATCTTAATAACTGTTATTATGTTTTGAATATTATTAAAAATGTTATTTCAATTTCTGTATCGGATATGGAAGGTTTTGACGTTATTATAAAGAACAATGGTTGTTCTATTTATAAAAACGATGTTTTATATGGTATTGGAAATTTGCGAAATGGGCTTTATATACTTGACTTGCAAAAAAATATATTTCAAATTAAACAAACTAAAAAAAGGAAAAGAGTTGATATTAATTATACCTACATGTGGCACTGTAGACTCGGTCATATCAATGAAACAAGATTATCCAAGTTGCATAAGGATGGGCTCCTAGAGCTATCCGATTATGAATCATATCTAACTTGTGAATCTTGTCTCATGGGTAAAATGACTAAATCTCTTTTTAGTGGAAAAGGAGAAAGAGTTACGGAGTTGTTGGCATTGATTCCCACAGACGTTTGTGGACCTATGACAACAAGTGCACGGGGTGGGTATTCTTATTTTATTACTTTCACTGATGATCACTCAGGATTTGGATATGTGTATTTAACAAAATACAAATCAGAATCATTTGAAAAGTTCAAAGAGTTCAGAAGTGAAGTAGTGAAACAAACGGGCAAGAGTATTAAGATACTTCGATCAGATCGAGGTGAAAAATACTTAAGCGGTGAGTTTCTCAATTGTCTCAAAGAAAATGGTATAATCTCACAATGGACTCCTCCAGGTACACCACAGTTAAATGGAGTATCTGAAAGGAGAAATCGAACACTGCTGGACATGGTTCGATCTATGATGAGTTTTACCGACCTTCTAATTTCCTTCTGGGGTTATGCCCTAGAAACGGCTGCATACCTACTTAACAAGGTACCTACGAAATTGTTATGTCGGAAAACCGATCACTAAACACGCGCAAGTATACGCGGTCTAACAAGTAATACAGTGATAAGAAAAGTGTCGTACCCACGAGGAACTATCACTAATATTTACCAAGTACCAACTTTGTATCGCTTAAGTCTTATTCGAACAGTAAACTAATAGGAGTGTGGTTAAACTAGTTATAACTAATTATAAAAGCAAGTAAACGGATAACGAATGGTAAACGAAGGAGTTACAAGCTAAGGTTGCAACTTCACCCCACACAGGCATTCTGTCGAACACCTGGTGTGCTATGCTTCATCAAACTTCCTATCCTTCTCTCTTTGGTCTTAATGGTCACGACAGTTTGTTGACCGAGAACACACAGGTGTTCATACACCTCTGTCGAGGTATGCACAAACATATCCTCTCCAGATCCACCCTAAAGGGAATAGAACAGAAAAGAACATCCAAACTAGGTGATAATCCTACACATGTCTATGCGAATTAACCTAACAAGGATTTAAGCATAAGTTCTCAATTAGGTCACACGTGGCACACAGATATATGTCTATTCTACGCACAACTTATGCAGTCGAAACCCATAATCACATGCCAATATATTTAGGTGTAAATCTACAATTCTTCTTTCGATATCATATAGATTACCAAAATCATCACTAATGTCTTAGCGAGAATCATTAAGCATGAATATATTAAACCAAACCATATGGTGCCAACCAAAGAGATAAGACAGTCAATTTAACTAACAAAGGGTTCCATTATAACCTTAGAGCCAATACTTAGTTCATTGCTATTGAACAAAATATAAGTAGCAATACAGACAACATTTATGGATTACAAAATTAGAGGAAATGAATGGATAAGAATAAACTCTGTCAAGGCTCTTCAGTCTCCAAGCATTTCGCTCCTTTCAAGCTCTCCAATCCGTGTAGCTCAATGCTCTTGTTGCTCCAAGGAACACCCAAACTTTACCCTAATCTACCTAATCTATATTTACAAACATTACCTAATAACTAGAGAGAGAGAGTACAAAAGAGAAGAGAGAACTGTGCTCTAAGCTAAACTCTCCCCCTCATGTATATCTGTTTTTTCTCTTTTCTAGGTCAAAAGCAAGCCTTCTCTGTCTGGGCACCGGAGGTCGCGCTGCGGCGCGGGCAATAGACTTATAAGTGGCGCTGCGGCGCCACGTTAAACTCAAAAGACCGGAGGTCGCGCTGCAGCGCGAGTTTATAAAGGCTCAGGGGCGCTGCAGCGTCATGGTGACGTCAGGCTGAATAGGTAGGTGGCGCTGCGGCGCGAGATGGAGGTATAGCATTGGCGCTGCGGCGCCAGTGTATGTAAATTGCCCATTTTGCCTAGAAAAGTCCTGTAGAGCCTGAAACACAACGGTTAAGCATACTAATACTAAAATAATATAAAACTATATAAACATAGCGAAAATCAGGCAACTATTTAAGCCATAAAGTATCCGATTCGCGGGTGTAAATCCCACTCATCAAATACCCCCAAACTTAAGTCTTTGCTTGTCCTCGAGCAAACTATCTAACACAAACACACAGTAAAACACGCGCAAAAGAACAATAAAACTGTACTAGAATCATGGCTTCTAAGCTCGAACATAGCTATTCCCAGAGAACAGGGCAAACATAGATATTAGCAAGAGTTCATTCAGCTTCAAGCATAAGACTGTATTCGATCCATTCTATGTGTGTGTGTGTGGGGACAAACCATCCTAACTAATCATTGCTCAAATAAGATCGCACAGTCGATTGTTAATACCAATATGCACACTCCGTAACTTAGACATTCAACAAGCATTAAGAATAAGATGCAAGTGCAGAAAAGGATCAAAAGGCTCTAGCATAAAGAAAGTAAAATCTGACTCGGACAGTACTCAATTACCTCAGGCTAAACAGAGCTACCCATTAACGAGCTTTTGATCAGCGACTCCCAAGCCAGAAGACTTTAGGGCACTAGGTGTGGAACACCCCTATGAATCTAATAACTCGAGCAGCAAAGGCCACGTAATCAACATAAGCCAAATTAGACTTTACGAAATCTGAAGATTATTTGGCGAGTGCATTTTATGCTCCATCTCAACATCGGTCCTGCGTTTATGGGTGAGTGCGTTTTACGCTCCATCTCGACCCACCGCAAGACTTTCGATATTCAATCTTCTTTTCAATCAAATTTTTTTTTTTTTTTTTTTTTTTTACAACATGCCAGAATCCAAGATCCAAAACTGTATATGCGTCGAAGTCTTTTATTACCTTGTAAAAATGAAAGTTTATAAAAGTGAACATACTCCCAAAGCAATAAACAGGCGAACTAGATCCGAAAAATAACTAGTTAGCACAGTTGGTCGGTGCTTGGTAAAAATAAAACGGATCAATAACAGTCTCAACTTATCGATTGAACAACCCCTAGCTCATACATGCTTGACACGACTCTAAGAGATAAGCATATTTACCTAACGCTTGTCATTAGCCACAATCAAAAATTAGTGAAAAATATACCACCCTTGCATAAAAGCAGCTCAAAATAGGGTAATAAAGCCATTAACATGGCACAAGCATATAAATCTGTAAAAGCCCCAAAAAGATGGCTGTAAACCACAAACATGCTAAAAACAAACAAAGTGCTAATAAATAACCAAAAACTGTTCATGGCATCCATCATAATAAACCCAAAACATAATATCGCAGTACAAAACGACTGCACTACACTCCTGATAAAAACCTAAATAAAGTACTAAAATAACAACCTATCATGGCAATAGACAGAAATAAAACAGATAATAAACCATAACACCCCCAAACTTAAGGTGAGCAATGCCCTCATTGCTAAACATATATCACTCTAAACAAGAGAGCTTCCCTGAAGTCTGGTCACTCGGCAGCAGCTGCGTCCTCGTCAGCTTCGGCGGGTGGTGATGGTGGAGGGTATGGCGGGAAGACAGGAGGCTCCGGGAACTGGAATGGCGTGAACTCTGAATCCTCGCCACTATACACAGTGTAGATGCTCTGCATCGTGTTGACCAGCTCAGCCTGATACTGCATCGCTATGTCCTGCCTCAAGGCCACCGCTGCTATGTGCCTCTGCTGCCTCTGAGCATTAGCTTCCTGGTTCTGATGTAGCAGAGTGAGGGATGCCATGATTTCTGCCAGTAGTCCCTGTGAAGCTGTGCCTGCGTCTGATGGCTGCGAAGGCTCTGCTGTAGGAGGTGGCTCAGTAGGTGGCCCGAATCCTTCGCCTCTAGCATGAGAAATAGCCCCATCCCACACATCGAAGCGTGAAATGGTCTGATGGTCAATGACTGACATGGGCGGCAAAGCTATCTCTTCTGGCCCCCAATGTATACCTGCCCTCTTGCACAGCCGGGTGATCAAGGATGGATGTGGAAGTCCCGTAGATACATTGCTCTTGATTGCCTTTATGATGGACTCATGGATGAGAACTCCGATGTCCACGTTCAGCCCCGTGACAATGGCAAATAATAGGATCGCTCTATCCTTAGTCACGTTGCTCAGGTGACGAGTCGGGATCATGTTGGCACAAATAAAACTGAACCATGCCTTCCCATAGCGACTGAGTGCAGCATGTGGGAAACTGGTCCTCTCACCCGTGAAGTCATTTGTCTTCCATGTAGTCCCGGGCTTGCAGAGCCTCCGAACAATCTCCTCGAGGTCATAGCTGCGGAGTCCCGGCCCCATATAATCCTTACCCTCGAAACCGGGCGTCGCGAACAGTGCATTGATGGCTTGGCTTCCAAACGCCACTGACCGCCCCCTGACTTGGACAACAGCAGGACCCTCGGCACTAGCATTAGCGTAGAACTCACGAACCACAGAAACAATGGCCGATTCGGGTGGTTTTGTGAAGTGCACCCACTGGCGACCCGCAATCATGGCTAACAACTCGCCATCCTTTGTTTTGTCAGGCCTCAAACCCCGTTCAGGAATCAAATTTCGTGCGGCAAAGGAGCTTTTGTATCGTTTCCATGCCTCTTCGTTAACAAATTTGGTGTTGTCCCATGCCGTTGGTGCTGCGGACGAGGAACCGCCGACGCTCAGGCGTTGCCTTTTTGAAGCCATGTCAGAATTTGTAGCAATTGGCTTGAACACAAGCAGGACTCGATTCCACACTTCGCCAAACTTAGGCTAGAATAATTCCCAATGCAACTTCAATGTCAAACAATCCCAAACAGTCAAATTATCTCTCAGTCAATTTATCAAACACCTTGTGCGCGCTTTCAAAACCCAACTAGATAACCCTTGCTTGACAGTGCTCTTTCCCGATTTCCGTCAGTGGAAATCACCCAAATCACACAACAAGAAAAACACCAACAAAGCACCAACCAAACAATTCTATCAAAATATCTTAGTGAATGGTTGAAATCCAAATAAAATACCTTGAAGGGGGGAAAAACCCTAGTTAGCTGCTGATCTCCTTTTGGAGCCTGACTTGATGAATTTGTGAATGTTGTCGTGAGTAGGTTTTGTAATGCAAAGGGGTGGGGGTTTTGTGGAGAAATGGGGCGGTTGGGTTGCTTGCACTGCCGAGTGGTCGAGAGAATTGGGAGGTAATGGGCACAAATGCTGGCTTCAGTTGTGCTTTTAAAAACCAAAATTCGCTACCGGCGCTGCGGCGCGAGTATTCCTTCTTTGCTTGGCGCCGCGGCGCGACTTGGCAGTAGCTTTGCCTGCTTTTGGCGCTGCGGCGTGAGTCCCCCTTTGTTTCTGGGCGCTGCGGCGCGAGGGAGAAAATCTAAATTTTTAGCATGGCGCTGCGGCGCGAAGTATAGTGCAAATGCTGGCGCTGCGGCGCCAGCCTTGTATCTGAGTTTTTCCTGCACAAAAACCATGAATTAGACAACATATATTACACAGGTATCATACTAAGTAAACAACATGCTATGTACTAAATTCTAACTAAAACATACACTAGCAACATACTAAATAACATGCTGCCTGCTATAATCACAAAAACAAACGCATTGACAACAATGTTTACATGGTAAAAAGAAAAGACACAATATAAACTAGACATAAGTAAAGAAAACAGAGAAAATTGATACTGAGATGGGGTTGCCTCCCCACCAAGCGCTTGTTTTAAAGTCGTCAGCTTGACTATACCGATGCCGCTCAATCCGGCTCATAAGCAAAAATGACCATTTCATGCCGCCTATTTGTCAATTCCTTTAAATTTGTGGCGGACATGGATGATTGATCATCCTCGTTTTCGTCACCCATTGGCACGAAGAATCTTTCACCTCTGGAATTATCCAATAATTCGCCTTTTTCATCAAGTTGAAAGCGTTCTTTGTGCACTAGCGGGTCCTCCAGGGTTTCCACAATCGTGAGCGTGGCATCCGGTTGTTGATTAGTCTTGACAATATAGCCACTCTTTATCCTCTTCTCTCCAACTTCAGTCTCCACCTGTTGGACAATTTGCGCTATGACATCTCCCTCAACAACTTCGTGAGACTCCCCGCCTTCTCCTTGCGTATCCACCGTGCAATGCTCTACTGCTTCACTGTTGAGATTGGTTATGACCGGTAGATTGCCCTGTGGTAGATTTATGATGGCATTGATGAGTTGTCCCAATTGATTTTCGAGGCTTTGCAATGCGGCATCTTGGCTTGCCATTCGACCCTCATTTCTTTCTATAAAGTTGGTGAGGAGCTCTTCAAGCCTTTTCTCTTCTATTAAGTCTGCCGAAAAGCTCTCATTGGGTTGGAATGTCACCTTATATTGCAGAGGTGATGGACATTCAAATTGATTCGGATAGGAGTAATTCAGATCATGATATTGCTCTTGACTATAGTCCCAAGAGTTTGGATAACCCTGACAGTTTGGATGATAGGAACTTGGTTCAATGTCAGCTCGCTCCTGACAGTAGGCAGTCTGAGTGGACTCACACTCAAGATTATCAGAAATCCTCAAGACATTTGCAATTTGAGCTCGCAATTTCTCGAGTCCTTCTTCCGAGCTTGGTTGTGTAGTCCTCTCATAAGGCCATTGATAATATTGCTCGTCCATAACCTGTAAACTTAAAAACACAACGGAAGATCAAACAAATAAAAGAAATATATACACGTTCAAATTAAGACTAAATTGATTTAAATCAATATTGGACAATATTAGAATAATAGTTCCCCGGCAACGGCGCCAAAAACTTGTTATGTCGGAAAACCGATCACTAAACACGCGCAAGTATACGCGGTCTAACAAGTAATACAGTGATAAGAAAAGTGTCGTACCCACGAGGAACTATCACTAATATTTACCAAGTACCAACTTTGTATCGCTTAAGTCTTATTCGAACAGTAAACTAATAGGAGTGTGGTTAAACTAGTTATAACTAATTATAAAAGCAAGTAAACGGATAACGAATGGTAAACGAAGGAGTTACAAGCTAAGGTTGCAACTTCACCCCACACAGGCATTCTGTCGAACACCTGGTGTGCTATGCTTCATCAAACTTCCTATCCTTCTCTCTTTGGTCTTAATGGTCACGACAGTTTGTTGACCGAGAACACACAGGTGTTCATACACCTCTGTCGAGGTATGCACAAACATATCCTCTCCAGATCCACCCTAAAGGGAATAGAACAGAAAAGAACATCCAAACTAGGTGATAATCCTACACATGTCTATGCGAATTAACCTAACAAGGATTTAAGCATAAGTTCTCAATTAGGTCACACGTGGCACACAGATATATGTCTATTCTACGCACAACTTATGCAGTCGAAACCCATAATCACATGCCAATATATTTAGGTGTAAATCTACAATTCTTCTTTCGATATCATATAGATTACCAAAATCATCACTAATGTCTTAGCGAGAATCATTAAGCATGAATATATTAAACCAAACCATATGGTGCCAACCAAAGAGATAAGACAGTCAATTTAACTAACAAAGGGTTCCATTATAACCTTAGAGCCAATACTTAGTTCATTGCTATTGAACAAAATATAAGTAGCAATACAGACAACATTTATGGATTACAAAATTAGAGGAAATGAATGGATAAGAATAAACTCTGTCAAGGCTCTTCAGTCTCCAAGCATTTCGCTCCTTTCAAGCTCTCCAATCCGTGTAGCTCAATGCTCTTGTTGCTCCAAGGAACACCCAAACTTTACCCTAATCTACCTAATCTATATTTACAAACATTACCTAATAACTAGAGAGAGAGAGTACAAAAGAGAAGAGAGAACTGTGCTCTAAGCTAAACTCTCCCCCTCATGTATATCTGTTTTTTCTCTTTTCTAGGTCAAAAGCAAGCCTTCTCTGTCTGGGCACCGGAGGTCGCGCTGCGGCGCGGGCAATAGACTTATAAGTGGCGCTGCGGCGCCACGTTAAACTCAAAAGACCGGAGGTCGCGCTGCAGCGCGAGTTTATAAAGGCTCAGGGGCGCTGCAGCGTCATGGTGACGTCAGGCTGAATAGGTAGGTGGCGCTGCGGCGCGAGATGGAGGTATAGCATTGGCGCTGCGGCGCCAGTGTATGTAAATTGCCCATTTTGCCTAGAAAAGTCCTGTAGAGCCTGAAACACAACGGTTAAGCATACTAATACTAAAATAATATAAAACTATATAAACATAGCGAAAATCAGGCAACTATTTAAGCCATAAAGTATCCGATTCGCGGGTGTAATTTGCGAAATGGGCTTTATATACTTGACTTGCAAAAAAATATATTTCAAATTAAACAAACTAAAAAAAGGAAAAGAGTTGATATTAATTATACCTACATGTGGCACTGTAGACTCGGTCATATCAATGAAACAAGATTATCCAAGTTGCATAAGGATGGGCTCCTAGAGCTATCCGATTATGAATCATATCTAACTTGTGAATCTTGTCTCATGGGTAAAATGACTAAATCTCTTTTTAGTGGAAAAGGAGAAAGAGTTACGGAGTTGTTGGCATTGATTCCCACAGACGTTTGTGGACCTATGACAACAAGTGCACGGGGTGGGTATTCTTATTTTATTACTTTCACTGATGATCACTCAGGATTTGGATATGTGTATTTAACAAAATACAAATCAGAATCATTTGAAAAGTTCAAAGAGTTCAGAAGTGAAGTAGTGAAACAAACGGGCAAGAGTATTAAGATACTTCGATCAGATCGAGGTGAAAAATACTTAAGCGGTGAGTTTCTCAATTGTCTCAAAGAAAATGGTATAATCTCACAATGGACTCCTCCAGGTACACCACAGTTAAATGGAGTATCTGAAAGGAGAAATCGAACACTGCTGGACATGGTTCGATCTATGATGAGTTTTACCGACCTTCTAATTTCCTTCTGGGGTTATGCCCTAGAAACGGCTGCATACCTACTTAACAAGGTACCTACGAAATCCGCCCCAAAGACTCCATATGAGATGTGGAAAGGAAGGAAACCAAATCTTAAGCATGTTAAGACTTGGGGTTGTCCAGCTTATATCAAAAAGTTTGAAAATGATAAGCTACAGACTAAATTTGATAAGTGTAGATTTGTGGGATACCCTAAAGAAACTGTAGGGTATTATTTGTATCATCCAACTGATCAAAAGGTGTTTGTTGCGAAACATGCTGCCTTCTTGGAGAAAGAGTTTTTCCATGAAGGGGTCAGTGGGAGTAAGATATATCTTGAAGAAGTTCAAGAACCACAAATTACAACGGATCAAAGTCAAGTACCTAACCAAGTAGAAGAACCTACTATACCACACCCTGTTCGTAAATCTGGAAGAGTACCGAAGATACCTGAGAGGTATAGATTCGTTATAGAGGATGACGATGAGGTACACATCATGAATGATGATGATCCATTGAATTATGAACAGGCTATGAGTAATAAAGACTCAAGGAAATGGCTTGAAGCCATGAAATCCGAAATGGACTCCATGTATGAGAACAAAGTATGGGCTTTGGTTTCACCACCTGAAGGCATTAAGCCTATTGGGTGTAAATGGGTTTTTAAGAGAAAGACTGGAGCAGACGGGAAGGTAGAGACCTATAAGGCCTTACTGGTTACAAAAGGTTTCAAACAAAGACAAGGAGTTGACTATGATAAAACCTTCTCACCAGTAGCCATGCTCAAGTCCATTCGGATTTTGCTTGCGATTGTAACTTATAACGACTATGAGATCTGGCAGATGGACGTGAAAACGGCCTTCCTCAATGGAAAACTTGAGGAGGATATGTATATGACACAGCCAGAGGGATTTATTTCAAAAGTTGGAACAAATCAAGTCTGTAAGCTATAACGATCCATTTATGGGTTGAAGCAAGCTTCTCGTAGATGGAACATTCATTTTGATGAGACAATCAAAGAGTTTGATTTTATCAAAAACGAGGATGAACCATGTGTATACAAGAAGGTTAGTGGGAGCGCAGTATCATTCCTTGTATTATATGTTGATGATATATTACTGATAGGAAATGGCATTCCTATGTTACAATCAATTAAAATCTGGTTATCTAAAAACTTCTCCATGAAGGACTTGGGTGAAGCATCCTATATTTTGGGGATAAAGATCTATAGAGATAGATCTAAAAGGATGCTTGGCTTATCCCAAGGAACGTACATTGATACGATGCTACAGAAGTTTAGCATGGAAGATTCCAAAAGAGGTCTCATGCCGATGAGCCATGGAATACATCTCTCCAAGAAACAGGACCCAAAGACACCTAAGGAGAGAGACCGTATGAGTAAGATCCCTTATGCTTATGCAATAGAATCTATCATGTACGGTATGATATGTACTAGATCGGATGTTGCTCACGCACTTAGTGTAACGAGCAGATACCAGTCGAATCCAGGAGAAGAGCACTGGAAGGCAGTGAAGAATATCCTAAAGTACTTGAGAAGGACTAAAGATATTTTTCTTGTCTACGGTGGGTCTGAATTAAAACTCGAGGGATTCACGGACTCAAGTTTTTAAACAGACCAAGGTGATAGTAAATCTATTTTAGGGTATGTGTTTACCTTGAACGGAGGCGCAGTGAGTTGGAAGAGTTCCAAGCAGCAAACAGTTGCTGATTCAGTGATAGAGGCAGAGTATATAGCTGCAAGTGAAGCTGCAAAGGAAGATGTTTGGATGAAGAAGTTCATAACTGAACTTGGTGTGGTTCCTAGCATTGGAGAAGCAGTTCCCGTATACTGTGACAACACCGGAGCGGTTGCACAGGCTAAGGAACCCAGGTCTCATCAGAAATCCAAACACGTGTTGCGGTGATTTCACTTGATCAGGGTGATCATTGAAAGAGGAGACGTCACCTTGGAGTGTGTGGACTCTCAAGATAACATTGCAGATCTATTTACTAAAGCTCTAACACAACAGCAATTTGATCGTCACTTAGAGAAGATGGGTATGAGATACCATGGCGATTGGCTTTTGTGCAAGTGAGAGATTGATAGTAGTGTGCATACAAGCCAATCATGTATGATGATAAAGTACATATTTTGTAAACAATCTTATTTATTTATTAATAAAATATTCTTTTAAGGCATTTAATTATCTACGTGGTGCTATTTTTAATAATATGTAAATAACCCATAGTTTTAAGCAATGATTTTAGAATCATGATGAGATCATGCTAATGAGATCTAAATTCTTAGAAAGCTTAAAAACTAAAATAGTTCCCAATTGTGGGATTACTAAAATGGGGATTAGTAAATCCGGATAGATTGGTACATATGTTGCTTGCTCATTGGATGAGGATGATTGATCTCATGGTCATTTGTGTGGAGACACTAAAGCAAGTATGTAGGTGCTTATTGGAGAATAAGTTCACTGAACGTGACTCGCTATGGAATACCTAATGGAGTTTTACTCGTCTGTCAATAGGAATTCCTAATGTGATAGTAGTACAAGTGATCCTTGGACTTGAGATCATCATAGTATCTTGTATGTAACAAATTATACTTTGACTTATTCCTTAAGGCCTTTTAAGGTATATATAGGGTATGCTTGGGTATAATGAGTTGCATATGGAGATAATGTATGATCAATAAAGAATCTACCATCTCTAGTAAAAGAGGAGATATGTCCTATGTGATTCGTTAAATGACAACCCAGGAATCCTTGGCCAAGGTAGAATGAAATTAGAAAGAGGTTTCTAATTTGCATTATTTGGAGTTATGTGTTTTCTAATCGAAATACATATGATTAAATAAATTAAGACTTGACTGTAAATCCATGTCTTATATTTAATTGGGACATTGTATGGTGGAAGGATTGAATTGTACGGTAACTATTAACTCACAGGTTCTTTTATGATAAATGTTAAAATCTATATTATCTTGAAAGTCGTTGATCGCTAGGGAGGCTTATCCCTATTGTAGAATAAATGTTATTTATTTAAATAGATTATTAGTTTAATTTATTTATTTAAATAAGATTAGAATTGTTCTAATTGATTTATTCACAACCAATTTAATATGGAGAACCTAAAGGGTCACACCGTAAAAGGAAAAAGAACTATTTAAGAAGAAAATGGCATGATAGTAATAATGCATTAAGTGTAATTAATTTAATCTATGGTGATAGAATAAATTAAATAGCTTAATATTTATTATTTAATATTTTAGAAATATTAAATATAAATTAATAAGAGGAGTCTTATTAATATTATTATTATTATTATTATTTTAATTCTAACGGAGTTTAGGAATTAATATAATATCAGTACTCTCTCTTAATCCTAATAAGATTAGGATATAAATGTATTAAAAATGTTTAATTAATTAATTAAATAAAAAAATCTATTCTAATTGGATTAGGACGGTTAACCTAATATCTATATAAGAGAGTCTTATATCAGAAATAAGGTACTTGAATTTTTCCAAAGGTTGGGAGTACACATATTCTATAGAGATAGAAACAAGGGTTAAGCCATTAACCCATCTGCCTGAGTTCTTCATCTTCCTTGGTGGATCATCGTTAGAGGCCAAACATTTGGGTGGCTGACATTGATCAAGGGAAGAAGCCACTACAGAGGAATCAAAGGAGTAGAACTTATACCTGAGGAAGCTTGGATTTTTAAAGGTATAATTCCATCCTCTCCTTCTATATATTGACTGATAATTGATGCACAAGAAAGATCATGGTTAAGGGTTTGTAAGAAAATTTTAAAATCTGATTTTTCATCCCTTCCGCTGCGTTTATGTAATTTGATTGCATACTTATGTTTCTAGCAAACCCAACACTGTGAACATAGAAATTGCGAATAGGGAAGTGATTCCTGTTATGTTTGTACACAAGAATTGTAGGGTGGACATTAAGGGAAATGTGATGATCGTTGATCTTATCCTGATTAAACTTGGGGAATTCGATGTTATCTTGGGAATTGATTGGCTATTCAATTATAGAGCGATAATTGATTGCCAAAAGAAGTGTATTAACCTTATGACCCCGTCAAAGGTTGTGTTTTATGGCAGCAAGTCGCCTAGACAATCTAGTTGTCTGACGATGATTCAGACCAAGAGGTTGTTGAGAAAAGGTTGTGTAGGATATTTAGCCTACATAGTCGATACTCGTAAAGAGAGTCCAAAGTTAGAGGAGATACCTGTCGTGAAAGATTTTGTGGACGTATTTCCAGACAATTTTCCAGCACTTCTGCCAGATAGAGAAGTAGAATTCGTGATCGATTTGGCACCAGGAATGGCCCAAATATTAAAGGCCCCGTACCGTATGGCTCCAGTGGAGATAAAAGAATTAATGGTACAGCTGCAAGAGCTATTGGACAAGAAGTATATTCAGCCGAGCGTATCACCGTGGGGAGCGCCGATGTTATTCGTAAAGAAGAAGGATGGAACAATGCGGCTCTGCATTGATTATAGAGAGTTGAACACGGTCACGATTAAGAATAAGTATCCGTTGTCTAGGATCGACGACTTGTTTGACCAGTTGAAGGGAGCTAGAAACTTCTTGAAGATAGATCTGAGAAGTGGTTACCATCAATTGAAGGTGAGGAAAGAGGATGTTCCGAAGACAGCGTTCAAAACTCTATATGGTCACTACGAGTTTCTGGTGATGTCATTTGGTCTAACGAATGCTCTTGCGGCATTTATGGACCTAATGAACAGGGTGATCAAGCCGTTTTTGGATAAATTCGTGGTGGTATTTATCGATGATATCTTGGTATATTCTAAGACTAAGGAGGAACATGTAGAACATCTGAAGGTGACGTTGGAGACATTGAGAAGAAAGAAGTTGTATGCCAAGTTTTTGAAATGCGAATTCTTGATAGAGCGGGTGCAATTTCTTGGACATGTGATTTATAAGGATGAAATTTTGGTAAATCCCTCAAAGGTTGAAGCTGTGATGAACTAGGATCAGCCAAAGACACCGTCAGAAGTGAAAAGTTTTCTCGGATTGGCAGGATATTACAGAAGGTTCATCCAGGACTTTTTCAAAATTGTGACTCCGTTGACGAATTTGATAAGGAAATCAGTGAAATTCGTATGGATGGAGAAGTGTGAGGAAAGCTTCTAAGAGCTGAAGAAAAGGTTGAGTACGGCACCTGTGTTATCTCTTCCAGATAGCACAAGAAATTTTGTGATGTATAGTGATGCGTCGCATAAAGGACTAGGATGTGTGCTTATGCAATGCGTCACGACAACTGAAGGATTATGAGAAGGGGTATCCGACCCATGATTTTTGAATTGGCCACGATAGTATTTGCTTTGAAAATCTGGAGGCACTATCTCTACGAGGAGAAGTGTGAAATATATACAGACCACAAGAGTCTGAAATATATTTTTACACAGAAGGATCGGAACATGCGCCAGAGGAGATGGTTGGAATTAATAAAAGACTATGACTATGAAATCTTATACCATCCGGGTAAAGAAAATGTGGTTTCCGACGCCTTAAGTCGAAAGGGTCGAGAAAAATTGTGTTATTAACTGCCTAGGAGGAGCTAATTTCAGCGATGGAGAAACTGGAATTGGAAATGAGATATCCTAAGGAGTCTGGCGAGAAACTGTTACAGCTAGGAATTGGTACCACTTTAGTGGATAAGGTTAAGGAAGCAAAACTTCAGGATAAGGAATGTGAGAAGATTAGAAAGAGGATATCTGAAGGGAATGAACTAAAATTCAAAGTGGACAACGAAGGACTGCTAAGATTCGAGGGAAAAATTTGGGTACCGCCAGTGCCAGAGATTAAAGAGAAAATTTTGAGCGAGGCTCATAGTTCACGATATTCGATTCACTCAGGGAGTATGAAGATGTACCAGGATATCCGACAGCATTTCTGGTAGCCAAATAGGAAACGAGACGTTGCCAATTATGTGGCCAAGTGCCTGACATGTCAAAAAGTGAAAGCAGGACATCAGAGGCCGAGTGGGTTGCTACAACCGTTAGAAATCCCAGAATGGAAATGGGAACATATCACAATTGATTTCGTACTAGGTCTTTCGATAACTCAGAAGGGTTTCGACGCATTATGGGTTATCGTGGATCGACTGACGAAATTAGCACACTTCTTACCAATCAAGATCAGATTCAACTTAGACCAGTTGGTAAATTTGTATGCGAGAGAGATTGTTTTCAGGCACAGAGTTCCAGTGTCAGTAGTTTTCAGTCGAGATCCGTGTTTCACATCAAATTTCTAGAAGCGCCTACAGGATTGCATGGGGACGCAGTTAAGAATGAGTACGGCATATCACTCTCAGACCGACGGACAGAGTGAAAGAAAGATCCAAAAAGATATGTCAAGATCATGCATCATGGATTTCAAAGGAAATTGGGATGATCACCTACCGTTAGTGGAATTCGCCTACAACAACAGTTACCACACAAATATTGGCATGCCGCCTTACGAAGCGTTGTACGACAGAAAGTGCAGAACTTCATTATGCTGGGATGAAGTTGGCGAACGTCAATTGCTAGGACCAGAATTAGTACAACAGACAACCGAGATCGTCAAGGTGATAAGGACAAGACTAGTAGCTGCTCAGGATAGGCAGAAGAAATACGCTGATCGACACCGCAAGAATATAGAATTTGAATCGGGTAACTTTATTTTCCCAAAAGTGTCTCACTGGAAGGGAAAGATCAGATTCGAAAATATGGGAGAATTGAACCCAAGGTTCATTGGACCCTTTGAGGTGCTGCGAAGAATTAGAGAAGTTGCATATGAGGTAGCCTTACCTCCGGCATTAGAGCACATCCACAATGTTTTTCATGTTTTAATATTTTGACCGTATAAACCCGATTACAAACATGTTATAGAATATGAATCCCTCCAATTTGATAAAGACTTATCCTATGAAGAAGTTCATGTTTAGATTGTTGACAGGAAAGAGCAAGTTCTCAGAAACAAAGTGATACATTCTGTGAAGGTAATTTGGAGGAACCACAATGTTGAAGAAGCTACATGGGAACTCGAAGAACACATGATGAAAACTTACCCACATTTATTTGCTTAATTTATGTGTAAGCTATTCTTGGGACAAAATCTTTGTAAGGGGGGAGAATGTAATGGGACGAATTATTTGAATCGTAATTCCGAGGACATAATCCTTTTAAAGGGGGAAAGATGTGACGAACAAGAATTTTATAATTTATTTTAAATATTTATTGAATTAAAATAAATATTTCTGTTGATTTATTTATTGAGTTAAATAAAAATTTGATGGAATTGTGGTAGATTAATTTAATTATATGTGTTACATTGATTAAATTAATGTGGATAAATTTTATAATTCAAAGTGTGAATTTAATTGACATTATTAAATTAAATGAGTTGTTATTAATTATAATGTTATCCTAATTAATTTAATATCTAATTAGAGATTTAATGATTTGTCATAATTAATAAATGAGAATTTTAATTATGTGAAGATGTGATTTAATGTGTAACATTACCTTTTATTTAATTGATTTAAATAATATTATTTGATTAGTTAAAGTGTGACAAATAAACTATATAATAAACAAGGTAATTAAAATAAATGAAAAAAAGAGCTTTTTATGACAAACCAAACGGAGCCTTATGATCATAGGAGTAGTTAAAACTATTATGGGATTAACTGACACCCATGATCTCTTTAGTTATATCATATACATATTATAAGTTATATTAGTCAGTTCATTCATACTATATTCATCAGTTATATAAAATCTCAGAGAAAAAGAGAGATTTGGGAGAGAATTTGTATATTGAAAAAGAAGTAGGAGAATTAAGGATTTCTTTCATCTAATCAAACAAGAAAGCAAAAGGGTAACTTTCTTAATCCCAAGTCTCAATCCATGTTTTTATGTTTTCTCCATTAACGTATATTTTAAGTTCTCTGTAATTGAAATTTTTGATGATTGTTGGAAATATGGTTGCATATGTGTTAATAAATGTTTATAACATGTCTCATATCAATTATAAACTATTTTAGAGTAATCAAATCCATGTAATCATGCTTTAATTGGAGTTTTATAAGTTACAGAGTGTTAACTCATGAATATGACTTATATATACAAAAATTCATGCTTTAATTGTATATTAAACTATAAATTGATGATTGAATATGATTATGCATGTAAAAACGAAGAGAGCGAAACTTAAACGGACTGATTCAGTGGTATAACAAATTTGTATCGTATGATTTCATGAAAACTAACAAAACTATGAAAAATATCAAGAACATAAAAATTATGTGTTCTAAATTAGTTGTTTTTGGGATTTAAGTTGTTAAAAGCATGTTAAGAATGTCATAGGATGTTTCTGTTAAGTCCAGAACGTATGGGTAACATTAAATTTGATGTTTGAGTATGATTTTGGCGTAAATTAGCGTATTTATATGTTCTTCGCTATTTTTGTCAGACTTCACTGCGTCGCGGCGCCGCAACGTCGGTTCTATGAAGAAATCGGGCACTGCAGCGTCAGGCCAGTGCTGGCTGACGTGTCACGGTGGCAGCGCCGATTTTGTGAAGGAACCACGCGCTACAGCGCCAGGACAAGGGTTGACTGACGTGGCATGGCACCGGTTCTGTGAAGGAACCAAGCACTGCAGTGCCAGGCCAGCAGCCGGCTGATGTATGCTCAACGCCGCAGCTTCGGTCCCCAGTTCAAACTGGGTGCTGTAGCGCTGACCAGCAGAATGACCTAGAGAATTTTATTTATTTGGTCAAAGTTCAGAAATGCAATTTAAAACTTAATGTAATGAACATGATAACGTGTTAAGCATATACTGAGATGTTAAAACAATTATTAACTTGTCAATGATGTTTTACGTGAGTAATTGATAAGTTAAATATGTGGTTTAAACTCGTTGTTCGTGAAGTCTAATAACGTGTTTAAGAACTGATGTTTGTTATTCGATGAGTATAATCAAACTTAGAATTAATTGGTATTGTGAATGTAATGGTATGTAGGATTAATCGGACAACATGATTTATAATTATAACTTACGCACAAGGCAAGTTCCTAAACTTCACTTTTCTTACTCTTGTTTATTCAAGTTCAAGATTTCATATGAGATGCCTTAATTCTTTTGAAGTAATATTTCGGTTATATAATGTTTATTCAATTGTATACCTTTGAGATTACTTATTTGATTTGAATATCACTTATTGTTGAACATTGAAGGACTAGCGAACCCTTATTGATTTGAGTAGTCCATAGTTGATGAGCGTTCTAAATTCTAGAACTGTTATTGAGCTTATCCAAACCAAACTTCCTTTGGTGCGGACTCCGATGTCAAATTGAGATGAACAACCCTTTATAGGGGATTATTTACGCGTAAGCGTTGAGATGATGTGCACATACATGGTACTAAGGGCTGATCCCCCTAAGTACGAGAAGTAGAGTCCATATAGTCTTACGAATGTTAATGGTTTAAAGTAGAAATACTTGATAACCTGGGATATAGTTTTTGGTCTTATGACCCTCAAATATATTTTTGATTCTTGTTATTCATTCTTGATTCAAAAACCGAGCTTTCTATTATTCAGAACTCATTGATTTCTCGCATGTTATTATTGTTATTATATTGTTATACTTGTGGGCAATAGTTGCTCACTCTTGCATAATAACATTGCAGCTAAGGTTGAAAGAACTGAAGATTCTTCCACTAGTAAAGGCAAGGGAAAGATGAACAAGTGATGAAGACTTGTTATTTTTATCGTGAATGTTTTGTTAAGACTTATAATATTATGTTTAAGACTTAATTGTTTATTTATATTTCCGCACTTGATGTTTAAGGTTAGTTAAACTGTGATTTATTCGTTCAGATGTTGTAACCCCTTAAGGGGAGGATTTCTATTTATTTATGAGTTTCATTTATTATGGGTATATTATGTGTTATTATTGGACAGTGAACACCTAATCCTATGGAATTGAGTTACTCGGATTTGGGTGTGTCACAGTCTCTGGGACACGATACACAAGATTGTTTGTCTTTAAAGCATAAACTCCAAATCCTGATCGAAAGCGGCGATGTTGTGGTCCAACAACTTGACCATCCAAATGTCAACACCAACCTTTTGATGCACCATGATACGGAGGGAGTAAGCATGATCTGGTCAGGAAGCGCCGAAATGTGTCCAAATCGAAAGTACATACGAAGGATGGAGGGATACCCCTAAAGGAACAGAACAAATTTTCTAGAGTTAGAAAATTCAGAGGAGGGTATGACAGTAATGAAATTTTTGAAACAATCCAGAATCAAGTAATTCTGCTAGCTAAGCTGATAGTGCTCCAACATCAGGATACAAGCCAGCTTTTCAGTCAACTATCAAAAAGCCAAAAGGAAAAAGAGGTTAGCCAGAATGTAAGCCTATGTCCCTCCAAAATAATCCAGCTGACTGAAGAAGATCAAAGCAGGCTGAAAGGGCAGGAAAAGTGGAATGATTAAATTACTAGAAGATCTCGCAAGCGAAAAAATAGCTAGGGGGAATGTGAATTCTCAAAGAAGAAAGATCAAATAACCTCCAAAAGAGACCGAAAATTCACCCCACTAAACAAATCAAATGAAAAGATGCTACACTTTCTGATAAGCGAAGGAAAGATTACTGAGTTGCTACCTCCTGTTAATCCCTAGATGAAAAGTTATGATTCCACCAAGATATGTCTCTACTATTCTAACTCACCTAGATATGTAACTGAGGAATGTTAGTCTCTAAGGCATAAAATCCAGAATCTCATTGAAAATGGAAAGCTGAAGATAGAAGTCCCCATGACCAGAAAAGGCAAAAGGGAAATAAAGAGCTTAAGATGTGCACTCGAGACGGGCAGTTCAAAGGAGGTGACGGCTATGAGCACCAATCCTGGCAGAACACAAGGTGGACTGATCCTAATGTTGGGAGTGACAGAGGAGACAAGAGAGTCCCCTAAGGAAATTCATCCGCCACCATCAAATATGTTGTTGCCCAAAGTCAGCACCACATTCCTGTTTTACCCTCCTGGATGATGAGGAGGAAATACTGATCCTTCCTAGTGTGGAAAAAGTTAAAAAGGAAAGTTCCTTGCGAGAAATACAACAACAGGTTGAGAGGGATTTCATAGTTAAATCCTCTCAAGATTATGAGAAAGGTGAAGGAACAGATGAAAAAAAAGGTGGTGAGGTTGTCAGGGAAGCCAACCCATCGAGGAATCAAGAGTTCATCCCTTTTTGCGAAGAGTCCAGTTTGAGCCTCTTTAAGGGATATGCTGAATCTTGAGACGATCAAGTTATGGTCGTGATTGAATATATTCATGAACTCCTTGTAACCTCTATCACGAGCCTCGAAGGTAACATAACCACTTACAATTGGACTATCAGGCCTCAACTAGCTAAGAAGACGTAGCTAGTTGACTACGTCTATCTGGTTCATGAAGGTAACCTCAACTATCAGGCCTCGAAGGTAACATAACCACTTACAATTGGACTAACATAACCACTTACAATTGGACTATCAGGCCTCAACTATCAGGCCGCAAATAAACACTTTTCAACTGTTCAAACCAGGTTTGAACTACAGAAGACCTGATCTCTCATCTACGGGAGTACGTAGGCAGCCATCTATGGTGCGGTCAAACCAAACAAAAAAATCAAAAACACCTCAAACCAAGCTCAAACCCAAACAAAAACTTTTCAACTGTTTAAACCAAGTTTGAACTATGAAAGACCTGATCTCTCATCTACGGGAGTACGTAGGCAGCCAACTATGGTGCGGTCAGACCAAACAAACATTTTTTAAATCCCCAGAATACTCCACTCCCTATACAGAACACCAGTCTCAACTAATCAGGCCAAGCCTGAACTACGTAAGACCTGATCTCCCCATCCCCGGGAGTACGTAGGCAACCATCTATGGTGCGGTCTAACCCTCAAAAGAAAAAACCAAACACTTTACCTCTCAACCCAAAATCCAACCCAAATATAAACCCAAAGACCAGTCTCAAGAAACCAAATCAAACCGAAAAGCCTATACCTAAGAAAAACTCTTAAAATCAGCGAGCCATGTTGAGAAGACCCAATGACACCTCAATGTCATCATAATAGCACAAGTCTCGAAAAGTAAGAGACAACGATACATCAAGACGACCAGTCACAAAGATGAAATGTCAATCATCACAAGATGCAACCTGTTAGCAACTCATCACTCCTAAAGTGCGAGAAGACTTGATCTCTTTAACCCACAGAAGCATATGGGCTACCATCGTGGCAAAGTCTATTTCATACCCGACGACCTGTTCCCTGAGCAAAAGGCCACAGATTAAACCTCACAGATCAAACCAAATTCGGTTGAAGCCATCACATCACCAACCAAGTTGAGCTCTTAGGTCCAATTCATTGGAGTCCGAAGGCATCTCAATATCAATCATCAAAGTTGGAACAACAACACATCGATATATCAAGCATGATCATCAGCAAGTACCTTCAAAGAGCTGATATCCTCAATCTGAAACCTTCATCAAATTAGAAGAATAAAATCATCAAAGACAATTGCGCCTACAAGTCAAAATGAGGATTATGGCAAACCAAATGTCAAAAATCCATTACCGGTTCACCATGTGGGTCATAAGGAAAAAGACTCTTGTGATCTCGGCATCTTATTAGCCCATCGGTCAAACATACAATAAAGCAATTATCCCAAATGACAAGCAAGACTGAGGCAAGTTCAGAATCAACGACAACCCAATGTTAGGACCCTTACAACAAGACTGGGGTAATTTCAAAAATTACGACAACTCAACACTGGGGCATTTATCAACCATCCAATGAAAATGCACCAGTCGGCACCATTAGCGTGGTCTGTCATCATCAAAGCTTCCATCATTTCATTGGCGATCCGGTTTGATCAATCGGCCTTTTCCAATCATAATTTTCTTATAATACAGCGATCCACAAATGAGGTACGACTCTTTCATCTATTTATGTGTTTTCCATCTCTATTTACATTCATTAGCGATAATATACATATTAAGCATAGATAAATCTTGCATTAGAATCTTAGAAAAATGTTTTTTTTTTCAAAAAAAGAGATTTCGTTTAACTTGTTATGAATTGAATTATTTCTGATAAGCATCCGTGGAGCAAGAATAATAGGAACGATTAGAAAATTAAAACTTTTCAAAATTCTAGTTCAAAGTGTTGTTTGGAATAGAATTAACCTCATATACGTGTCTGCACTTTGCATTTACCTCGACTCTTAGTTGTGGGGTATGAAGCTATGGCAATAGCAATGATAATTAATGAAAAGATAAAAAAAATAAGAGCCAGCCTAATGTCTCGAATCGTGGCCTGGGTTACTCAAGTAATTAAACCTGAGGGATGTCTTTACACTTGGTGCCCTAAAGTCATTTGGTTTGGGAGTCACCGGCCCAACACTCGCTACATGGGTAATTTAGCGCCTCAGAAAATGAGCATTAAAGACGGAGACGGTGAAATTTGAGTATATCCGAATCGTGGTCTGGGTTACTCTAGTAATTGAGCCCGATGGGTGTCTTTACTCCTGGTGCCCTAAAGCCGTCTGGTTTGGGAGTCACTAGTCCAATGCTCGCTATATGGGTGACTTCGAGCCTAAGAAAACAAATCTTACACAAGCTAAGGTGAAGAGAAATAGAGTAGACCGCCTGACTCATCTCAAAGTGTGGCCTTTATTACTCGAGCCAGTAAACTCGAAGGGGTGTCTTAACACCTAGTGCCCTAAAGTCGTCTAGTTTAGGAGTCATTGGTCCAAAACTCGTTAAATGGGTAACTCTGAATAGCCTAAGAAAATAAGACAAGTTAAGCGAGTAAAGAAGAAAAAGAATTTTTTTTGTAAAGTTGAAATGAAATCATCTAAAGTCATAGAAAAGAAACCCCCTCTAAGGGTTGCGTCACTCATAGTGCCTGTGTCATTTGAAGTCAATTCTGCGAAGAGCGATTCTTAGAGCAAAAATGAAATAACTTACCCGTGCATAATGACCATGGATGCTTAAATGTTTTCTTGCGATTTCATAACTTGTTAAATGAAAATTTCGATTTCCATAGGAAAAATTCATTTTCATACTCAATTTCAAAAATCTTTAGCGATAAGATAAAAGCCCAATTAATACATGCATTTAATTTCATAAACATTAACTTCAAATGCATCATTCACAAGTTTATACTGACCCTGATGGCCCAAGCTGTCAAGCTTTTGCCCATTTTGTTATTTGTTTAATATGCAGGATATTGATCACTCTCGACTCGATCAACAAAGAGAGTTTCTTATATGAATCACAGGTAACAAAGTACGTAAAAGCTGGGGCATTTTCCTATTCAAAGAAATGGAAGGGATCTAAGGTAAGCCTCTCATCAAAAGAAAAGGGAGAATTCCTAACAGAAATCACGGCAACATAAGCTTGCCCCAAAAAAAGAAAGGAACAATTCTCAAGAGAATCCTTAACTCAAAAAAATAGATACCCGATGACAAAAGGTCTGGCAAATGAAATCTACATCATCAAACATGTCAACCTGCGCCAAGTCCTCACAAGTCGAGGCCTCTACACCGAAGTTCAAATCTGGGCAGTGAAAGAACGTGCCACATCCTCTAAGACGTCGACAACACCCGGGTCATTAGTCAAGACAGTATCTAATTCAGCAGGGTCGCAAGTAAAGAGCTCACCCCTTTTCATAATCAATAATTAAACTGTTGGCGTCAATCCAGCGTAGCATTGGGGAAGGATCCGGTGATGTAAGCCGTTGAACACTACTTCAACGAAGATATCGAGATATCTCTTAGTAAAGCCATCAGTGTCTGTACCACCAGAGGGATCAACACCAGATACAGATTCAGAAAAAAATAGCAGCCTCTGCGGGATCCCCACCAAGATAGTGTATAAAAAGGGAACATCCGAATCTGCCCTGCGAATGCCAATAGTAGTCATATAGGAGCTGGAGCTGCTAGGCCTATCAAAATCAATGCATGAAAAGAAACTCTAAATCTCCTCAGAAAGGGTGAGGTATGTTTCTATATCCAGCATGTGCATCAACCTAGGATAATAGACTTCTAAGGATAAATTTAGATCATCACATCAAGCATGGTCTGCACATGTGCAACCGCGCTATATCAGCGCATATCACCATAATTTTTTTTAGCATGCATCCCCAGTAGAGTTAAACATGCATGCGCATTAAATGTCCAAACTCGAGAAAATTTCTCCATTGTTAACTACCAGCATGGTAGGCACCGTTGTTAACTACCAGCAGAGTAGGCACCGTTGTCAACTACCAGCAGGGTACGCACCATTGTTAACTACCAGCAGGGTAAGTGTTAGGTTTGTAAGAAATCATGGCGCAATCAAATTGCACAAATAGCAGAAGCATGGTAAAATCAGAGTTTAAAATTTTCTACAAACCAATTACCCGGATCATCCTTTATACACATTATTAATTTAAAATGATAAATAAGAAGTTATGGAATCATACCCTTGTAGAACTAAGCTTCTATAGGTACGAGTTCAACTCCTTGTTCTTCGCGATCTCCTTGAATCTCCGAAATTTATTGCTTTCTTTGATCAATGTTAGCCAACCAAGTGTTTGGCCTTTAGAGGTGATCCACCAAGGAAGAGGAATTGTTCAAGAAGGAGGTTGGTTGGCTAAACCTTAGTTTTTCTGTTCTCTATAGAAAAAGAGTACTTTCCAACAATTGGATTTGCATCAACTGATATCTAGCATAAGACTCCTCTTATATAGATATTGGTCAACCCTTCTAATCTAATTAGAAATAGGGTTTTGTTTAATTAATTAAACTCCTTTAACTAATTAGGCTCCCAACACATTTGGAATAATTAATTAAACTCTTTTAATTAATTTGACTCCTAATCTTATTAGGAATACATGAGAGTACTAATATTAAATTAATTCCTAAACTCCTTTAGAAATTAAAATAATATTAATTGTAATAATATTAATAAGACTCCTCTTATTAATTTATATTTAATATTTCTAAATATTAAATAATAAATATTAAACTATTTAATTTATTCTATCACCATAGATTAAATTAATTACACTTAATATATTATTACGATTATGCCATTACATTCTTAAATAATTATTCTTCCTTTTATGGTGTGACCCTTTAGGTTCTCCATATTAAACCAGTTGTGAATAAATCAATTAGAACAATTCTAATCTTATTTAAATAAATAAATTAAACTAATAATCTATTTAAATAAATAATATTTATTCTATAATAGGGATAAGCTTCCCTAACGATAAACGAATTTCCATATAATATAGGTTTCAACATTAATCATAAAAGAACATTTGAGTTAATAGTTACCGTACAATTGAATCCTTCCACCATACAATGTCCCAATTAAATATAAGATATGAAATTACTGTCAAGTCTTATTTTATTTAATTATATGTATTTCGATCAGAAAATGCACAACTCTAAATAATGCAAATTAGAAACTCTTTTCTAATTTCATTCCACCTTAGCCAAGGATTCCTGGGTTGTCATTTATCGAATCACATATGACATATCTCTTCTTTTACTAGAAGCGGTAGATTCTTTATTGACCATTCATTATCTCCATATATAACTTATTACACCCAAGCATACCCTTTGATATACCCTAAGGGTCTTAAGAAATAAGTCAAAGTATAATTCATTATACACAAGATACTATGATGATCTCAAGTCTCAGGATTATTTGTACTACTATTACATTACGAATTCCTATTGACAGTCGAGTAAAACTCCATTAGGTATTCCTTAGCGAGTCATATTCAGTGTCTTATTCTTCAATAAGCACTTACATACTTGCTTTAGTGTCTCCACACAAATGATCATGAGATCAATCATCCTCATCCAATGAGTAAGCAACACATGTACCAATCTATCCGGATTTATTAATCCCCTTTTTAGTAATCCAACGATTGGAAACTTTTCTAGTTTTAAGCTTTCTCAGAATTTAGATCTCATCAACATGATCAACATCATGATTCTAAAAGCATTGCTTCAAACTATATGTTATTTATATATTATAAAAAACAGCATCATGTAGATAATTAAATGCCTTTAATAAATGAATAATTTTATTAATAAATAAATAAGATTGTTGACAAAGTATATGCGTTACCATCATACATGATTGGCTTGTATGCATACTACTTTCAGTAGGAACCGTTGTCAACTACTAGCAAGGTAGGCACCGTTGTCAACTATCAGCAGGGTAGGCACCGTTGTCAACTACCAGTAGGATATGTACCGTTGTCAACTACGAGTAGGGTAGGCACCGATTATCCACAGGGTAGGCACTGTTGTCAACTACCAGTTCCATTGTAGACATCGGGAAGGTCCGGTGATTTCAGAACATCATCCCTAGTAGAGATGTAGAAAATATATATCAGTTTATCTTCATCAAACAAGCATCAGCAACACCGAAGAAAATCAAACCGTTGAAATCAGCACCAGCACAGACATCAGGAGCACTGATGAAAGATAGCCATTGAAATCAACCCTAACATAGGCATCAACAAGAGCCGGTAATGGTAAAGTGATTTGAAAAGTGCGATGTGCAATTTGCGAGTGCAATGTACTAGGTGCAAATTGGGATGTGCAAAAAGGCAATTTGCGAATTGCGATGTGCAAAAATGCGATTTGCAAAGTGCGATGTGCGAAGTGCGAAATACGATTTGCGAAGTGCGATTTGCAAAAACGTTTTATCATTCATTGCATTGCATCATTAAATTTATCTTATCATATTTCAAGTGTTTAGTAATCTTTATCATATTCATTCCATTACATTGTATAAACATGATAAAGAGGGGCATCTGTAGACACTCGAAACGTTGCTTCCTTTGTACTAATAATGCAGGAGGGCAAAAGCATCATTTCACACTCCAAAAATAGCCCTTGAGGATTACATCATCAAACCAGACCGTCAGAGATAGCCCCGAAAAATCATCAAACCAGACCCCCGAAGATAGCCAAGGGAAATCATCAAACCAGACCCCCGGCAACAGCCCCGGGAAATAGTCAAAAGCCCCGTCAACCTTGGAGACAACCCTCGGAAGGGCTAAACAGTCATTTTGACAAGTTAACTTCAACAATCTAAAAACAGCTGCAAATATGGTTACAAAGATCCATTGAAGCATTTTGAGCGCAAACTACGCAAAACAGCTCAACGAATTACCTACGAATACCTGAAGATACCATTTTGGTCACGGACCCATCTTCCAGAATTCGGAAAAGGGCAAGACCTATGTCATTGCGTAGCTCTCGGAGAAAGATTTTTGAAATGGTATGACACATCTCCATCGGATTTCCGAATTATAAGTTACAAGCGTTTTAGTGGACTGCACGTCGATTGAGATTGCACGTACTTTGAGGCAGGGCCTGTGACGCCCCCAAATCTGGGTTCTCTAACCTCGGGTTTGGTGCTCATGTTTTATCACCATCTTAAGCATTCTATAAACTATTACGGAATAATAAACATATATTGTTCATTACAATAAAGTCTTACAACAATATCCCAAGGTCTATTACCTTAACTTAAACATACCTTACTTAAGTTACATATAGTAACACAAAAGATTAACAAAACCATTAAACATAATGTAACATAATACATAAACATTCATATTAACTATTCTTGAACTTTTACTTTGCCTTTGTCCTTCATAGACGTCTCTGGCTTAGCTGAAATAAATATCATGATATAGCAAGGGTAAGCAACTAATTTTCTTAGCAAGTTTACCTACAAAGGAGATATATCATGATTAGAAAAGAATTTAGCTTTCAATGTTCAACAAGATAAATCGATTGTGAAAGAACATGAATTAAATCACGATAACTGAATATTCGAATAATTGAATAACAGATGCTGAGTGATCAAAGTAACCATAAACATATGAGAAGGTTGTCAATATTTAAATTGGTCCTTTCAATAAGTTTTGGTAAGCAAGGGGATCAGCCTTCTACACCCGGTGAAATATGCATAATCACTTCATATACTAGCAACAATTTTTTTCCAATAATGCTTTAATCAAATTGTTCTTTTTCTCAGTCAAGAATCCTTACCAAATCAATTGGTTAGCAATAACTTTCAAAACATATTTAGTTTAACAAATTTAAACATATTTGATCTAGCTGATACAACTAGCACAGATCCATATCATAAACAATTCATGAATGAAAGAACTTTAACTAATTCACAGTTCAATAATAATATAACATGAATTCAATTGCACAAAGTGCGAATATCAACAATCAGTATAGATGTGAATAATCAACAATAATTATTCACTAACATGCTTCGAAAATATAACTCAAGTTTGAGTTAGAGAACTTGTCTCAATTGCAGCCTACTGCTATGCAATTTACTTGAACTTCTTAGAGAAAAGACCTATAATTGATCTTTCAATTAGTCATAGCATATACTCACTTATAATATCATTACTCTATATTAAATTGTTTAACATTCAATCATACAGTTAAGTATTAGACATTACATTAAAGTCTTAGTATTACTATCATATCTTGATAATCTTTTAATCTCTTCATAACTTATACTTTTACTTTATAAGTTTTCCCTTTTATGTAATCCAGTAAACAAGATAGCAATCCAGCAAACCCGATAACAATCTAGCAAACCAAATTCAAATCCAGCAACCCGAATTTAAATCTAGCTACCCGAATTCAAATACAGTAACCTAGATTCCTCTTTTTAGCCTACTATATACATAATATAGTCCATTAAATGTCCAATTCAACAAACTACATTTTAAATAACTTTAATTCTCTATATTATTTATTTTAATTTTCTATTTAATATTATTAATTATTTAATAATATTTCAAGCTAATGTTATTAATATTTTAATAACATTTTAGTCTAATATTATTAATACTATTTCAATCTAATACCATTGGTCATGTAATAATATTTTAAATCATTTATTAAATCAATAAACTATTTATTTTAATTATTTACCTTTTATTAATTAATTCATTTAAGCATTCTAAAATGCCATAAATATAATATCTCCTCACAAATGACCAAAACCCTTATACAAAATCTGTATAAACCATATTTAGGGTTCTAAAGTCAGAAAATCTTATTTTCCATATTTTCAACATCGCATAATTAATTTAATTCATTTATCCATAATATCATCATTTATATGAAAAATAGCAAAACATCTCTAAAATAATTTCTTTTCTGGAAAGCAACTATATATATTCCCCTCATAAAAATATATTTTTCCTAAAAATTTTAAAATCCATTTAGTATATTTAAATAGTACAAAATGTCAAAATATTGCTACATTTATCATAAATCTAAATTGTATCCAAAAATTCTAAAATTCTCAGGGTATGCTCCTGTTATATACATATACTTTCAGTAAATATTTCATAATATTTTGAGTTAACCACATAAAGTTATTTGGGTATATTTTTGAAAGTAGTCATTGGCCGTAAAATCCATAACTCTAATTATACAAGGCCAAATATTCTCAAATTTTTACAGGACTCACATAACTTTGCATATTATCCCTCCAAATTTGTCCAGAATTTTTAAAGTACAAAACGTTAACGAAACAACCTTTGTAGTTGATTGATCAGCAAGATGAATTCATTTTTCGTTCACTACTCGGACTATTTTGACTAAAACTGACACCACGACTTGTAAACGTATTTTTTTTAGTGCTACCACTTGTGTTTACTAGTTAACTCATATATCTAGCACCTCTGTTTGATGGATCACAAAAAGAAGGTATTGATTTAAAATGGTAGTTGGTCAAAGGGAGAAAAAGCTAGGGATTTCTAACTTTTTAAAAACTTAGTTTCTTTTCTTTCGTTTTGATCAATATTTAACACTCAAATATGTTAGATCTATACATGTAACACTATAAATTATGTAGATCTATATTTTTTAAGTTAAAGAACATAAACTCTAGACCCCATTTAACTATCAAAAGAAATGAATCAAAAGCTTCAAACATTTAGGGTTTATACCTTGTTTTGTTTGCTACTCTTCTCTTCTTTTCAATATATGTAATGAATCTTGGATGCATCAAGGATCTAAGATCTTACTCTCTTTCTCTTCTTCTCTTCCACTGAAATCTCTCTCTCTCTCTCTCTCTTACCTCTCTCTAGCTTTTGTTCTTGCTTACTAAGTTAGAAAACAAAATGAGATGAAAGAGATATGATCTTAGATTTTTTGTTTGTTTGTAAAAAGTGATATAAATATAATATTTATACTAAGATTCATTCACCACATTCATGCTCTTTCTCTCTCTCATTTATTAATAGATAACTTGCAAGTTTAGTAAATAATGATGACTAATGTAAATGGATGACACATGGGCTTGAGTGTAGGTTTTAACTTTGAAAATAAGGCTTTGGTAATGATGAGGTTCATCCCCCTTTCTCCTCTCTCTCTTGGCCGAATTTTGTGGCCCTTTTCCCCCCATTTTTGTTTTATTTTTATTTCTTTATTTAGCTTTATTTAATGTCCAAAAAGTCCCTCTTCCATTGGGCTAAGTTTGGGCTTTAAATAAATTCTTTTGGGCTTTCATTTAATTATTTTGGGCCATGTAAATCAACATAGTCCTATACTTTTAATTTTTTATTACCCTAATCATTTAATTATGGTTTCTATTCCCCACATTTGTAATTCAATTTCTTACTCATTTATATTTAATTTCATAACCCAAATAGGCTTGCTTTAATTAGGTTATAAAATTAATTAATTGAGATGTATAAAATAAATCTCTTAGGATTAGTATATATTTTTAATACTAACATTCTCCCATACCATAACCCTTATGTTATTCAATTCTCATACCTAATGTAAAATTAGGTTATGTAACCGTTCTTTTTTTTTTCTTTTAATTTACTTTATAAAATAAATAAACACATATACATAGTTACAGTACACATATTTATTTAGTCTACTGTTCATTCACATATGTCACAAGGTTTTCAATATCATTAATATTTAACTAATATATCTATTTACAAAGTGGCACGGAAATTCTTGGTTATTACAAGGCCTACTTGAGCACTTCAGCAGGTATACTTGCGGAATCCGCAGGTATACTCGCAGAATCCTGTGGCTTTATATACAAGCTTCCATCAGCTTGTAGAAAAAGAAGAAGAAGAGAAAAAAGAAAAAGAAAGAGAAATAGAGAGAGAAGAGAGAAAAAAGAGAGAAAGGAGGGGGATTTCACGACTGAAATTGCCCGATTCTTGATTCAAAACTTGTAAACCCTACTTGTAAGCTTTCATATACGCATCTATTGCAACATATCAAGATTTAATCGGTGGAAATCGAGTCTAAGGGCGTTTAAAGCCGTTCGATAACTAGTCTCGTGCAAGACCGTAAGGTTTCTTCAAATTTTCATTTTTTCTTAATAATATACATATATATGAGTAATATATATGTATATTAGTTAGTCTTACAGTTTAAATATCAATTTTTAGCTTTTCTTTGCGTTATATATATATATATATATATATATATATATATATATATATATATATATATATATATAGTAGTTGGGCCTGAATTTTAAATTCGTGGCTTTTTATTGCTTTATTGGGCCTGAATTTTAAATTCGTAGCTTTTTATTGCTTTATTATATATATATATATATATATGTATATCTATATTTATACCGTTCGATTTGCCTGGATTACAAATCCGTGGCTTTTATTATTATTATATATATATATATATATATATATTTATATCATTCAGTTTGCCTGGATTGCAAATATGTGGCTTTTATTGCTTTAATATATATATATATAAGTATATATATATATATATATATATATATATATATATATATATATTTATATTATTTAGTTTTGCCTGGATCGCATATCCGTGGCTTTTTATCGCTTTAATATATATATATATATATATATATATATATATATATATATATATATATATATATATATACTACTTAGTTTACCTGAATTTCAAATTTGTGGCTTTTCTCGCTTTATTATATATATAAATAATATATATATAGCTAGTCTTTATATAATTGTTTATATATATGTTTTAACGATTTATTATATATATTTATATATATATATATATATATATATAAATTTAGTTAATCATTGTGATTAAATATCAATTATAAACGTCCCTGAGATGTAATTTTGCAATATTTATTAATGTGTGTTAACTAGATTTATATAAGTCTAGCCATATTTAGCTTTTAACTGGTTCAAAATTGCAAAACCAGAACTTTAAAGCTAGAATGGCTAAGATTTATTTAAATCTAATTTTTTTCTAGTTTGTAAATATTTGGCAATTGTGGGACCCTAAATCTGTGTCTAGAGGAAACGTGAAGCCACGACGACGGGCATGCAGGGATTTAACTGATGAATCTCTTGTTTTGCGACGTTTAGAATTAAATATGCATTTTATTTTAAGATATGCATTGTGCAAGCTTGTAAATAATCTTCTGTGAACCTAAGAATCACAGGATCTACGGTTAAATCCATGAATCTAGGTCCAGTTCCCATAATAGACATGTTCAAATTGTAAAGTCAGCTTGCAGCCCTCTGTAAATGTAAATAACAGGGACCTTAAAACGGTTATCCAGATTTAAGGTCTCAACATAGTAAGAGCATTGATTGTGGTATTTGGGTCACTTTGATGGCTTTTATGTCTATAAGAGGCTCGACACTTATATATATATATATATATATATATATATATATATATATATATATATATATATATATATATATATATATATTATTTTGTCGAGGATGCTTCGCATCCTGAGAATAAAATCAAATCAAGTCGAATATGGAATAAAATGGAAGTATCAAAAGGCTTCAACTCCTATGCGAGCGAAAGGGTTTGAAAATCACATTTTTTAAAATATCACTTTCATATCTTGTCTAAAAATGGACTTTTCAAATAAATCAAACCCTTCGTATATAGGTCCAACCAAGCACAACACTACTTTCAAATAAAGCACTTAGCCCCAATTAACTACAAATGCACACACACACACACACAAATTAGGAATGAAAAGCGCGGTAACCATGTTTTCACGGAAGTCGGGGGATGCCTAACACCTTCCCCCCGCTTAATCAAGTACCTCGAACTCTATGAAATCTTGATTTCCAAAACCAATTAAACAGAGTCTAGTAATTGGGCCATATTGCAAAACCTTTCAAAACTCGGTTGAGTTGGTATAACCATTTTACTCATACCAATAGGCGACACTATCTAATTCGGACCAATAAAATCAATATTTTCAAATCGTCGACATTTTATGTCGGGATCTTTCTAAAATTTCACTCTTCAGATCAAACAAAATCACATAGAAAACATAAAGGGTAAGAAATAGTATTTAGGAAGAGGGAATCAAATTTTTCCGGCGTCGACAAGTACGATTGTACCACAACTTAAACTTAACTTATTATTATCTTTTTATCGTAACTTACCCGAACAATTAAAACTATAATGCTCGTTAAGTTAATTTTCGATTCCTTATAGCTTTATGGCAACTAAATGCTATACCTCAGGATTTATTCATTAACGTCTAGGTTATACAGTTATTTGTATGCTGAGAACAACCTTCAATGTTAAGACTACGCGTTCATAGCTTTTAAACATTTTACATTATCTCTATTTCATTTCGTACAATATTCGGTTCCTTAGACTCGAAACTTTATTCAAGTTATTATCATTAACTTGGCTTGTTCAACGTTTATACGTTATTCATTATCCTTCATTATCTCATGTTCAAACCATACACGGTGTGTACGATAAGCACTTTTAACTTACGCGTACACTCAATACCTTTACATAGACCTGACAAAACTTGGCCTAAGCCCGCGGGCTGGGCCGGGCTTTGGGCTGCAGATTTTTAGCCTAGTAAAACTCGGGCCTTTTTGGCCCGCCCGTTTTTGGCTTAGCCCGCCACTCGCCCGACCTGTTTGGGCCAAACCCAAAAAAATAACAAAAAATAGGCATAAATTGATCTAGGCCCAGCAAGCTGGCCCGGCCCGCCCGCCACGAGCCGGGCTTTGGGCTGCAGTTTTTTAGCACAGCAAAACCCGGGCCTTTTTGGCCTCCCCATTTTGGGCCCGGCCAGCCACTCGCCCAGCCCGTTTAGGCTGAGCCCGCTCGTTTGCCAGGTCTACCTTTACGTCGGCTTAAGTGATTAACGTTTGTGTTTCATTTTAACATTCTCTATCGGATTCACACTCGGACCTCCATTAACTTCATTACCGTTCGTTACGATTTTTTTGATAATTACACATCTTACTTACTACATTGGTCAATGTCTAAGTCATACAACCAATGTATACTTAGAACGTTCACCCAACGCGAATACAATTCACGAGGATCATTTACGTATTCTGCGTTCATGTTGTTCGTCTTTTAACCCTCCATTCAACCTTTATTTAAGGTTTTAATCACTTTCAATAGTGATTCATTATATGAACATCATGTTCATCGTCATTCCTCAATGTCTAAGTCATACGGTTCGTTGATCGCTAAGACTCATCGCAACGACGTTGCGTTTATAGCGTTTAAACGCTTTATACTTAACTTTCGTTAAGATATTATAACATTGAAATGTTATAAGTCACCTTCTTTATTCAACGGCCAAGGAATTACAATCATAGCAATCCCACACGTTCGTTTTAACGCGAATACGGTCCCCGGATATCAGTTACGTATTTTGTGTTCGTCGATTTATAACCTTTATTCGAAGTTTAATCGTCAAACTCAAGATTTTACTCATCATTCTAGATATTTATTTTCACAATCATTGCATTCATGTTTGCCCATTAATTACCATCCAAAAAGTTGGACAATAAAAATCTCTAGTCGGAGAAAATTTTCTTAAGGGCGCTGCGGCGCCACTCTTAGGCTTAATTAGGGCGCTGCGGCTCCTCTTGGCAGTGCATCAGGCCCGAAGCCGGCGCTGCGACACGCCTTCCCCTTTGTAGGGCGGCGCTGCAGCGCCAGGCTTAAAACTTAGAAAAATTCTCTAAGTCTAGAACAAGTTTGAGACGCTTACTTCGCGACGTCATAACTTCTACTTACGATATCGGACTTGGTCTATTTCGGAGGCGTTGGAATCTTTGCAACACCCTCTACACATCCCCCTAGATAAAATTAATTTTCCGAGTTTCTAACCCATGTTAAAATTTGCTCGAAAGTCTTTGCTTGCTCAATTTTTTAACTTAGTGTTAAATTTTCGTTCATCCGTAATTCATTCATCCGAACCCGAAATTCGTTCGTTCTTTAGTTCACGACTCACGTTTTCTTCGTTTTCTTACATTCTTATGAAACCCTACTCATTCGGGTTCATTTACATACTTTCTATATTCGTTCGGCTTTTACGAAATTTCACCATAACTTCGTTATAGGCTAATTTCAATCCGTTCTTCATGAATGTTTCTACCATTCCTAACCAAGTAAACATATATACGATGGTTTTAAACTTGTTCTCCAACAACAAGCTCTAATTAGATAGTTTAAAATTTGTCCATCAACAACGTTCTTACCACACTCTTCGTGTTCTTCGTTCGTTCTTTGTTTTCTTCGTTCATTCTTCATTTTTTAATCGATATTTTGATTACGATTTAACTTTTTCATTCATATTAACGTTATAAGTTCGTTAATTCATCCTTATATCATTGGAGAGTCCATATAACTCATCCGAATCGTTCATTAAAGTTAAGAAATTCATTGTTCATATGAAATTTCTTAGAAAAAAGAAAAAGATAATATAAATATTTAAATTTTCTTATTACTTACATATTCATATGATTCGACCATAGAAATATCGTTTCTAACAATCTTATACTTCTAATTTCGTTAAGCTATATGATTTTATATCAAAATTTAAAGAAAAATTAGCTTAAGGTAAGGTTTTCGATTACATTTCTTCATTATTATTCTTCCTCTAGATTAGTCTTACGATTTGCTAACTTTTCGCCTCCCGAGACTTGATAATCCGAGTCTCTCACGTCCTCTCTTCATTTGTCCAGAGTTACCTCTCTCGGTTTTCAAAAAAAATAAAGAGATTAAGCTTGTTTATATAGATTTTCAAGGCTAGCGGCATTTTGGTCATTTTACAGCTCTTTACCGTTTTACCCCCACGTCCTCACTATTTACACCTCCTTACTAAAATACCTCACGAAGCTTCTCCTAGAAGCTTCGTTGTTTAGTGTTTCAGAATTCGCCTGACAGTTTGAAAAACTACGTTTCTCGGAATCCAAATATTTTTGGATATTCCGTCTCCTCTACAGATTAACTTTTATGCGTTCCAAACTTTGAAAAACTAAAAACTACTTTTTGATAAATAGTGTTTTCCATCACGTTTTCCCACAACGTAGTTCAGCGAATGAAAAGTTTATAACATTACTTTTCGTCATTTTTATTTTGTCCGATTTCTGCACGTTTTTCGAGAAAAATTTTTATCGCCTTACTAAACTTTTCACGGTATATTATCGGCAAATCTTCAGATGGAATGTCATTACCGCATACCGAACTCTCATAAAGGCCTAGGTAATTCAAACTCTAACCCTTAGGTTTCGTAAGGTGAATAGTGCATATTTCGTCTTTTTCTCTGAAATGTTTTTTCCCTAGAAAATTTTTATTTTTGTCGTGAAAATTCTTACTCATTCATTCTAGCTCACAACCATAATACTCCCGGCTTATGATCATCCTAGGTCATAGAATGACTAATAAACACATAACACAGAATATAATTAATAAAGTTTATTTTATTAATTATTACTTCTTTAAACTTAATATTCTGGACAATCCGATTTTCTTAGTTGTCACAAAAATTATACGAAAGAAATACGAAAACTCAAAGTCAAAAAGTCAACCATAGTCAAGATGGGTTATTTAGCTAATGGACTTAGACTTTATAAAAGCTCAAAAGGGAAAGTATATTGAGGCCCAAGTGAATTTAATTCAAGGCCCAAAGAATTATTAAATCAAGCCCAAAGGAAAGCCCAAAGGAAATTTAATTTAAGCTCAACCCAAGATCCAAACCCATGGGTCAACTTATGAACTAAATGGGTGGGTAAAAGGGATGAACCAAACTTATGGGGGGGGCCACAACCCCACATGGTCGAGAACTTCATGGTCAAATGAGGTTTGCTCCTTTTAAAATATCCTTCCACTTGCAAATATTATGTGGCTCAAAAAGTTTGGTTGACAAAGTCTTTGGTGACTCACTTTTAACCTAACCATGGTGGGAATAGTAAGGAGGTGGAGGAGGGGGTGGTTTGCAAGAATTGGAACTTGAGAGGATTAACTAGAAGGGACTTAATCTAAAGTGACCAATTAATAACCTAATTAAAGTACCTAATTACCTAAATACCCTAAACCTTGTCTTGCTTATAAATAGAAAGAGTTGTGTTAGTTTATTTCTTTTAACCAAATCCACTAACACTTAAATTGAGAGAGAAGTAGTGCTAAGCTTGGAAATCAAGAAGGAAGGCTTGCTACTTAATCAAGATCATCATCTAATCAAGAACACAAGAGGTAACCAACTAAAAACCTATCAATCTTCTTCATCTCAAGTCTTTAATGGCTTTCTAGAATTGATATGAAGTGCATGTTGGTTGTTGGTTAGGAGATTAATGATGAATCTTTAGCATACTTGTGAAATAAGGAAGGTTTAAGGGATTAAATCACTAAACTATGCATGTTAAGTAAAATTATGTGAGTAAAATGAAGAACATAAGAAAACATGCTAAAGGTTGTTGGTGGACAAGTTTAAAACCATTATATATGTGTTGTTTATGGACAAATTGAAAACCATCATATGTTAGTGTAAGAATTGTGGAATTGTTCCCTTTGAAACGGAGTAAAAATATGCTATAACAAAGTTATGACAAAAATTTAGTAAAGTATGTTAATCGATGAAAAACCTAGGTTAGAACGATTTTTGTTTGTAGTTAATCAATCTCGGGAATTATATTTTCCAAGGAATTGAGTAATTCACGAGAATAGGAAGTCGTGGACTCGAGAACGAACTCGTTTCGAGTTCGGACGAGGAAGTTATGAAGAAACAAAAATTTAATGTTAAACACTCTAAGGAAAATAGTCCAATGTAGGACTTTTGAGCAAAACTTTCGGCTTGTTAGAAAGTTAGAAATGATAATCCACCATGGGTAAGTTTTAGTGTGTGTTACGAGCTAGAGAATAGTTGAAGAACGGATTAGTTCTGAGTTAAAACGGTCAAGTTATGATATCACAAAGTGGGTACGTCGTTAAGAATGAACTAGCCATTTTAGCTTCAGTGGACAGTGTGTTTTGTACTAAAGAAGACACTAAAACAGACGGGATTGAACTGTCTGGATTAGCATAACGTCACTTACAGTGGGTTTTGTACTAAAGCAGAAACTAAAACAGACGGTGCTGAACTATGTGGATTGGTCGGCAGTGAGATTAACGCTAAAACAGACGGTTTAAGTCGTCTGCTTTATATCTGGAATGAAAGATTTAAAGTAAAACTTGGATGAGTTGCTTTAAATCATAAAACGCGAACAACGTAACATAAGAAAGGGAAGTAAATGTACGCAATAAACGTCATCTTTACCTAACAAATTGGTACGTCTATGTACATTAAACGTGTAGGATTTTTAAAAGGCAACTAACATTACAAAAATGTAATGAATGGTAACAAAGAATAATGAACTTAAAGTATAACTTAATTATAATGAATTAAATGAGAACGGAAAGTAGAAGTAAACCAATACTTGGCCTTAATTGAGTGTCTAATTGGTATGTGTATGTAATTTATGTGTGTAGGTTGTAAAGAAACAAATTAGCGTAAACTATAAATAGAAAACGCTTGAGGCAAGTCTTCTAAACATTGCTATTGTAAAATTATGTGAAATTTTATACTTAAGCAAATCTTTTAAATATTGTTCAAGTACTCGAGTTATGTTTTGCCATGAACTAGTTAAGAAAATGTTAATGCCATTGTTCGGCTTAACAAATGTTAAATTGATTTATTAAATTCATATTAACTCTTTTTAAAATATTATTTATGGAACTTTAAGCTATCTAACGCCAATTGATTTGGTATTGATAAAATGGTAAGCCTAAGAATGAACAGTTAAATGTATTTAGTCATTTATTCGACTGACACACATGGTGTCAAAACTGAACATAAACACGTTTAACGAATGAGTGTTTATCAACATAAAGTACTATAGGCTAATCACCTAGAAGTGCTCGTAAGATATATCTGATTTACAGTTTATTTACCTGGAAGTCCCTTTTTAATGAAAGAAAATGGTTAACTCTCGGTCTTTTAACCATCTCAGATTCAATATTCATACTGTGGTTCTAAAAATATTTTGACAAAGGAAAATTATCATTTTTGATTATTCTTATTGATTCTCAACTATTTGCACAGTTGTTGAATATTAAATGCATGATTCTTGATTTTGTTATTAATAAACTATATACTTGCTGAGCAATCAAATTCTCATCCTTGCCTGGATTATTTAAATTTTAGCTAAGGCAAAAAAGATTGCAGGGTCCGGGAAGGACAAAGGAAAGGCACAGTTGTAGAATTAACTAGCCGATATATTAATAATAGTACTCTTGTAATAATTTCTATTATGATGTAACGAACATGTAATGGTTATAAATACCCTGGGAGAATGATTGAAATATTGTAATAATTTAGTAATTACATTAATGTTAATTCGAATATATAGTAATATATTTTGAATATTGTAGCACTGTGTGGCACATTATTCAGGGTTTAAAGGTACCCGAATTCCGGGGCGTCACAGAAATACTATAATGCCATTAGGCAGGAATTAGTTTAATTTGTAGACGATGTATAGACATATATGGTAGTGTGTATCTATGTAATGGTATGAAACCCAACTTTTTTGTAAATAGCGGGTTATCTTTTGCAAATCCCAACTTTTGGAAATTAAAAGTGGGATAGTATGTACATAGCTTAAGTTATATAGTAGAAAATGTATGTAGTATGAACTACTGAAAGAAGCATAATAATATAAAGAAATTTATTTAATGTGCTTGTTGTTATATAGTAAAAAAATAAACAAATGAAAGTAATGAAATAATAATAATTGTAATATTATTTATTTGAACAGAAAAATGCCGCCAAGAAGAAGATTAAGAAACCAAGAAGCGGAATCTCATAATGAGAACTGTGACAAACGAGAATTGTGTAATTTAATTTAAATATTTATTGAATTAAATAAATATTTTTTATGATTTATTTATTGATTTAAATAATTATTTGATGGAATTATGGTAGAATAATTTAATTATATGTGTTACATTGATTAAATTAATGTGAAGAATTTTTATAATTTAAAGTATGAATTTAATTGAGTTTATTTAATTAAATGAATTTTTTAATAATTATAATGTTATTCTAATTAATTTAATAATTAATTAGAGATTTAATTATTTGACATAATTAATAAAAGAGAATTTTAGTTATGTAATGATGTGATTTAATGTGTAATATAATCTTTTATTTAATTGAATTTAAATAAGATTATTTGATTAATTAAAGTGTGACAAATACACTATTTAATAACACTTTAATTAAATTAATGGGAAATGAGTGAATAAGTGTCCAACCAAACAAGGCCTTAACTTAGTGGAAGCGGTTAAAACTATTATGGAATTAACTGACAACCCACTAAGTTATCAGTTATTTTGAATATACGTATATTATATTATACTAGTTCATATATCATATATCATATTAGAGAAAACTTAGAGAATTAGAGAGAGTTTGAGAGAAAGCTTGTGGATTGAAGAGAAGATTTGAAGAAGTTATATCACATAAACAAACAATCAAGGGGTAATTCCCTCATCTTAAGTTTTAAATTCATGTTCTTAGTTTTCTATTAACGTATGTTTTAAAAAACTCTCTGTAATTGACATTCATGAATGATTGTAGATTATATGGGTGTATGTATGTTAATATATGATCATAACATGTTTTATATCAATTATTCATGTTTAAAGTAATCAAAACCATGTAATTATGTTTTAATTAGAGATTTGAAACTTACAGAGTATGAAAAACATGAATATGGCATATATATACAAATTTGCATGCTTTAATTGTTTATTAAACTTGAAAGTGATGGTTGATTATGTTTATGCATATTAAAACGAAGAAAACAAAATTCAAACGGACAGATTTGGTGTTATAACGAATCTGTAATGATGAATTTCAAGACTTCTGTCAAAACTTTGCAAAATACCAAAAATAGTAAATTTATGTGTTCGAATTTGAGTAATAATATGAATTAAACTGTTAAAAACATGCTAAAGACATTATATGATGTTTATGTTAAGTTTATAACTCATGGGTAATGTTATAATGTGTTGTTTGAGCTTAATTTGGCATTTTGGCCTTTTTCCTGTGTTCTTCGCTAACTGTCAAACCGTTCTGCGACTTGACGCCACAACGCCGGTTCTGTGAAGAAATGGGGCGCTGAAGCTCCAGGCAAGAAATGGCTGACGTAGTCATGGCACGGCAGCGCCGGTTCTGAGAAGGAACCCAGCGCTGCAGAGCCAGGTCAAAGACTTGACTGACGTAGGCATAGCGCGGCAACGCCGGTTCTATGAAGGAACCCAGCGCTGCAGCGCCAGGCCAAAGACTTGGCTGACGTGGGCTCAGCGCTGCAGCGCCGGTCCCCAGTACAAACTGGGAGCCGCAGCGCCGGCCAGCAGAATGAAACAGTAAATTTTATTTAAGTGTTCAAAGTTCAGAAAGGTGTTTAAAACCTAATGTATTGAACATGATGCCATATTAAACATATATTGGGATGTTAAAACAAATTATTGACTTGTTTTACGTGATTAATTGGTAAGTTAAATACGTTATGTAAACCCGTTATTCAAAAAGTCGTGTAACGTGTTCAAACACTGATGTTTGTAACTTGATGAGTATAATCAGACTTAGAAATGATTTGTACTGTGAATGTAATGATATGTAGGACTAATTGAGGATCGTGAATTAATTGTAGCTTGCGCACGAGGCAAGTTTTCTAATTACACTCTTTAAATTGAGCAAGTGTTATATTCCTAATTTACTATTGTTAAGCAAGTTTTTATCCTTGATTCATTATCATGATGCAAGTTCTTTAACTCTAAGTTATTCATTGAGCAAGTCCTAGACATATGTTTCTATATTGAGTAAGTTCTATTCTTATTCATTCAAGTTCAAGATTTCATATGAGATATTATAATTCTTTTATAAGTATTACTTCAGTATACAATACTTATTCAATTGTATACTCTTGAGATTCATTATTCGATTTGATTATCAGTTTATTGTCGAACCTTGTAAGACTAGCAAACCCTTATTGATTCGACTAGTCCAAAGTTGATGAAAGTTCTAAATTCTAGAACTATTATTGAATTTATCCAAACCAAACTTTCGTTAGTGCGGACTCTGATGTCAAACTGAGATGAACAACCCTTTTATAAGGGATTATTTATGCATTAGAGTTGAGATGATGTGAACATTCATGGTACTAAAGGCTGATCTCCCTAAGTACGAGTAGTAGAGTCCATATAGTCTTATGACTGTTAAAGGTTTAAAGTAGAAATACTTGACAACCTGGGACATAGTTCTTGGTCTTACGACCTTCAGATGTACTTTTGATTCTTGTTATTCATTCTTGATTCAAAAGCCGAGCTTTCTATTATTCGGAACTCTTTGATTTACTCGCACATTATTATTACTGTTATATTGTTGTACTTGTGGGCAATCGTGTTCACTCTTACATAATAACATTGCAGTTAAGAATAAAAGGAGTGACGAGCCTTCCACTAGCAAGGGCAAGGGAAAAGTTAACAAGTGATGAAGACTTGTTATTTTAATTGAGAATATTATGTTTAAGACTTGATGTTATTTAAGACTTATTTATTTAATTACGTTTGCACATTTGATGTTTAAGGTTAGTTCAACCTGGGATTTATTTATTATTTAGATGTTGTAACCCCTTAGGGGAGGATTTCTATTTATTTCATGGTTTGCTTTTATTATGGGTAGATAGATATATGTTGATTGGTCAGTGAACACCAAATCCCGTGAAAATTAAAGTATCCGGATTTGGGGGTGTCACAAGAACGAACAAGAGGGTCTTGTTAACCCAATGCAATAATTTGTGAACTTAGTAAGGGAGGCCCTAAATAGAAATCCTATTGAGGTACCCGTGGATCCTATATTTTGGCGAGTCGCCAACTTCGAGTATTTTAAGAGTGTAGGTCCACCTGAATTTAAGGGGACTACAGATCCCATAGTGGCCCAGTCTTTGGTCAAAGAAATACAAAAGGCGTTCATAATCGCTAAGGTTGGAGAGGAGCAAAAGACCTCTTTTGCTACTTATATGCTCAAGGGAGAAATTAACTTCTGGTGGGAGGCAAACCAGAGTAGAGCTGGAGAGGGAGTAATTGCGTGGGATAAGTTCAAGGAGATCTTCTTCGAGAACTATTACCCAAGTAGTATGCAGAGCAGCATGGAAGTGCGGTTCTTGGAATTAAAATAGGGGGATATGACTGTTCCCCAATATGCTGTCAAGTTCAATGAACTAGCTAGGTTCGCTCCACATCAAGTGGATACTGAAGAGAGGAAGGCTCGAAGGTCTGAGCAGGGATTGAAGCCCTGGCTCTATAGCAAAATTTTTGTGTTCCAAAGTAATTCTTTTGGGATAATTCTGGAGAAGGCTATCATAGCCGAGGGAGGTAGTGAGGCTTTGAGCCAATATCACAAGGAGAAGAAGAATAAGAATAAAGTTGAGGGAGGAATGAAGACGGAAGGAGCCAGCGGGAGTGGAGGACAAAAGAAGAGAAAATGGATCAGCTCTGGGAATACTAGGGCAAAATAAGGAGACTCAAAGAGGAGGGTCGAGGCTTGCATGAATTGTGGGAAGGCTCATTTGGGAGTCTGTCTCAAAGGGAAAGCGGTATGTTATAACTGCGGACAAGAGGGACAAATTGCTCCCAACTGTCCTAACCCAAAGAAGAACTATGGTTGTTTTGTTTGTGGTTCAACTTATCGCATAGCAAGGAAATACCAAAAGATAGGGATGGATGGAAATAAGGGAGTTAGCAGTGGTAAGCTGACTATTACTGGTCCAGGTCCACCTAGTAGACCTACAACGCAGACTTTTAATATGACAGTTCAGGATGCAGTAGCATCAGGGAATGTACGGTCAGGTATAATCCCAGTCAATAATATTAACGCCTATGTGTTATTTGATTCGGGTGCAACTTGTTCTTTTGTATCATGTGAATTTTCTAAACGCTTAAGTTCCCTCCCTGAGAAGTTAGACATACCTCTAAACATTGAAGTAGCAAATAAGGAATTGATTTCCATAGATTATATTTACAATAATTGTTACGTAGAGATAAGGGGACAAAAATTGTTAGTAGATCTAATTTCTATTAATTCTGGGGATGGATTGGTTGTATAACCATGGGGAAATAATAGATTGTCAAAAGAAATGTGTAAACCTACAGGCTTTAAAGCAGTCTAAAGTAGTATTCTATGGTATTAAATCACCGGGGTGTTCTTGTTGTCTAACAATGACACAAGCTAGGAAGTTATTAAAGAAAGGATGTCTAGGTTATTTGTGCCATGTTGTTGATACCCATCAAGTGGGATTAGAAATGGAACAGTTATCTATAGTTAAAGAATTTACGGATGTATTTTCAGACGAACTGTCGGGTCTTCCGTCTGATAGGGAGATCGAATTTGTTATAGATGTTGTGCCAGACACGACACCAGTTTCTAAGGCACCTTATTTTATGGCACTGGTAGAAATTAAAGAGTTAATGATTCAGTTCCAAGAACTTTTAGATAAAAAGTATATTCAACCAAATGTGTCCCCGTGGGGAGCACCATTATTATTTGTGAAGAAGAAGGACGGATCATTAAGACTTTGTATCGACTACCGAGAGTTGAACAAAGTAACAATTAAGAATAAATACCCATTGCCTAGGATCGATGATCTCTTTGATCCGTTGAAAGGGGCGAAGTACTTTTCTAAGATAGATTTGTGAATGGGATACCATTAATTAAAAGTAAGAGGGGAGGACGTACCTAAGACGGTGTTCAGGACTCGTTACGGTCATTACGAGTTCCTCGTAATGTCGCTCGGGTTAATAAATGTGCTAGCCGCATTCATGGACATGATGAACCAAATATTTAAGCAATATTTGGACAAGTTTATAGTAGTGTTTATAGATGATATTGTAGTCTATTCTAAGACGTCAGAAGATCACGTGGAACACTTAAGAATAGTGTTGGAGACACTAAGAAAGGAGAAGTTATATGCTAAATTCACGAAGTGTGAGTTCTGGCTTGAGATGGTGCAATTTTTAGGGCATGTAGTTGACAAAGAAAGAATATAAGTAGATCCATGAATGGTAAAAGCAGTGATGAATTGGGAACAACCAAAGACACTAACAGAAGTGTGTAGTTTCATAGGGTTAGCGGGTTACTATCGAAGATTTATACAAGATTTTTCTAAGATAGCTACTCCGTTAACAAATTTGACAAGAAAGACAGTGAAATTCATAAGGACAGAGAAGTGCGAAGAATGTTTTCAAGAACTAAAGAAGAGATTGAGTGAGGCACCTGTATTGTCATTACCAGATGATACGAGAAATTTCGTAGTTTATAGCGATGTTTCGCGTAGGGGACTTTGTTGCGTGCTTATGTAGCACGGGAAAGTCATTGCGTATGCATCACGGTAATTGAAAGATTATGAGAAGGGATACCCTACTCATGACCTGGAGTTGGCAGCGGTGGTATTTGCCTTAAAGATATGAAGGCATTATCTTTACAGGGAGAAATGTGTGATATACACTGACCACAAAAGTCTAAAATATATCTTCACATAGAAGGAGTTGAATATGAGACGAAGGAGATGGTTAGAATTAATAAAAGTTTACGACTATGATATTTTGTATCATCCGAGGAAAGCAAATGTGGTGGCCAACGCTTTTAGTAGAAAGGGTAGGGAAAAGTTATTGATGTTAACAGTTCAAAATGAGTTAATAACGGAGATGGCTAGAAAGGAGTTAGAGGTTAGATTTCAGAGTGAATCGGGAGAAAAGTTATTTACAATAGAGGCTCGTCCAACACTTGTTGACAAAGTAAACAAGGCACTACTTAAAGATGAACAGTGTGAGAAAATAAATATCAGAATTAAAAGAAGAGATTTTACAAGAGGCCTATAGTATGAGGTAATCGATTCATCCGGGTAGCACCACGATGTATCAAGATCTCCCATTACATTTCTGATGGCCAAACATGAAGAGGGAAATAACAGAGTTTGTAAGTAGGTGTGACACCCCCAAATCTGGGTACTTCATTTTCACATGATTTGGTGTTCACTGTCCAAAGATTTCACATCTAACTACCCATAAATAAGGATATAAATAAAACTCATAACTGAAATAGAAATCCTCCCAATAAAGGGTTACAACATCATAAATAATCCCAAGTTGTCTAACCTTAAATACATCAAATGCGAAAACATAAACATAACATAATTAAAAAAAGTCTTATACATAAACATCTTTCAAATAATTAAACAAGTCTTCATCACTTGTTTGCTTGCCTTTTCCCTTACTAGTGGATGGCCTGTAAACTCTTTCAACCTTAGCTGCAATGTTATTATTCAAGAGTGTGCAAACGATTTCCCACAAGTATAACAATAACAATAGTAATAATAACATTCGAGAAATCAATGGATATGGGATAATAGAAAGCTCAGCTTTTGAATTAAGATTAGAAATCAAGAATAAAAAGTACATCTGAGGGTCATTAGACCATGAACTATGTCAGAGGTTATCAAGTATTTCTAGTTTAAACTTTTAATAGTCATAAGACTATATGGACCTTACTTCTCATACTTAGGGGGATCAACCTTTCATACCATGTATGTGCACAACATCTTAATGTTATCGTGTAACATAATCCCCTATAAAAGGGTTGTTTATCTCAGTTTGACATAAGAGTTTGCACCAAAAGAAGTTTGGTTTGGATTAACTTCAAATAAAAGTTCTAGAATTTAGAACTGTAGCGCCCCCAAATCCAGGTCCCCAGAACCTCGGACCTAGCACGTTACGATACAATATTTCTATAACTATTGCGGAAGATATAAACATAAATTGTTTATACAATAACTTTTACACATAATTCCCAAGGTCTGAAACCTTAACTTAATACACATATTCATATTCTACACGACATATAATGTCATTTGCTCTAATACAAATACCATTTAACCGTACAATAATTCAATCTCGAAACTTGTCTTTGTCTTTGACTGTGTCCGAAGTTTCATCTTTAAGCCTGGAATGTTTATCATGATATAGCAAGGGTGAGCAACAAGTTTGCCCAGCAAGTTTAAGTTCAATAAAGATATATCATGATTGAAAAGAATAATAAGATTACAAACTTTCAACAATATAATAATTATAAAAGAGCATGAATCAATAATGTCAATACTTGAATGACTGAATCAATAATGTTTAATGTCACAAGGACCGCGAACAACTTTAACTAAACCTTAGGGTAATGAAGGTGATCAGCCTTTCATACCTGATGAACATATGCAACATGCACTAAGTGCGAATTAATAATCAGTATGGATGTGAATAATCATCAATAATCATTCACTAACATACTTTGAAAGATAACTCGAGTTTGAGTTAAGGAAACTTGCCTGAACCGTTGATTACTGCTACGCAATCTAAGTTAACGTCCTTATTGAAAAGACCTATCAATTATAAAATTGATCTTTCAATTAGCATAGTATACTTAATCCGATCATACTATTACTCATTTATAATCTCATCATCTTATATTAATTTGTCTAACATAGTTAAGTATTAGACATTACATTAGTATTATCATTATACTTTTATAATCTTTTCATCACGTCATAACGTATACTTATAAGTTATACCTTTATATGTTATCTTAGTAAACTAGACAACATTTTAGTGAACCGAAATACTATTTTCGTAAACCAGATTTCATTTCAGCATCCTGAAACCACCATTTCAGCAGATCATAATCAGTCTTAGTAACCCGAAATCTTTTCAACAACCCAAAAATCCAACTCAGCACCCTGAATTCTCATTTTAGTCTATTACAAGCATGATATAGTTTCTTGAATACCAAATTCAATAACTGTGACGCCCCCAAATTTCAGGACCGTCACGGGGTCGCTCAAATTCGGTTCGTCACGTGCTCATGGTAATACATCACAATAATAATACGACTAAATTTCGCATCGCACAACGGAATAATACACAACTAATACCGAATAGATTACATTTAAATAATATAATTTATTCACGTCCCAAGGTCTCGTAACTTAAACAGTGATTACATAGCTTAGACATACCTTAAGCATAAATAACCTTAACTAGTACATAATATCATAAGTTCTTTATTACAATCATAAGTCCTACAAAATTTAAGCTACTAAGTAGCCTTTCCCTTGCCCTTATCTGTACCCGAAGGTCCGCACTGCTCTGCCTTAACTGAAATATTTTTAGGGAAAGCAAGAATGAGCACAAATTGCTCAGCAAGTAATATACAATAAGGGTGAGTAATAAAATTCTCAATTCTCGAAAGGGTATAACAAGGTTTTTGATAGTTCAAGGATAACAAGAATATCAACAGTTCTCAATAACAGTCGCTAAGGACAGAATAATATCAATATGGTTCAATAATAAATCAATTCAAGATTTCAAGATAACTGAATACTGAGCAGTCACTAAGGACTATGAACTTCTACTAGAATTAACAGTATTAAATTGATAACCCAAATCCAAAAACAGGTACAACAGGTGATCAGCCTAAAGTACCATATGTTATGCATAACAATCAATCATACTCAAGTGCGCACGTCGGTTCTCCGATAATTATATATTCCCTTCAAAGAAGGTTGTTCTTCTCAGTCAAATACGAGATCCCGCACCAATCAATTGGTTTGGGTCGCTTTTCAATAATATAAGTCTAGCCGAATCAAATGGCATAGACACTTTCACAATATTCAAGATCAATACTAAGTTCATCATGAATAATAGCTTTAATGAAATAAGAGTTCAAGCATGCTAATTCAATTCAAACGATTAAGTAAAGAAACTAGTTCGCAATATACAAGGATAGAATACTTACACCGTAAAAGAGTATAAGTTAGGAAACTTGCATCCAAAGAGATAAGCTTTAGATACTTGCCTTATGCGTAGTTTACTCACGTAAAGCTAGCCAACACTTTCGAATTTCTATCGTAATATAGTTACGTATATATATGATATTCATTAGTCATATAATTTAACTTCACATTTTATCTTTGAATATACGATCAACACATAAGCTATATTTAACCTAGCTACACAATTATATAGAATATAATTTCTATCCTTAACGTTCCTCCTTTAGAGTTTAAACACATTCTTATATCATATAAGATCGCAACAATTAGCAAACACGCCCTCATATTATTAATACCACATAAGACCACAATCAATACTAAATATATTTTATTTTAGCAAGTTATGGCATTCCCATAAGTTAACCGTCGAAATCAGATTCACATATATCACATAGTATATATACATGTTAAAGAGTCTTTTTATATTCGTATAACCTTCCCTTGTTCCAAACATATGTGATATAGATTCTAAGTCGACACTTACGGTCATTCAAGGTCATGAAATTTACAAAGCCTATCATGCTCGCTTTCAAAACACTTAAGGTATTTATATTAAGCATACTTATGAGTATTCACATTCTATACATGTGACTATCACAGTTATTAGTTGAAAACATGCTTCGTTTATGCTAAATTTGATTTCACGACACCTAATCATGGTATATATACATGTATGATACATGAGTGAGTCTAAAAGTACTATCACATGTTCAAAATTATCAGATTCTAACTCTCGTCATAACATACCAAAGTTCACGTTCCAAGCTTATACTTTGTTAGTATAGTTTACTAATAAGGTCTATCATATCCATGCTTCCTTATGAAACCTATATATGCAAGTTAACATATATTACATGTGATTCTAGGTCATGTAAACATGTTTGCAAAATTAGTACCTCAATGTGTCACACACATGTCAAAGTTTATTTTTTTTTAAAACATCCATTTTCGTTCGAAATGTTTTCTAATCGAGGTTTAGCATGCTCACGTTATACTATGAAACATGTATAAACAAGTCAACATTCATTTCATGTGTTTCTAGGCCATACTAACAAGCATCAAAAGTCAGCACATAAACATGGCAAGTATACATATCGTGTTCGTTTCCAAACATCGAAGTTTGTTAATAAAACGCTAAGTTTATCTCAAAACTATAAGTGCGCATGCAACTCTTAGTAAAACATGCTCACATTGTCTCAATATGTTCATATATATGTATTAATCATACCAGCATGCTTGTTCTAATTCATTTCAATAACTATTACTTAGCAGTAATCAAGCAGGAATCAAAAATTCAAAATCTGCAACAGGGTGCCGCCGCAGCTGCGCAGCATCCCTGGGTTAAACCGGCGCAGCTGCGCCACCACTGGTTCAACCCAGACAGTAGTCTGCTACGGCAGAATACTATGCCAATTTTCGAATTCCACAACCAATTCGTTTCTACTCAACTACATTTCAGTTTAAACATACTTATAAGGCTATATAGCAACTAAGAAACATGTCCTAATCAACTTTAGCATAAATGGCAACTATAATCAACAATTGGAATCTTTGACAGAAAACCAAATGATGAACCAAGAACGAAGGATTTATACCTCTTCTATGAATTAAGCTTGTTGCTACTGAAATCTCCCTCTGCTAGAATGATATTGCTAAAGTATATATGCTCTCAATTCATACACTCAAGAAAACTCAGCAATTAGAAATGAAGAAACATGGCTGCTATTTATAGAAGAATCCTTACACAGACAATGCAATTATATCCCAAATCAAACTTACGGATTATAGGAATGTTTGATGGTTAATAAAGGGTTGGTGATTTAGTTGGTGAAATCAATCATAATTCCCACTCCCTTGTTCATCATGATAGCTAAGGTTTGCTGAGTTTGATAAATAGAGAAATATACTAGCCTTTTTGCCATACACGTGAGGAAGAAAGGGTCTCTTATAATGGGACAAGGCAACAATACTCACCATTCTAGTAGCACACAACACTTAAATTATTATACAAACATAACATAATTCTTACTCTTATGTTATATTTTATATACCTATTGTCCATACATAGGCTATAACTTAATGTCACAATATAAATTTTACATAAGTAATACTTCAATGTAGTTAAGGCAATTTGTACGCATATTACTCATATACATTCTATCACGCCGATTTATTTTAACCGGATATTATCACATTACATTGTCTTATTTATTATTTAAATTCTATTTACAATATATCCAAAACATATTATTTTAATGTATACTCATACACAATTGTCACCTAAGCCTTATCATGTAGCTTTCTCAATTCAATATCTTTACTATATAGTTTATGTATAATTGTATAGCCATATTGCACTACTTCATACAACATATAGGTAGCTACCATACCTTATACATTTAATTCGCATGCTTGCAAGTAGCAATTAATATAACCTCATTTTATTAATAACTTACTTATTTGTTTTATTATTCATAATGTCAAATAAATAAATTATTCATCTTATTGATTAATTAACAATAATATTAATTAATCCATTCCTCATCGATTATTAATAACACTTAATTAATAATCATAGGATTAATTATCACATTAACAAATATAATTCCCAGCATATTTATAACCAAGTATTTTATTATTATTATATTTCTTGCAATAATAATAATCACGTATTATTAATTAATCACAGTTAATATTCCATAACCATTAATTAATATTTTACAATAGTAATTAACAATTAATATAGATTAATTGTTTACTTAATAATTCATTCATTAATTAATATAATCATTAATAATTCTCATCACTGTGCCACACAAGGCTATCAACGAGTTTATCGCAAACCCCATAAATTTCTCAATTATTATAATTATTCAATTTTATATAATTGAATTAATTCATCTCATAACACAAAATTATTTATATATGAATAAATATTCACTTCCATTAATATATTCATCTATTAATATATGGAAATTCTCGGGTATTACATCCTCCCTCCCTTATAAAAATTCCGTCCTAGGAATTGCTACAAGGTTACACAAATAAATGGGGATAACCCCTCATCATCCTATCTTCTAACTCCCACGTTGCCTCCTCGACATCGTGGTTACGCCAAAGTACTTTTACAGAAGATATAATTTTATTTATCAAGGTTTGCTCTTTCCTATCTAATATCTGGACATGAATTTCTTCATACGCCAAGTTATTCTCCACTTGAATGGGCTCGTAAGAAATCGCGTGCTTGTAGTCGGCCTTGTACGGTCGCAACACGAAAATGTGAAACACGTTGTGGATGTGCTCCAACTCGGGTGGTAACGTAACTTTGTATGCCACTTCGCCCACTCGCTTCAGCATCTCGAATGGACCTATGAATCTCGGACTCAATTTTTCTTTCTTGCCGAAACGGATCTTTCCCTTCCATGGAGATACCTTCAAAAAAATAAAACTGCCGACTTTGAAGTCTCGGTTCTGTCGATGCAAATCTGCATACTTTTTCTGGCGGTCTTGAGCTGCTACTAATCTAGCTCTTATCATTGTCACCACGTCTACGGTTTGTTGAACTAACTCTGGTCCGAGTATTTATCGTTCTCCGACTTCGTCCCAACATAATGGCATTTTGCACTTTCTTCCATAAAGAGCTTCGTACGGTGGCATGCCGATACTCGCATGGTAACTATTATTATACACAAATTCAACTAAGGGTAGGTGGTCGTCCCAATTTCCCTTAAAATCCATCACGCAAGTCCTAAGCATGTCCTCCAGCGTTTGTATTGTTTGCTCACTCTGTCCGTTTTTCTGAGGATAATAAGTCGTACTCAACCTTAACTGCGTTCCCATTCTCTCTTGCAAACTCTTCCAAAAATTGGACATGAAGCGCGGATCTCGATCAGAGACAATTGAAACTGGTACTCCATGTCGTGAAACAATCTCCTTTACGTACAGACTCGCTAACTGATTCAAACTGTAGCGGATCTTGATTGGTAGAAAATGTGCGGTATTCGTTAGTCGATCCACCATAACCCAAATAGCATCATAACCTTTCTGTGTAACTGGAAGTCCTACCACGAAGTCCATCGTAATATACTCCCATTTCCACTCTGGTATTTCCAACTGTTGTAGTAAACCACTCGACCGTTGATGCTCTGGTTTAATGCGTTGGCAAGTCAAACATATACTGACGCACTCTGCGACTTCCCGTTTCAAATTGGGCCACCAAAAATGTTGCCTTAGATCTCGGTACATCTTCATGCCTCCCGGATGAACGAAATATATCGTATTGTGTGCCTCGTGCAAAATCTCTTCCCTTAACTCGATTATCGCTGGTACCCATACTCTTTCTTCAAATCTCAAAATACCGTCTTTATCCATTCGAAATTTCTCTTCCTCATTTTCTATGATCCTCTTTCGGATTTTCTCACACTCTTCGTCCTTTTCCTGGGCTTCCTTCACTCTATCCAACAACGTCGGACAAGCTTCCTTTATAATTAACTTCTCACCAGACTTTTCTGGTCCTTTCACTTCTATTTCCAATTTCTCCATCTCTCTTATCAATTCTTCCTGAGTCGTCAAGTTAAATCATTTCTCCCTTCCTTTCCTGCTCAGAGCGTCGGCAACCACGTTTGCCTTCCCCGGTTGATAAAGAATATCGCAGTCATAGTCTTTGATTAATTCTAACCACCTTCTCTGTCGCATGTTCAACTCCTTCTATGTGAAGATATATTTCAGACTTTTGTGGTCCGTGTATATCTCACATTTTTCCCCATATAAATAATGCCTCCATATCTTTAACGCAAAAACGACTGCCGCTAACTCTAAGTCGTGAGTAGGGTATCGTTTTTCGTAATCCTTCAATTATCGTGATGCATACGCAATGACTTTGTCATGCTGCATAAGCACACAGCCAAGTCCCTTGTGCGATGCATCACTATACACTACAAAATTTCTCGCATCATCTAGTAATGATAACACAGGTGCTTCGCTCAATCTCTTTTTCAGTTCTTGAAAATTTTCTTTGCATTTGTCGGTCCATACAAATTTCACTGTTTTTCTAGTCAAATTAGTCAACGGGGATCTTAGAAAAATCTTGGATGAATCTTCGATAGTACCCAGCTAACCCTAAAAATCTTCTCACCTCCGTCTGTGTTCTCAGTTGTTCCCAATTACTTACTGCTTCTACCTTTGCAGGGTCTACAGAGATTCCATTCTTATCCACCACGTGGCCTAAGAATTTAACATTCTCCATCCAAAATTCGCACTTTGAAAATTTCACATACATCTTCTCCTTCATTAGTGCCTCCAAAAAAATCTTTAGATGTTCAGCGTGTTCTTCCTCTGTCTTCGAGTAGATCAAAATATCATCGATAAAAACCACTACAAATTTATCCAAGTATGGCTTGAAAACTCGGTTCACCAAGTCCATAAATGTTGTCGGAGCATTAGTCAATCCAAATGACACTACCAAAAACTCGTAGTGTCCATAACGGGTTCGAAACGCAGTCTTTGGTATGTCCTCATCCCTCACTTTCAGTTGATGATATCCTGTTCGTAAGTCGATTTTTGAGAAACACTTTGCTCCCTTCAGTTGATCAAACAGGTCGTCTATCCTCGGTAGTGGATATCGGTTCTTGATCGTTACTCTGTTCAATTCTCGATAATCGATACAGAGCCTCATTGATCCGTCCTTCTTCTTAACGAATAGTACTGGTGTTCCCCAAGGAGAAACACTCGGTCGAATGTAACCCTTATCCAATAATTCTTGCAATTGTATCATCAATTCCTTCATTTCTACTGGCGACATACGATATGGAGCTTTCAAAATCGGTGTCATTCCCGGTGCTAAGTCTATTACGAATTCAATTTCTCTGTCTGGCGGAAGACCAGACAGATCGTCCGGAAACACATCTTAAAATTCATTAACTACGGATATATCCTTAATTTCTACTCCCTTTTTTCGAGTATCAACGATGTAAGCTAAATAACCTACACATCATTTCCTTAACAATTTCTTGGCCTGCATCATCATAACGCAACACGATTGCTTAAGCGATGAGCTACCATAAAACACTACCTTAGACTTATTCGGAGTCTAAAGTTTTACACACTTGTTCTGACAGTCAATAATCGTAGCATGGTTATACAACCAATCCATTCCCAGTATCACATCAAATTCTCCCAGTCTAATAGGAATCAAGTCTACGCTCAGTTCATGTCCTCTAATATTTGCGCGATAATCTCGATAAACGTATTCTACAGGTATTATTTCCTTATTTGTAACTTCTATGTTCAAAGGATTTTCTAACCGTTCTCGGGGTGTACTAAGTTTACTAGCAAATTCTTCAGATATAAAAGAACAGGTGGCACCCGAATCAAATAATACATAAGCATTTATATCATTGATTGGGATTATACCTGACACCACGTCCTTCGCAGCCACGGCGTCCTGGACGGTCATGTTAAAAGTTTTAGCGGTTGGGCGGTTGGATTGTGTCAGCCTGCTGATCATCAGCTTGTTGCCTCCTTGCTGATTGCTACCCCCGCCACTTCCCTTCTTTGGGCAGTCCTTAATTCGGTGCTCCGTCGAGCCACACGCAGAGCATCCCTGTATCTTCTTTGGTTTCGGACAGTTGCGCGAGATGTGCCCTTACTATCCGCAGTTGTAGCAAGTGCCACATCCCTTCCAGCACTAGCCCTGGTGATTCTTCCCACACTTGGGGCATCCTTCAGCCCTCTTCTCGAAACCTCCACGAAAATCCCCTGATTGACTATTGTTGTTTTTGTTTTTTTTGTTGTTGTTCTCCCATTTTTTCTTTCCCAAGTTGCTTCCTCCGCTACTGCTTCCTCCCGTACGGTTCTCTCCTCCAGTATTCTTTCCTTTCTTCTCCTTGTTATACAGACCTAAGGCCTCACTGCCACCTTCCGCAATGATTGCCTTCTCCAGTAATGTTGCAAAGGAATCAATTTGAAGAACTGATACCTTATTGAACAGCCACGGCTTCAACCCTTGTTCAAAGCGTCTAGCCTTCCTCTCTTCATCACCAACTTGGTGCTCCGCAAATTGCGCTAGTTCGTTAAACCTAGCCGCGTATTGCGCCACCGTCATCTCCCCATGTTTTAACTCTAGGAATTTCACTTCCATCCTATTCTTCATACTCTTCGGGAAGTAATTCTCAAAGAACAGCATCTTAAACTTATCCCAAGCTATTATCCCTTCTCCAGCTCTTTGTTGATTAGCCTCCCACCAGTAGTTCACTTCTCCCCTCATCATGTACATGGCAAACACCGTCTTCTGATCTTCGCCTACGCGAGCTATAGTGAAAGCTTTTTCGATCTCCTTGATCCACGTTTGTGCGACGATTGGGTCGGTAGTTCCCTCGAACTCCGGGGGTCCTACACTCTTAAAGTCTTTAAAGGTTGTTACTGGCACAGCCTGAGGGTTTGGACGAACGGGTTCATTGTCCCTTCCCCTTAATGCCTCTCTTAACAGGTCTACCAGTTTCTGGATCGGGTCAACTTGTTCCCTCTCGTTATTAACAGATTCTTCGGGTGCAGTCAATCTACATCTGGGCGGCATTATCTGCATCACAAATTTTCTTTTTATTATTATTCAAGTATATTACTTAAGTATTTCTTTTAATACTAAAAGAATAAATTTATAACACGTTTCTGAAATAAGCTTCATTTATATTCGTATTCCATTTCATTTCATTACATGATTATCCTAGCATACTGCTATAAATGTTATCACATATACCCCTTAATATCACGAAAGATAGGGAATATACCAACCTACTACCATACTACCCCTCTAACAAAAGCTTACACGGGGTTTACATCACTATCCCGCATCTTACATAAAAGATTGGGATTACAACATAGTATGTACAACACATAAAGATAAATTCTACTAAACTACCACTAGACCATTTAAGGAAATCTCATCACATTATGCCACACTCCACGGCGCTCTTGTACTCTAACTGTGTTATATAAGCTACCAGCTCTTGACTCATAGTGTGTAGAGTCTGTCCCTGCTCTGCCGGGTAGTGGTACACACCATCAATCACCCTCTTAAAAGCTGAACGGAACACATACCCCATCTTGCTCATCTTCCACTTCTTGCACCTGACCTCGTCCTTTAGGTCGTCAGCTCTCTCATTGGCCGCTTCCCACATCTCCTCGAAGTGTATCCTATCCATCACCTCTAACTCTAGCTGAGTACGGAGTGCCTCTTTCTCAGTCTTCTCACTCAATTCTCTCTGTTCTACTTCTTCCAGCTTCCCCGCTATATCTACATTTCTCGCCACCGACCTGTGGAATAAGGTTCCCATCTGGATCCCTGCCTCCCTACGATAAGTAATCTCTACCTCTAACTCCTGCATGGCCAGCTTCCTCTGGTGGTCCTCGTCCCTCAATTTCTGGAACTCGAACTATCTCTCTTAGGCCTCTGCCTCCAGCTCCTAGACCCTGCAGTCTAACTATAGGATCCGCTCCTCATACTCTCCTAGCATCTGCTCCTCTACAGTAGCCTCATCAGAGTCCTCTACTGGCTCATCCTCCATCGGCTCGTCCTCCATCGGCTCCTCCTCTGGATCAGACTCTATCTCAATCTTGTCCTCGTCGTCAGACTAGAACGGTGCAACAGCCTGCACTGGTGTATCCTCTAGAGGTGCCTCGTATACTACATGTATATCCCTGGGCTCCTCCTCTGCCACTCTACTAGGTACACATGTGTCTGTCATCTTACAATCACAAACACAAGACAAACAAACAGCAACTCCATTAGAATGTTAAATAAAACATAAGTTTATTGTATAGAATGAAGTTACATTTCATAACACGCTAAGTCTCGCTCTAGGGAAAACTCTATGTGAGTTTTATCTCCTTTCCAACTTCTAAGTTCTCCTAAGTTATAGTCTAAGGACACTCATTCCTAAAGTTTATAACTACAACTTTAATACCAACCTGTGACGCCCCCAAATTCCAGGACCGTCACGGGGTCGCTCGAATTCGGTTCATCACGTGCTCATGGTAATACATCACAATAATAATACGACTAAATGTCGCATCGCACAACGGAATAATACACAACTAATACCGAATATATTACATTTAAATAATATAATTTATTCACGTCCCAAGGTCTCGTAACTTAAACAGTGATTACATAGCTTAGACATACCTTAAGCATAAATAACCTTAACTAGTACATAATATCATAAGTTCTTTATTACAATCATAAGTCCTACATAATTTAAGCTACTCAGTAGCCTTTCCCTTGCCCTTATCTGTGCCCGAAGGTCCGCACTGCTCTGCCTTAACTGAAATGTTTTTAGGGAAAGCAAGAATGAGCACAAATTGCTCAGCAAGTAATATACAATAAGGGTGAGTAATAAAATTCTCAATTCTCGAAAGGGTATAACAAGGTTTGATAGTTCAAGGATAACAAGAATATCAACAGTTCTCAATAACAGTCGTTAAGGACAGAATAATATCAATATGATTCAATAATAAATCAATTCAATATTTCAAGATAACTGAATACTGAGCAGTCACTAAGGACTATGAACTTCTACTAGAATTAATAGTATTAAACTGATAACCCAAATCCAAAAACAGGTACAACAGGTGATCAGCCTAAAGTACCATACGTTATGCATAACAATTAATCATACTCAAGTGTGCACGTCGGTTCTCCGATAATTATATATTCCCTTCAAAGAAGGTTGTTCTTCTCAGTCAAACACGAGATCCCGCACCAATCAATTGGTTTGGGTCGCTTTTCAATAATATAAGTCTAGCCGAATCAAATGGCATAGACACTTTCACAATATTCAAGATCAATACTAAGTTCATCATGAATAATAGCTTTAATGAAATAAGAGTTCAAGCATGCTAATTCAATTCAAACGATTAAGTAAAGAAACTAGTTCGCAATATACAAGGATAGAATACTTGCACCGTAAAAGAGTAAAAGTTAGGAAACTTGCATCCAAAGAGATAAGGTTTAGGTACTTGCCTTATGCGTAGTTTACTCACGTAAAGCTAGCCAACACTTTCAAATTCCTATCGTAATATAGTTACGTATATATATGATATTCATTAGTCATATAATTTAACTTCACATTTTGTCTTTGAATATACAATCAACACATAAGCTATGTTTTAACCTAGCTACACAGTTATATAGAATATAATTTCTATCCTTAACGTTCCTCCTTTAGAGTTTAAACACATTCTCATATCATATAAGATCGCAACAATTAGCAAACATGCCCTCATATTATGAATACCCCATAAGACCACAATCAATACTAAATATATTTTATTTTAGCAAGTTATGGCATTCCCATAAGTTAACCGTCGAAATCGGATTCAAATATATCACATAGTATATATACATGTTAAAGAGTCTTTTTATATTCGTATATCCTTCCCTTGTTCCAAACATATGTGATATAGATTCTAAATCAACACTTACGGTCATTCAAGGTCATGAAATTTACAAAGCCTATCATGCTCACTTTCAAAACACTTAAGGTATTTATATTAAGCATACTTATGAGTATTCGCATTCTATACATGTGACTATCATAGTTATTAGTTGAAAACATGCTTCCTTATGAAACCTATATATGCAAGTTAACATGTATTACATGTGATTCTAGGTCATGTAAACATGTTTGCAAAATCAGCACCTCAATGTGTCACATACATGTCAAAGTTTGTTTTTTTTTAAAACTTCCATTTTCGTTCGAAATGTTTACTAATCGAGGTTTAGCATGCTCACGTCATACTATGAAACATGTATACACAAGTCAACATTTATTTCATGTGTTTCTAGGCCATACTAACAAGCATCAAAAGTCAGAACGTAAACATGGCAAGTATACATATCGAGTTCATTTCCAAACATCAAAGTTTGTTTATAAAACGCTAAGTTTATCTCAAAACTATAAGTGTGCATGCAACTCTTAGTAAAACATGCTCACATTGTCTCAATATGTTCATATATATGTATTAATCATACCAGCATGCTTGTTCTAATTCATTTCAATAACTGTTACTTAGCAGCAATCAAGCAGGAATCAAAAATTCAAAATCTACAACAGGGTGTCGGCGCAGCTGCGCAGCATCCCTTGGTTAAATCGACGCATATGCACCACCACCGGTTCAACCCAGACAGCAGTCTGCTACGGCAGAATACTAGGCCAATTTCCGAATTCCACAACCAATTCGTTTCTACTCAACTACATTTCAGTTTAAACATGCTTATAAGGCTATATAGCAACTAAGAAACATGTCCTAATCAACTTTAGCAAAATGGCAACTATAATCAACAATTGGAATCTTTGACAGAAAACCAAATGATGAACCAAGAACGAAGGATTTATACCTCTTCTATGAATTAAGCTTGTTGCTACTGAAATCTCCCTCTGCTAGAATGATATTGCTAAAGTATATATGCTCTCAATTCATACACTCAAGAAAACTCAGCAATTAGAAATGAAGAAACATGGCTGCTATTTATAGAAGAATCCTTACACAGACAATGCAATTATATCCCAAATCAAACTTACGGATTATAGGAATGTTTGATGGTTAATAAAGGGTTGGTGATTTAGTTGGTGAAATCAATCATAATTCCCACTCCCTTGTTCATCATGATAGCTAAGGTTTGCTGAGTTTGATAAATAGAGAAATATACTAGCCTTTTTGCCATACACGTGAGGAAGAAAGGGTCTCTTATAATGGGACAAGGCAACAATACTCAGCATTCTAGTAGCACACAACACTTAAATTATTATACAAACATAACATAATTCTTACTCTTATGTTATATTTTATATACCTATTGTCCATACATAGGCTATAACTTAATGTCACAATATAAATTTTACATAAGTAATACTTCAATGTAGTTAAGGCAATTTGTAAGCATATTACTCATATACATTCTATCATGCCGATTTATTTTAACCGGATATTATCACATTACATTGTCTTATTTATTATTTAAATTCTATTTACAATATATCCAAAACATATTATTTTAATGTATACTCATACACAATTGTCACCTAAGCCTTATCATGTAGCTTTCTCAATTCAATATCTTTATTATATAGTTTATGTATAATTGTATAGCCATATTGCACTACTTCATACAACATATAGGTAGCTACCATACCTTATACATTTAATTCGCATGCTTGCAAGTAGCAATTAATATAACCTCATTTTATTAATAACTTACTTATTTGTTTTATTATTCATAATGTCAAATAAATAAATTATTCATCTTATTGATTAATTAACAATAATATTAATTAATCCATTCCTTATCGATTATTAATAACACTTAATTAATAATCATAGGATTAATTATCACATTAACAAATATAATTCCCAGCATATTTATAACCAAGTATTTTATTATTATTATATTTCTTGCAATAATAATAATCACGTATTATTAATTAATCACAGTTAATATTCCATAACCATTAATTAATATTTTACAATAGTAATTAACAATTAATATAGATTAATTGTTTACTTAATAATTCATTCATTAATTAATATAATCATTAATAATTCTCATCACTGTGCCACACAAGGCTATCAACGAGTTTATCGCAAACCCCATAAATTTCTCAATTATTATAATTATTCAATTTTATATAATTGAATTAATTCATCTCATAACACAAAATTATTTATATATTAATAAATATTCACTTCCATTAATATATTCATCTATTAATATATGAAAATTCTCGGGTATTACAATAACTGTATTGAAAAATAACTTAATCTCTTATTTTAATCTCCCGTCGAATATTATTAATTATGTAATAATATTTTATACTAATGTTATTAACTTTTTAATAACATTCAAGTCAAATACTACTAATAATAACTTAATCCAATATTATTAGTCATATAAAAATAATTTAAGTCATTAATCACATAAATAAATAATTTATTTTAATTATTTTTCTTTCCTTAATTAACTCATTAAAGCATTTTAAAATGTCATAAACATCATAACACTTTAAAACCGACCCAACCTTCATCACAAATCTGCCTACACCATGCCTAAGTGTCTCAAGACATAAAACTATATTTTTCATATTTTTGGACATCATATATATAATTAAACTCATTTATCCATAAATCACCATTTACATAAAAAATACCAAATCAGTCCCTAAAATATTTCTTTTCTGGGATTTGACAGAATATAGTTCCATATTGAACATATATTTTCTCGGAATTTTAATAATACATTTACTATATTTAAATAGTCCATAATAGCCAAATTTTGTCAAAAGTTTCATAAATCGAGATTAACTCCAACAATTCTGAGATTTTCACAGTACGTTCCTGTTATACACATGTACTTCCAGTAAGAATTTTGTAATTTTTGGACATACACACATAGAGTTATTCGGGTGGCTTCATAAAAATAGCTCTTCACCGTAAAATCCATAACTCTGAAACAGTATGGCCAAAAATTCTCAAATTTTTATAGGACCTTCATATCTTCTAATATTATCACTCCAAAATTTTCTCAAATTTTAAAGGCATAGAAAGTGGACTGAAAATGCCCTCGTTGCTGACTGGTCCAAAACAGTTTCGTAAACAATAAAAATTATTTTTCTTTTCTTTTGATTTCCAACAAATCAACACCCAAAATGGGTAGATCCACACTTGAATCCATGAAAGACACATAAATTAAAGGGTTTTGCACTTTCATATCATAACCCATTTTCATCAAATTCATAAAATAAAGAAATTAAAGCTAGAAATTATACCTTTGCTTGCTCCTTCCTTTCCCTTTTTTTTTCTTAATATTAGATTAGGAACTTATGAAATTTTGAAAGCTCTTCCTCTCCCTTGGGGTGGCCGAATCCTTGGGCCTTCTCTCTCTCTTGTTCTTGTTTTCTTTCTTTTCTTTTTCATCCTTACCCGTTAGCTCTCTCTCTCTCTCTATTTTTTATCTTACAAAATTAAGTGAGATATTAAGTTGCTAGCCAAAAGAAATGATTAGATATCTTGTAATATCTACCCATATCATTCCTATATCTTACAAAATCTTATCCTTCTCTCTCATGATGGAATAGGTTGCTTGCAAGAAAAGAGAAGAGTGTTGGTTCATTAATAAGATGACAACTCAAAAGTATTTTACCTACTAAAGTTAAGTACTTATCACATACACCACCCAATCTTCTTCTCTCCTAATAATTTCGGCCACTAAGGCCCTTCTCATCCTCACTTTTATTTTATATATTAATTATATTTAATGACCAAAATATACTTCCCTCAATTGGGCTTTGCTTGGGCCTTAATTAATTCTTATTGGGCTTGCACTTTTTCTTCTTTTGCTTACTCACTAAAATTAACTTAGGCTTTCACCCTTAATTAAATTGTGTCATTATAATACTTGGCCCATATCTAATATATTGGTCTAGATTAATTAATTTAATCACCCTTAATCACTTTATCTACAAGTCCCATGCTTAATTAATTAATTGGGCTCGTTTAAATAATATATCCTCCTTAGTCTAATAAATCTAATTCACTTGAACTAATGTTCATCATTCTTGATATTAAATACTATGACCACTAAATAAAAATAACCCTTTAGGTCATTTAATTCTCATATCTAATATATTAGTTTACATAACTTTATTCTTAATTCTCTTTTATATACAAAATAAATATATACACACTATATAATGTATATTTATTTAATCACATATATTGTTCACATAAATCATCACATATTCCATTCATAATTTCAATTTTGACTTTTCTCCATAAAAGTCAACTGTTGACTTTGACCAAAAAGTCCACCCTTACACATTTTGTGTTTATTGTCCTTTTTGACTTAAGTTGACGTTCCGGACGCAACCGAGCAGTCTGTTCCTCAAAAATCTATCTCTAACTAAAATTTTAAGTTTTAACTTACTCTATTTTAATTCACATCAATTTATAGGTATCGTAATACCTTATCCTTGATATTCCTTCAAGTACATATTAATTCATTTCTAGGGTTTTGGAATTTTGTAACCCATATTTTCTCTATCCTCATTCGAATAGCAAACCATATAGGTTTTACTTAAAAAATTTAAATAAATTCTCAAATTCTCATCTAGGTTTTATTCTTTAACTTGTATTTTAATCATTTAAAATCTTATAGATTCTCGGGTTGTCACAAGAACGCTCATCAACTATGAACTAGTCGAATCAAAAAGGGTTCGCATTCCATTCAAGGTTCAATACAATAATGTAATCGATAATTAAATCCAAGATTGAATCTCAACTATATATAATAGAATAAATATTATATAACTGAATAATGCTTTCATGAAAGATTAGAAAGCTTAACTGAAACATAGGCATTAAATACTATAAACAACCTCGCTTGAGTAACAATAAGCCAAGGTTAGGAACTTGTTCAATGCAAAAGATTAGAGTTGGAGAACTTGCGTAATTGTAATCAAGATAGGGTAAAGAAACTTCCCTCGTGCGTAAGCTATAAATTACAATTCTCGTTCTCCAATTAATCCTACATATCATTTAAAGTCACAATACCAACTAATTATAATACAACTAGCATCATGAGTATATTCGCTTTTAACTCAACTTAACTCTGATTATGATTATATTAATCACATTCACAACCATTAACTCTTAAACACATTATTGAACTTCACGAACAATAAGTTTAAGAACACATTCAATTCATCAATTAATCACGTAAAACCATCATTGACATGTTACTAATTTGTTTCAACATCTTATTACATGATTATTACATTATTATGTTCATTAGATTAGGTTTAAATTATATTTTCTAGATTCGAACACTTAAATAAAATTTTATGGGTGATTCTGCTAACCAGCGTTGAGGCGTGGCCCCAAAGCCTTGCAGCCGGCGCTGCGGCCCGGCCAAAATGCCTACAGCCGGCGCTGCGACATACCGAATAGCCTTTTAAGAGGCGCTGTAGCGCTGCGTCGTAGATTCAGTTCCTGCAGTTGGCGAAAAACACAGAACAGAGCCAAAATAGGCCAAAAACTTCTCTCAAACAACAAATTAAACATACCCATAAGTTCTAAACTTTACAGAAACATTTTACAACAATTATAGCATGATTTTAACAACATAAATCACATAGTTAGCTAAATTTAAACCCATAAATTCAATATTTTTTGTGAAAACTCCACTTTAGACATTTTGAACGAAATCAACTACCATGAACTCGTTTTTCAACCAAATCAGTCCATATGAATTTCGTTCTTTTCATTTCTTAATGTATAAACATAATCAATCATCAATTTATCGTTTAACATAAAATTTGAGCATAAGGTTTTATACATATAAGACATGTTCATATATTATTTCACTGTAATTTGGTTTCTTCACTTTAAAACACATTTCTACGAATTTGATCACTCTAAACCATGAATAAATGATATATAACATGTTATAAACATCCATTAACAAATACAAACTCTTACTTTCGACAATCATCCATAGAACTCTATTATAGAGAACTTAAAAATAAATTTTCATGAAGAAACTCAAGAATATGAGAAATAGAGTTTATAACTTGGATTTTACCCTTTGATTCTTGTTTAGATGATATAAAACCCCTCTTTGATTCTCCAAATCTTCTTCTCCAATCTCACAATTTCTCTTAAGCTTTCTTTCTTTTCTCTCTGTTTTCTCAAGCTTAAGTTTTAGGAATAGAATACGCGAATATAAGACTGATATAACATATACGTATATAATATAACTAGTGAGTACATGGGTGTCATTTAAGTGCATCATGTTCTTAAAGCCATGTTTGGCTAGTTACTTAAAAGATCCCTTTTAGTTTATTTTAATTAACTTATTTATTATATAGTTTATTTGCCATACTTTAATTAATCAAATTACATTATTTAAATTCAATTAAATCAAAGCCACTATTACTCATTAAATCAAATTATCACATAATAAAAATTCTTATTTATTAATTATAACAATTCAATAAATTTCTAATTAATTAGAACAACATTATACTCCCTCCATCCCATGATAACTGTCGTTTTAGAAAAAAAAATCCTAATTTATTTATCGTTTATAATTTTCTAGGAAAATAAATTATTTAATTTTCTATAGCACCCCTACCTTCTCTCATTATCCCAAGAAATTCTCTCTCTTGTATTAATAGTTTTCAACTTCCCATAAAAGGGTAGTGATGGAATTTTACACAAATTTTAATTAATAAATGATAGCATTAAATGCCTTTCTTAATCTATGTGTATGGAGCTAAAACGACAGTTATTATGGGATAGAGGGAGTAACTATTAAACAACTCATTTAATTTATCTCTCCCAATTAAGTTTACAGTTTGAGCTATAAAATTATCCAACATTAATTTAGTTAATGTAACACATTTAATTAAATTAATCTACCACAATTCCATCAAATATTTGTTTAACTTAACTTAATAAATAAATCAACAAAGATATTTATTTAATTCAATAAATATTTAAAATAAATTACAAACATCTCGTTCGTCACGGTCAAGGCCGAACACCAAAGACCAAGTGGGTTATTGCAATCCTTAGATTTTTTGGAGCAGAAATGAGAGCATATCACAATAGATTTTGTGGTGGGACTTTCGATTACACAGAAGGGGTATGCCGCTATATGGGTTATATGTTAGGTTTGTAATAATCATGAGTATGCAACAACTTGCATATAAACAACGGAAATAATGAAAAAATAGAGTTTTAAAATTTTACAAATCATATACCCGGATCACCCTTTATACACAATTATTAATTAAAAACAAAATAGATGGAGATTAGATTCATACCCTCGTAGAAACTAGCTTCCACAGGTACGAGTTCAACCACAATTCCTTTTCGAGTTCAACTTAAATCCACCGGGTAAATTCGTTCCTTTGATCAACGTTAGCCACCCAATTGTTTGGCCTCTAGAGGTGATCCACCAAGAAAGAATAATAATTCAACCCTAATTTTTTTCTCTCTAGAAAAGGAGTGCTCTCCCAACTCTTGGAATAAAGTGTGTAACTTATGTAAACTTGTTCCGTAATAAGGCTTTCTTATTTATAGATGTAGGCAACCCTCCTAAATAATTTAGGATTAGGGTTTCATATTAATTAATTAAACCCTTTTAATTAATTAGGCTTTCCAATCTTATTAGGAATAATTAATTAAACTTATTTAATTAATTAGCCTCCTAATCTTATTAGGAATATATATGAAAGAGTATCTTATTATTTAATTCTCAAACTCCTTTAAGAATTAAATAATAATAATAATAATAGTAATAATAATAATAAGACTCCTCTTGTTAATTTATATTTAATATTTCCAAAATATTAAATAATAAATATTAAGCTATTTAATTTATTCTATCATCATAGATTAAATTAAATACACTTAACTTATTATTACGATTATGCCATTTGCTTCTTAAATAAATATTCTTTCTTTTATGGTGTGACCCTTTAGATTCTCCATATTAAACCAGTTGTGAATAAATCAATTAGAACAATTCTAATCTTATTTAAATAAATAAATTAAACTAATAATTCATTTAAATAAATAACATTTATTCTACAATAAGGATAAGCCTCCTTAGCGATCAGCGACTTTTTAGATAATATAGATTTCAACATTAATCATATAAGAACTTGTGAGTTAATAGTTACCGTATAATTCAATCCTTCCACCATATAATGTCCCAATTAAATATAAGACATGAAATTACTGTCAAGTCTTATTTTATTTAATTATATGTATTTCGATTTCAAAATGCACAACTCCAGAAAATACAAATTAGAAACTCCTTTCTAATTTCAATCCACCTTGGCCAAGGATTCCTGGGTTGTCATTTATCGAATCACATAAGACATATCTCTTCTTTTACTAAAAGTGGTTGATTCTTTATTGATCATTCATTATCTCCATATATAACTTATTACACCCAAGCATACCCTTTGATATACCCTAAGGGTCTTAAAGGACATGTCAAAGTATAATTCATCATACACAAGATACTATGATGATCTCAAGTCTAAGGATCACTTGTACAACTATCACATTAGGAATTCATATTGACAAACAAGTAAAACTCCATTAGGTATTCCTAAGCGAGCCACGTTCAGTGAACTTATTCTCCAATAAGCACCAATATACTTTCTTTAATGTCTCCAAAGAAATGATCATGAGATCAATCATCCTCATCCAATGAGCAAGCAACATATGTACCAATCTATTTGGATTCACTAATCCCTTTTTTAGTAATCCAACGATTGCGAACAATTTTAGCTTTTAAGCTAACTAAGAATTTAGATCTCATTAGCATGATCATCATCATAATTCTAAAAGCATTGCTTAAAACTATTGGTTTATCACATATTATAAAAATAACACCAAGTAGATAAATAAATGTCTTTAATTAAATAATACTTTTATTAACAAATGAATAAGAGTGTTACAAAGTATATGTTTTATCATCAAACATGATTGGCTTGTATGCATACTACTTTTAATCTTTCATATGCACTAAAGCCAATCGTTATGGTATCTCATAACTTTCTTCTCTAAGTGACGATCATCCTACTGTTGGATTGCTTCGGTAAATGGATATGCAATGTCGTTTTTGAGAGTTCACTATCTCTATAGTGACTTCTCCTCTTTCAATGATTTGTTTAATCAAATGAAAGTGCCACAACACATGTTTCGATCCATGATGAGAGTTAAGAACTATTCCTAGTTCTATAATAAACTTTTCATCCGAAACATCAACTTGCAGCTTCATTTACAACTGTATACTTTGTCTTTATCACTAAACTAGTAACTCTTTGCTGTTTGAAATCTTTCCAATTCACTGCACCACCTTTCAATGTAACGACTTACCCTAAAGCGAATTTGATGTCGTCTTGGTCAGTCTGAAAAACTAGAGTCTGTTTAGTCCTCTAGTTAATTCAAACCCATCATGTATTATGATTACACCCTTAGTGTCGGTTAAGTACTTTAAGATATTTTTCACTGTCTTACAGTGATCTTCTCCATAATATGACTGATCAACATTAGGTATCGTACATTTCATTGCAAACATGATAGTAACTCATGCGATCTCTCTTTTATTGAGGATAATTTTAGAGAGATTCACTCCATGGCTCATCATCATGAGACATCTCTTTGGAATTTTCCATGATAAACGCCTTTAGCATCAAATGAATATACATTCATTGGGTTAAGCCGAGCTTCCTTTTAAATCTCTCTATATAGATTTATATCCCCAATTTAGGATGTTCTACCCAAATCATTCATGGAGGAATGTTTAGACAACTTTATCTTTACTGATTATAGCACTGGTATGTCATTTCTTATCAGTAGTATATCAACATATAATACTAACAATGTCATAGCGCTCCCACTAACCCTTTTGTACACACTAGGTTCATTCTCATTTTTGATAAAATCAAACTCTTTTCATTGTCTTATCAAAATGAATATTGTTCCATCTTTGAGAAGCTTGCTTCAATCCATAAATGGACTATTTTAGCTCATATACATGATTTGCTTCAACCATTGAAACAAATCCTATCTGGCTGTATTATACATACATTCTCCTCTAATAATTTATATTTGAGGAAGGGAGTCTCCACGTCCATTTGCCGAATCTAGTAATAATAAGCTGTAATTGCAAGTAAAGTCCAAATGGACTTGAGCATTACTACCGGTAATAAGATTTTAACACAGTTAACTCCTTGACTTTATTTGAAAACCTTTTCCAAAATGGTCTAACCTTATAGGTCCACCTTGTCATTTTCTCTAAAGATCTATTTCAAATTTTATGGCCATATGCCATTTCTCTGAGTGTCTATAACTCTAAGTCTTATTGTGTATTACTGGATCATCATCCTCTATGATGCGTACGTCATTATCATTATCTCTGATAAATCCATACCTCCCAGGTATCTTTCGTACTATTCTAGATTCATAATTTGGTTGTGGTACAATATGTCTATCCACAGGTTCCTCCTTTTGGCTAATAGTGATTTGTGGTTCTTGAACTCCTTCAAGATCTATTATCCTCCCACTAGTCCTTCAGTGATAAACATTTTTATCTTAGAAGGCAGCGTGTTTCGCAACAAACACCTTTTGCTAAGTAGGATTATAGAACATATACCCTAAACTTACTTTAGGATGTCCCAGAAATCTGTACTTGTCAAATCTTTTCCCAAGCTTATCCTTTTGAAAAAAGTTGGACAACCCTTTATCTTAACATACTTAAGATTAGGAATCCTTCCTGTCCATAACTCTTATGAAGTCTTGGGGATGGATTTTGAGGTTATCTTATTTTGTAGATATGCAACCGTTTTCAGGGCATTACCCTAGAAGGATACTGTAATATCAGTAAAATCTTTATGGACCGCCCCATGTCTAACAAGGTACGATTTTTCCTTTTAGATACACCAATCAATTATTGTGTATCAAGAAGTGTTCATTGTGAGAAAACCATTTAAGATGATCTTAAAACATATTATACAAGTATTTATTCCTCGATCCAATCAAAGAATCATAATACCTTGCCACTTAGTTTTACTTCTAAAATCTTTAAAACTTTCAAATAATCCAGACTTGTATTTCACTAAATACAAATATTCAACTCTTTGAATGATCATCTCCTTTTTTTTACTAGTTTGTTCAATTTAAAATTATTTTCATGTAAGTCAAGTATGTAAAGTCCATTTAGTAAATTGTTAATTATTTAAACTAATGGACTTGCCCGTAGGCGGCGCTAAATAATAAGTTCCTGCAGTTCATGGAACAACCTTTGCTCCATTCCCCACACGCAGGAAGACTTCCCCTTGTTTAGCTTTCAACTTCTGCTTGGTCCCTTCATAAATTTGTATTTATGAGAACCATAGCCGGTATCCAATACCCAAGTAGAAACTTTACTTACTGAAAGATTTATTTTAATTATGAAAAAACCTGTATATGTAACTTAAGCTTCTCCTGGTTAGCCTCTGCAAGATATTTCTCGCACTTTCTATTCCAGTGTCCAGGCTTATTGCAGTGGAAGCAAACTCCTTTGCTATCCGTATCAGTTTTGTTCTTATTATCCTTTGTATTTGTCTTTCTGTTTACCTTCTTTGAATCGTTCTTCTTTTCAGAAAATTCTTTGGCCCCTATCAGTAAGACTTGGTCTTTCTTGGTTAGAAAGTGACTCTCAACAGTTTTTCAACATGTTTGAGAAAATCGGCGAGGCTGACATCTAGCTTGTACATCTAAAAATTCACAACAATTGTGAGAAGGAGTCTAGGAGTGAGTGCAAGATCAAATCTTGGCTCAACTCTCCATCCATGACAAAACCCTGTTGTCCTAATTGTTCAATCAAATTGATTATTTTTAGGACATATGTCTTTACTGTAGTACCATCGGTTATTCTAGATTGGAAGAACTCCTTAGATATCTGATATCTATTAGTCCTACATTCCTCACCATTCAACTCTTTGAAGTGTAGGAATATAGTACGAGCATCCATAGTTTCATGTTGACGCTGAAGCTCGTTACTCATGGATGCGAGCATGATGCGTGGAGCCAACTATGTATCATCATGCTACTTTCTAAAAGTAGCAATCTCTTCCCAAGAGGCATTGTCTGCAACCCTTGCAAGGATAGGCGTATTAAGGACATAAGATAGCTTTTCAGCCTTGAGAACTATTCTCAAATTCCTTAACCAATCCGTTTAATTCGGTTTGGTTAATTAACATCTAATATGCTACGTAGTGATAGTAATTTAGACATTGTAAAATTCTATAAATAAATTTGTGATTAACAACATTATAGCATACATTATTTTATTAATTACAAAAATAAATTAGGTATTGTTTTAAATTGGTATCTCCCACTATATTCTTTAAACTATATTACCCTCATTTGTATAGTTCGAAAATATCTTATTAAAGATTTACTAGTGAGAATAAGGATCCTATTTCAAATATATATAGCCTTGTGTGTGCACCACAAACTATATATAAATAAATAGGTAGACAACTTTTATCAATTACATCACCATATAACTCCTTATATTTTGCCTCTTAGATCATTATGGTCAAGTGTGTGCACATCCGAACCAAAACGATATTAGTTAAGTCCGACCCAACATTTCCATATAAGTGAAGAGAAAACTACAGCCCTTGTGTGTGCACAACAAAGTGGTCATGTTCAATTTCTTATACACATAATATGTAATAAAATAACATCTTAAATATTTAATACTCACCTTGTGTGTGCATAAAAAACTCATATTAAATATTCAATACTCTATTATTTTACCATGCTAGAAGGCGACGTTCGATATTTCAAATATCTTTAAACGTTACAACTTAATATTAATTTTTTTGAGGGGTTTGTTATTATTTGTATCATCTTGTTTAGCGCACATGCACATATATATATAAAATACGCATCATATTATTTAACATGCGAAGTATGTTTTATAATATATATATATATATATATATATATGTACATATAGTATTCTATATGTGCATGCTTACTATTATATATATATATATATATATATATATATATATAATAGTAAGCATGCACATATAGAATACTATATTCTACCCGGATTGATTATGGATTTTATTCTAGTTTGGTTCACTAAAGCCATCAAGTGAACCAAAAAGTCAAACCTAGGGTGCAAGAATTAAATTTAAATATAACTATATATTACATTTAAATCCCGGGCTCCATTACAAACGGGTCTTCACACGCTCCTTGCTCCTTGATCTCCAATTCTTGAAGTAATTCTAATTAATCCTATTACATAAACTATTTACAATAAATAGAAACCTTGATTAGCAGTCAAAGAAAACTACATAGGAGGGAGATATAATTTACATTAAGAAAAAATAGAGAAGACGAGGTACACAGATCCCATTTATAAAACTCATACATTCAAGCATCCAACTAGAATAAAATCCAACCATATTGGTCAATAGTCCATAATCAACTCCATTTATTATCATATACATCAACATATGTATCAATAAATAAAACATTCGTCTGATGAATAATAAGCATTTAATATATACATTGATATCAATTTAATGGGCAATTTTAGTTAGTATAAAATTCAATTCCGAATTAAAATAAACTCTTTTATTTTAATCCAAATTAAAATCAAAATAAACCTTTTATTTTAATTTTTCCATTTTTGAATAAAAATAAACTCCTTTATTTTTTTTAATCAAATTATTTAATCAAAATAAACTCCTTTATTTTAATTAATATAGAATCCAATTCCAAGTCAAAATAAACTACTTTATTTTAACTTGTAAAACTGTTATGAAAAAAACAAAATATATGGAATCCAATTCCTTATCAAAATAAACTCCTTTATTTTGATTAATATGAAATCCTATTTCATATGTAAATAAACTCCTTTATTTTTGATTAATATGAAATCATATTTCATATCTAAATAAACTCCTTTATTTAAGGAAACCTGGAATCCCTTTTCCTAATTCACAAATAAACTTCTTTATTTTTAGGAAACAAAGAATTCAATTTTATCTCCAATTAGTTTTCATGGAATCCAATTCCAATTCTAATTAGTTAGCATGACATTAAATTCTAATTAAAATAAACATCTTTATTTTATTCCAATTCCACATAAAAATAAACTACTTTATTTAAATTTAGAATTACTAGAAAAATAAGGAATTTAATTTTTAATTTATATAAACATTTTATTTTAATTAGAAATCAAATTATTGAATAAAATAAAATTTTATTTAATTCTGGGTATCGGCATTGCGGCGCCCTGAATGAACTGGATTCAAGCACTGCGGCGCCGGATTACCCATTTTTTCAAAAAATTATGACCAGCGCTTCGACGCCCCATGTATATTGCAACCCGGCGCTGTGGCGCCGGGTCACCCATTTAAAAACCTGGACCGGCGCTGCAGCGCCCGGATTATACTGTAATCCGGCACCGCTGCTCCAGTGTCCAGAAACTGTTTTTTCAGTTCGCAAATTATGTAGTTTTTCTCCAAAAATATGATTTTATGCCAATAATTATGCCTAAAAAAATTATTCTAAACACATATCAATATATATATCAAATCTGAAGAATTAATAACTTGCATAAAGGTTTAGCTTTGATGCCATTGTTAGGTTTGTAATAATCATGAGCATGCAACAAATTGCATATAAACAACGGAAGCGTGAAAAATTAGAGTTTTAAAATTTTATAAACCATATATCTGGATCATCCTTCATGCACACTTATTAATTAAAAACGAAATAGATGGAGATTAGATTCATATCCTTGTAGAAACTAGCTTCCTCAAGTACGAGTTTAACTCCAATTCTTTTTCACGTTCAACTTGAATCCACCGAGTTGATTCCTTCATTTGATCAATGTTAGCCACCCAAGTGTTTGACCTATAGAGGTGATCCACCAAGAAAGAATAAGAATTCAAGAAGAAGGGTGTTTGGCTAAACCCTAGTTTCCTTCTCTCTAGAAAGGAGTGCTCTCTCAACTCTTGGAATAAAGTGTGTAACTTATGTAATCTTGTTCCATAATAAGACTTTCTTATTTATAGATGTAAGCAAACCTTCTAAACAATTTAGGATTATGGTTTCATATTAATTAATTAAATCCTTTTAATTAATTAGGCTTTCCAATCTTATTAGGATTAATTAATTAAACTTTTTTAATTAATTAGTCTCCTAATCTTATTAGGAATATATATGAAAGAGTATCTTATTAATTAATTCCCAAAATCCTTTAAGAATTAAATAATAATAATAATAGTAATAATAATAAGACTCCTCTTATTAATTTATATTTAATATTTTCTAAATATTAAATAATAAATATTAAGCTATTTAATTTATTCTATCACCATATATTAAATTAAATACACTTAACTTATTATTATAATTATGTCATTTGCTTCTTAAATAAATATTCATCCTTTTATGGTGTGATCCTTTAGGTTCTCCATATTAAACCGGTTGTGAATAAATTAATTAGAACAATTCTAATCTTATTTAAATAAATAAATTAAAATAATAATTCATTTAAATAAATAACATTTATTCTACAATAAGGATAAACCTCCTTAGCGATCAGCGACTTTTCAGATAATATAGATTTCAACATTAATCATAAAAGAACATGCGAGTTAACAGTTACCGTACAATTCAATCCTTCCACCATACAATGTCCTAATTAAATATAAGACATGGAATTACTGTCAAGTCTTATTTTATTTAATTATATGTATTTCGATTCCAAAATGCACAACTCCAAATAATGCAAATTAGAAACTCCTTTCCAATTTGATTCCACATTGGCCAAGGATTCCTGGGTTGTCATTTATCGAATCACATATGACATATCTCTTCTTTTACTAGAAGTGGTAGATTTTTTATTGATCATTCATTATCTCCATATGTAACTTATCACACCCAAGCATTCCCTTTGATATACCTTAAAGGTCTTAAGGGATATGTCAAAGTATAATTCATCATACACAAGATACTATGATGATCTCAAGTCTAAGAATCACTTGTACTACTATCACATTAAGAATTCCTATTGACAAAAGTAAAACTCCATTAGGTATTCCTAAGCAAGCCACATTAAGTGAACTTATTCTCCAATAAGAACCTACATACTTGCTTTAGTGTCTTCACACAAATGATCATGAGATCAATCATTCTCATCCAATGAGCAAGCAACGTATGTACCAATCTATCCAGATTCAATAATCCCCTTTTAGTAATTCAACGATTGGGAACAATTTTAGTTTTTAAGCTATCTAAGAATTTAGATCTCATTAGCATGATCATCATCATGATTCTAAAAGCATTGCTTAAAACTATAGGTTTATCACATATTATAAAAATAGCACCATATAGATAAATAAATGCCTTTAATTAAATTATACTTTTATTAATAAATGAATAAGATTGTTACAAAGTATATGCTTTATCATCAAACATGATTGACTTGTATGCATACTACTTTCATTATAGTGGATCGGTTGACTAAGTCGGCTCACTTTTTGCCTATAAAAGTTAGGTTTAACCTAGAACAATTAGCTAAACTCTATGTCAAGGAAATTGTTTCAAGATATGGGGTACCCGTTTTGATTGTGTCAGATAGAGATCCGTGTTTTACTTCAAATTTATAGAGAAGTCTACAAGAACAAATGGGAATGCAGATGAGGTTGAGCACGACGTATCATCCTCAAACTGACAAACAAAGTGAGAACGATTTAGACGTTAGAAGATATGGTAAGGACTTATGTCATGGATTTTAAGATGAGTTAGGATGATCACCTACCGTTGGTAGAATTTGCCTACAACAATAGCTTTCACGCAATTATACACATGCCGCCATACAAAGCATTATACGGACGGAAGTGCAGAACGCCACTGTGCTGGGACGAGGTAGGAGAATGTCGAATGTTAGGACCAAATATGGTTTAACAGACGACTGATATAGTTAAGCTAATACGTGCATAACTTGTAACGGCTCAAGACAGACAGAATAAGTATGTAGATCAGCATCGATAGAAGAGATAGTTTGAAGTCGGTTCGTATGTGTTTTTGAATATCTCTCCTTGGAAAGGAAATATATGTTTTGGAATGAAGGGGAAGCTATGTCCTAGATTTATTGGACCATTTGAAGTATTAAAAAGGGTAAGAGAGGTAGTGTGACGCCCCAAAATTCGGTCTATCTTCACACCCAGATTCCGTACATCATGAGTGCATCTCATTCCAAACATACATCATTATATAACTAAATATAACAACATACATCTGTAAATCCCATATTCTATTACCTTAAAATCTCGTTCATTACAAATAATGATAATTACATTATTCTTTACATCTTACAAGTGTGACTTTCATCCGCCATAAAAGATACATAGCAGTTCATTAAACTACTCTATAGTTTAATTAGCTATTCTACATTATAAGTCTTGGCTTGATCTTCGCGCTCATTCATATAATGAACAACACTCATTAGGACACCGGTCAGCTTGATCTTTATGGGATCCTTAAGTTCATTCTATCGTCGTTCGCTAAAAATGTTTTTACTTAAAGCAAGTGTGAGCATTCAATTGCTCAGCAAGTTAAGGCAGTTAAATAACAATTAAACAAGAATCACATATTCTTTTAAAACTTCAATAACTGAACAAAGGTTATGAAACAACTCGAATAATAGGAAAACATTCTGATTCCTATCAATTTAAAACTTCATTAACATCTACATCAATTCTTCTAGGACTTAACACATCCTACAAGACAATATATGTGAAAAGAATCACCTTTTCAATATACATTATTACATAGCACACAGCGGGTTCTCAACAGTAATCAATATAGTAAACTGAGTGGCACCTGCCTAGAACTGATGAATTAGTTTTCCGTCTCATTTACATTGTATTCAACAGTGAGTTAGATCGGTTGCTAGTACATTATAAGCCTTTGCCCATAATAAAGGAGACGTTTATTTTAGTCACTACAAGCTAACAGTTAAAAAGCACGACTGTACATACACTTAAACTCAATTCTCTTCTTAATGTTATGCTAGCTAACATGATTAGCACAAACTTAATCTTAAACAGTTCATGATAAAATAGAACTCTTTCACATTGAACAGTTCAACCACAAAACAATTCATCTTACAAAAAACACGTAAGTGTTGAAAATTTGGCACATAGCCTCATACATGTGACACCCCCAAATTCGGGTACTTCATTTCCACAGAATTTGGTGTTCACTGTCCAATTAAAGCATATCTAACTACTCATAAATAAGGAAATGACGGATACTCATAATTAAAATAAAAATCCTCCTCTTAATGGTCTTAAACAATTCAATCCCAGGTAATCTAACCTTAAAACATTAAATGCGGAACATAAATGTAACATAATAAGTCTTAAACATAACATCTATAAATAACATTAAACAAGTCTTCATCACTTGTTTGCTTTGCCTTTGCCCTTACTTGTAGATGGCTCATCAACTCTTTCAACCTTAGCTGCAATGTTATTATGAAAGAGTGAGCAACAATTGCCCACAAGTTTAACAATAATAATAATAACATGCGAGTAAACAATGGGTACTGGATAATATAAAGCTCGACTTTTGAATTAAGATTAGAAAATAAGAATCAAAAGCACACCTAAGGGTCACAAGACCATGAACTATGTCTCAGTTATGATGTATTTCTACTTTAAACCTTTAATAGTCATACGACTATATGGACCTTACTTCTCGTACTTAGGGGGATCAGCCCTTTGTACCATGTATGTGTACAACATCTCAACGCTATTGTGTAATATAATCACCTATAAAGGGTTGTTCATCGAAGTTTGACAACAGAGTCCGCACCAAAGGAAGTTTGGCTTGGATAAGCTTCAATAATAGTTGTAGAATTTAAAACGCTCATCAACTATGGACTAGTAGAATCAATAAGGGTTCGTGGGAGCTGTCGTTTACACTCCTAAATTTACCTCACTATCACTTTACAAATTCAAACAATTAGCACAGTAGTAAGCAAGGATCGATCCCACGGAGAGTTATTTATTTTATATTTATCCTATGATTTCTAATTAAAAGGGATTTTGAATTGATTAACTAAATTAATAAGAATAAACTAATAAGAATTCACAATGAATAAAAAGCTTCAGTTCTTCAGTTCAGTTTCACCTTTTCACAATTATGGAGTAATCAAGTTTTACAGTATTTACCCTTCAATGAAACTATTAGCCCTAGATAGCAGCAAGCTCTGCTACCCAAAATTTTCCTTAGATCATCACTGTATGAAACAAGCTCTTCACCAAATTCTAACTGTAATACAACCTAGAACAAGATCTCTAGATTTAATATGATAGAAGCATTAAGAAATAGAGAATTATACTAATCCAAGCAACAAACACATAAACTCGATTTGTTTAACTAATTTCCTGATAACCTTAGCAATACACAAAAGTTTGTCCATAATTCGTATCACTAATTTACTACTTGTGATGAAGACAGATATCAATTACACGTAATACCAATCTTAATTTGGCAGATGATATCAATTAACTAATTTAATCCTGCAGAAACCAAATTAGTAGATTGAATAACATACAAGAAGTTAAAGTAGATTATCAAAATAAATCTCATGCAAGAAGGAATAAATAAAGTAAACTTGATCAAACCGTTAATTATGAATATGATTCAACATCCCTTCATAACTGAATTGAAAGTATTAGCCCATGTCTTCAATGTTATAGATGATAGAATATAGAATATGATTGAATGATTAATACCTTGACTATTACATCTATTTATAGTGCTAGACAAAGTCCTAAATCATATGAGAATTAGAAATCCAAATCCTAAAAGGAATTACAAAACTCTAGTTTCCATAAAGAAGTAGAATACAATTAAAAATAAATCTCAGTCTAAAGATATCCTAAATCAAATAGAAATATCAATCCAATTCCATGTAGAAAGTTGTCAAAATTTGCTGTTAAAAACTTTTCAAAAATCTAAGATTTCCAAGATTTTCTCTCCCAATTCACTGGGGCGAAGTTTTCCGTTTTGCTTCTAACCAGCTCTGAATCGTCCCATTTCGTCACTTAAGCTTTATTTTATCCTGAAATCAATAAACAACATAACAAGTCCATTTACAACACAAAACATGTAATAAAACCAAACATAAAGGAATCGAAAATCATAAATATTATGCACTTATCAAATCCCCCCACACTTAGCCTTTTACACGTCCTCTTGGTTTAGTTTGATTTCCAGAATAACTCTACTCAACCATCATATCAAAAGATTTCAAGATCAAATCATGATTATTAACACTAAACCCGTAAAAACATAATCAATGCTACATTAATCAACTCAAGATAACCACCTTGCTACTTCACCAATGAATTTTATTAAGTCAAATTGTATCCACATAAGCACTCTTCTATGATCCACACACTTACTCAACTTAGTTACCATGGAGCAAAAACCGTGCACACCACTCAAAAACTTAAAACATACTTTTTTTGCTTTATTTTTTTTACCAGAACCCTTTCATTTTCCTCTTTATTTTCGGTGAATGCATTTTATGCTCCGTTTCACCTTCCTCAGTCTTTCTTTTGTAAGTGAGTTCATTTTATGCTCCATCTCATTTATTCGCACGTGTTTATGAGAGAGTGTGTTTTACGCTCCATCTCATCCCACCACATGGTTTCTCTTTTGCTTCTTTTTCTCTTTTTCAACAATTTTTTTGATTTTCAACTTTTTTGATTTTTTTTCACATGGTCCTGCAAAAAAGCATAAGCAGTTGAATAGTTCTAAAGCATGAGATTAGTGCAAATAGACAACTCCACAGATAGCTAAACCAAATGAGCATATATCACATGTTCGAGTACTCATGCTACACAAATTCAATTCAAATTAATTACTATGGATCATGGCTTAATTTTCCTCATTCATTAACAAATTAAGCATCAAACAGATTTTGAAATTTAGCATTAATTTTTAATTTTTGACTTTAACCTTCAAACACAAAGGCAAATAGAATCATGGAACCCAAAATTTTCAAAAAATTTCAAAAGGCATCAATTTTTTAAATTTCTTATCAAAATCGGATCAATATCCCTAAATAAAATAAAAACCTAAATCTTTCTGTTTGGTAAAATCTATACGCGCTACACGCAAGTGTACGTGGTCAACAAGTAATATAATGATAAGATCAAATATTGTACCCACAGAGACAGTAATTCCTATTTATTCAAACAACTACCAATTTTATATTATTTCAACTTTATTAAACTAATGATTAGATGATTATTTATATAATAGACTACTACTTAGACCGAAATTAACACTAATTCAGGATTTTAACAAGTTTTGGAGAATTAAGCCTACAACTTCACTTATTATTTCACTTCAGATAATATACTTTCCTTTAGTTTATTCCAATTATTTTAGATTATTAACCAAGAACACAAAAGTAGATAAAACCATCTCTCGATACATTATACCCATACTCAAATCCACAATTGATAGAATTAAGCAAGACACCTTAATTAACTAACTCACTATATCTCTATGTGAATTATAATTGAAAAAGGTTTAATATCAAGTTCTTATCAGATTACATATGATGCATAGATATCTCTATCCTATACATGAATTATGAATTCCAACTAACAGCAGAAATCACAAACATATGTCACTATGGCTAATTCCAATCCCGTATGTCATCTCTCGAATTCATATGGGATAATAAATAATTGTTGATCAAGCAATTATATTAATTATGCACAACACATAGTAAATAACTTGGAAATAATATTCATAAACTAACTGGAAAGCAATCTAATCTGTCGTTACATAATAAGATCCGTTATAGGTTTAGATAAAAATTTAGTTCATCATGGATAAATAAAAACCAACTATCCACAGAGTATTAAACATTCTAAATACAAAGTAAATATGAGGAGAGAATAATAGAATCTAAAAATCTGTTGTTACTCGTCTCCACGTTCGCCTTGCGTTCGTCGTGCTAAGCTCCGCTTCAAATCTCCTCACGCATCAAAGTCATGAACTAGGGCTTGGAATCTGTCTAAGTATATCTGTAATAGCCTCTTTGATGACTTCATATAGTCTCCTAACCATAAGCCAAACACAATCTTTCCTTTCTGCAAAATCCTAATTAAACCAGGAAACTGTCAACTTAACTGCCGTACCCCCGCCCTAGCGGGCATCCACTTTCCAAGATCAGTTGAAATGTTGCCTTTAATTGTCATTCTCCCTCAGTTTGCTTCCTGCAATCAACACGACCAAAATAAAGTAAAATGATACTAAAATTACTTGAAGTAGCCAAGAATCAAGCTATAAAAGACATCGATTCATAGGTACAAAACCAACTCATCACTTTCCCCCCACACTCAAACCTTATATTATCCCCAATGTAACAAAATCATGCTAAGAGGAATGAAACTACATGTAACTAAAAAAAACTAAAAAGTAAAGGGATAGAAAAATCAAATCTAAAATTTTGGGTTGCCTCCCAAGCAGCTACCCTTGTTTATTGTCATTGTCTTGACATCATCCTTCTCATTCTATATAATCGGAGTTTTGAACTTCAAGTGGACTAGTAATAGCTTCAATTCATTAGGGACATCCTTTAGATCCTGATTTTGCTCCATTCCAGCCCTCAAATCCTTCTTGTATATTTTCTCAAGAGATTCCTGCACTATAGACTCAACAACATCAGTAGAAAAAGAAAAATTAGTATTACCAAGCTACCTTTTAACTTCATATATACTGAACTGGACATGTGCCTCATCCAATTCCATAGTTAAGGTCCTATGGTATGTATCATGTAATGTTTTTGTTGTTTGCACCGATGTATCATCTATATCCTCTTTGTAAAGATCTGCATAACTTATCAAATTGTTCTCCTCTTCCTCTTGTTCATCCTTTTTCAGACTTTGAATACCTAATTTCTTCTTCAAATTCAGTAGTAGCCACAAGCACTTCCAACTAGTTTCAACTAATGAACTCCTCATCATCTTTAACTTCTTGTTCCCTATTCGCCATTTCTTCCAGAAATTTTTCATACGACTTTGTGACACCCCCAAATCTGGGTACTTCATTTTCACATGATTTGGTGTTCACTTTCTAATATAACATACATCTACCCAATGAATAATGCAAAATAAACTACAACTTAAATTAAAATAAATAAATCTCCCTTACAACAAGGGTTACAACCTTTTTAAAATCACCCCAGGTTACTCTAACCCTGACATGAAAATAATAAAGTGCAGAAATAAAAACATAACATTCAAGTCTTATTACAATCATTCTCAATTAAATAAAAACAAGTCTTCACTTTCTTTGCTTTCCCTTGCCCTTACTCGTAGACGGAGCATCAGTGCTATCAACCTTAACTGAAATTGTTATTTAATGCAAGAATGAGTAAACAATAGCTCACTGAAGTTTAACAATAATATATACATGAAAGGATATCTTTAAAAGAATCTGAATAATATGATTCGCTTCAACAATAAAGAATTGAATAATAATTCTTTCATCACAATTACAATTCGAAAATAGAATTTATCTGAGGGTCATAAGACCTTTGAACTTTCGTCCTAGGATATAAACATTTCTATTTAAACCTTTAACAGTCAATAAGACTATGGACCTTAATCCGTACTTAGGGGGATCAACCCTTCGTATCATGTATTGTGCACAAACATCTTAACGCTATGCGTAGTAACTTCCTCTAATAAAAGGGTTGTTCAACTCAGTAATTTGAATTCAAGTCCGTCCCAAAGAAAGTTTGGTTTGGATAACTAAAAGGGTAATTTAGAATTCTCATTTATCAGCTAAGGGATTAGTTGATAAGCTTACAAGAAAATTTAGAGTTCACGTTCATCAACTAAGGATTAGTTGAATCGACTTTCAATAATTCATAAATAACAGAATTATGAACTAACATATGCTTTAGAATCAATTTAAAGCATTTAAAATAATAACTAGATCTTACTTGAACAATAAGTTAAGATCATTTCCATTCAATAAATAACTTGTCCAATATAGAAATGAAAAGACATTCTCAACCATGAATAAATGAATTTAAATAAACGAGTTTAGGGTATAGAAAACTTGCCTTACGCGCAAGCTACTTAACTTAACCACGTACTTAAACACTTCCTATACACATTCAATTATAATAATCTAAATCAGTTAACACATAACTAATTCACATAAGTGGTTAACCGTCATGGTTAGCTCACTCTAATTAAATAAATAATAAAAATCAACTATCACATAGTTAATTACATCACACACATACTCACATAATTAAATTAATTATGTATTTAGCTAAATTATAATTAAACAATTATAATTTAAACACTTAATCTAATTATAATTGAGATTATAATTTCCCAATTATAATTACCTCTTAAATTATAAACAACTTATAATTAATAATTACTTAAACTATATCATGCATTATATTACACAAATTATAATCAATCATGCAATTATAAACTTAAAATCCATAACTAAACATGCATTTATTACAATTACTTAAATTATAATTTAAATTAACATCTAATTGATTAAAATAAATCAAGTTGTATAATTTAACCATATTATACTTTAAATTAAACACTTATTCTTAATTATAACTACTCAAATTATAATTAAGTAACTCATTTACAATCAAACATTTATAATCTAATTAAGATTTTCAGAATTTCTTTTTATTTTCCAAATTGTGAATTTGTCATATTTCTATAACAACATGTTATATTATTTAGATACATGTCCACTATCATAGAATAATTAAACCATGACTTAAAAAAAATAAACTGCACAACACTTAAATTTCAGTGCCCCTGTTCTGAACATGGAGTAGCTGCGCAGCCAGCTGCCCTGAAACCGGCGCAGCTGCGCAGGGGATGGTTCTAGGAAGGGCAAGTGGCGCAGCTGTGCTACTCTTAGCCTTGTTGCCGGCGCAGCTGCGCAGCAACGCGGCCAGACGCAGACAGTTTCGACCCTCTACTTTACCGAACATCCCATACAAGCCAACAAAAGCAAAAATACAGTACCATAGACACTGTAACTCATACGTACCCTATAATACATATGTATAACATGCTTTCAAAACACAAAACCATCTAAATAATGATAATCACAAGTTTTAAAAATCTAATTTGGCCATTTTCATGAAAACTCATATTTTTCCAAAATAATCCACTTTAAGAAATTTTCTACATCAATTCCACTCTATATACATACATTATATACGTAATTGCATGTAATCATCAAACAATTTCCCAATAAGCATGTTAGCATATTCTAATTCATCAATTTTTACTTTAAATTGACCAAAATCAAATAACACATAAGAACAAAATTTTCAATTAAAGCATACTTAATCACTAATTTGGTTTTCTGAAAATCATTGATAGAAATCAAACCACTACGAACAACACATGAATACAATCTATATATATATAGTTCATGTTTATATACTTTCATGAAACTCATTTTTGTTAGAGAACAAAATACGAAGAACATATAGCTGAGTTCTGAAAATATAAAAGTAGAGATTATAAATTACCTTTAAGCTAGTTGTTAGTGAAGAAGATGAATTCCCTTAAGCTTTTCTTGCTTTCTCTCCAAATTCTCCTTCTTCTTTCTCTCAACTTCTCTGCTCTTCTTTTTTATCCTTGTTTTCTTAGTTTAGACTTAGGAAAAACTAACGTAGTTTAGACTAACTAACGTAGTTTTATTATACTGATATAATATACATATATTGATAATATGTAACTCCTAATTAATTAATATATATAATAAATACATTTATTATATAAGTTACAAAATTCAAAAGCCACAAAGCTATGTTTGGCAACATGTAGTTTTTAAAACTAATATTATTAAATTAACTATGGTTTAGGTAATTTAGGGTTAAGCTAGTATAAGGGCCCTGTTTGGCAACAGTTCTTTAAAACAAAAGCAAGGGCCTTGTTTGGTAAAAATCATTTAAAATTCTTTTTCTTTATTTGAATAATTCATTTACACATATTTTAAATGTCACGTTTTAATTAACTAAATATTGAACATTCTTATTTAATCAATTAACCACATAAAATAATTTGTCACATAATTATAATTACTCGCTAATTACAATTCATGTAACAACATACATTTCATCTAATTTAATTCTCTCAATTAAATTAGAACTATAATATAAAATTAATATATACACATCAATTAAATAACATTCATTAAATTAATATGTAACACTTAATTAAATCACTCTCATGATTCACGTAATTTATTTATTTCACTTAATAAATAAATCACATAAAATATTTATTTAACTCAATAAATATTTAAAATTAACTATTAAAATCTTAATCGTTACAATCTTCCCTCCTTAAAAGGATTCTGTCCCCAGAATCACACACAAAAAAAATTCTCGTCTATTACATTCTTTCCTCTTTAAAAGGATTCTGTCCCCAGAATCAATACATAAGGGATTTACACATAGAAATTTAAACAAATAAGTGTGAATAAGTCTTCATCATAACATCTTCGAGTTCCCACGTGGCGTCTTCAACACTGTGGTTCCTCCATATTACCTTAACAGAAGGTATCACTTTATTCCTAAGTACTTATTCCTTTCTATCAACTATTTGAACAGGCACTTCTTCATATGTTAAATCCTTATCAAAATGTAAAGGTTCATACTCTATTACATGTTTATAGTCATGCTTATAAGGTCTTAACACAGAAATATGAAAAACGTTATATATATATATATATATTCATTTCTTCAACCTAGAATTTGTTGAAGAAATGAATGTATTAGGAAATATAAAACCTATACTAAGGTAATGTGTTGAAGTTATTCAACGATAAATGTTTTTAAAGATATTTGATGAAAACTTGAGTAAGGTAGGGTTTCGGTGATTCCGAGGACGGAATCCTTATAAGGAGGGAATGATGTGACAACCCGGATTTTCAAAAACTATTATAATAAGAATATAATTAATAAAATTCTTATTACGAGATGTTTTGAGTTTGGATATGTGTTATATGTGGTGAAGTATATGATGTGGTGTGAATATAGAAGACATATATATATATATATATATATATATTCATATGATGGAGGAATGAGGTTTAGTAGTTAATTTATTTTAACTATTAAAGAAGGGAAATGAGATTGTTTGAAAAGGGAAGTAAGTTAATTTAATTAAGTTGGAAGTTATATTATTGAATAATATAATTTGATTATATGCCTTGTGGCAATGAATTTATTATGAATAAAATTTCATAAATAATGGGAGTAATTCACTTAAATAAAATAGTGAATTAATGTAAATATATTGTTTTAATAAGATGAGAAAGTAATACATATTACCTATAGACGTAAAATGTTAATGTATTACAATTGTGAATCTCGTGAATATTTAAAATATTTATCGAATAAAATAAATATTTTAGTTGGAATAGTTATGAAATTAAAATGAATATTTGATGGAAATCGTTACGGAATAATTTAATGAAAGTGTGATAATATTGATGGAAGGGAATATTCTAATTTAATTAAGTAATTAAATTAGAGATTTAGTAATTTGTTATATTGGCAAAATGGAAGTTATAATTATATTGAGGATTAATTTAATAATGGTTGTGACAAAAAAACTATACGATAAGGAAGAAATTAAAATAAAATAAAAGGAGATTTGAAGGGGATAGCCAAACATGGCCTTATGGCTTTTGGATTTCCATAACCCCTAATTTAATTATATATTAAGTAATATAATAAGTATTAGTTAAATATACGTATTATATGTCAGTGTAATTTTACGTTGAGTCCTAATCTAAGCCTAAACTAAGAGAAGAAAAGAGAAAGGGAGAAAACAGAGAAGAGAATGGGAGGAAAAAAAGAAGAACTCTCTGTGAGAAGGATTGGAGATTCAAAGAAGGAAGAAGAAGAAGTTTTCTCATCCTCTAATCAAGTTTGAGAAGAATCGAAGGTATTACTCTAGTGTTAAAACTCTAATTTATAGTTTCTCAAGTTCTTCATTTAGAAAGCTATTTTGGTTGGGTGAATTCAAGAGATGTTGTGTATATATAAGTATATGTATATACATGGGTCTGTATAATTTGATATATAGCTTCTATAATTGTTTGTAAGTAATCAAATTCATGTATTTATGTTAAAGAAGAGGAATTTGGGTTTTGATGGTAATGTGTATGTTTTGGTCTACTTTGAGGCTAAAATTGGCTATGAAAGCATGTAGTAATCTATAAATTGATGATGTATTATGATAGTACTCGAAAAAACAAAAATAACCCAAGTTAAACGAGTCAAAACGGATGTAAAACGAATTCGTAGTGATTGAATTCGTTAAATATATGTAAAACATGAAGAATTAGCATAAACACTGAATTAGAACCCTTAAAAGGAATTGTTAATGTTTTTGAAGTGTTATAATTATCATATAGATGGGTAGTTCAGTGTTTCACGAATCCATAGAGTCGAAAACGGACTCAATCGGATGTGTATAGCTTAATTTATGAAGATAGGAAGGAGGAAAAGGTTAAAAAAATTCGCCAGAACCACAAACTGGAAAGAAAATTTGAGTAGCACACTGCCAGGGGCGCAGCTGCGCTACCCCCAAGGCTGTTTGGGGTGCAGCTGCGCTGGGAACATTGTCAGTTTGGGACTGTTTTAACCTGCTGTAGTAAAACAACCATAACTTTTTCATACGAACTCCGATTGAGGCAATTCAAGATGATTCGGAACGAGCACGAGTAGACCTACAACCTTTGTTCTTTAAGTTTTTTATTTTGAGGTCAGTAGAAGGGGGTTAAAATGGTCATTTGTAGGACTAATGTGTTTTTGGAGGCAATCGGGGGGCGTCGGGCATGCACCTACGCACATGTAATGCTCCCGACCATGTAAAATGATGTTCTAACTTCCATAACATGACTATTATGTATTATAATGATACTTAGCATTAACATTGAGTATTAGACAATTCGTATGGGCGTGCTAAGCGTGTGCAAATGCGTGTCGTTTGGGCGTTCGAATAGGCAAGTTTGACGTACGGACGTGCAAGCGTCGCAGTGCCGTAACGAGTGTGTATGACCTTATTTAATATTATGTTTGCAATAAGAATGAAATATTATAGAGTAATGTAACCCAATATAAGAGCATGCAAAGCACATGCAAAAGAGGCGAGTTAGGCGTGTAACGTATAAACGTCGAAACGCCGGGTAATGTGGTAATACACTTAAATAGTGTTTCGATTCTAATGTAACGAACATTATTATATATGAAATGTGGTTAATATAAAACCAATAGGTAGTCCTAGCAGGACTTAAACACTTGAATGAATTACAATCAAATTGAGTGTTGTGTATTGATAATAAGAAGGGTTATGAGATGTAGAGTAAAGTTTACATTACAACTGATATGCATTGCTATGTGACTAATAATTGATGTGCATGATTATATAATTGTGTAGGGCACGTGAAGTGAAGATATCCGTAAGCTGTTAAACTGTTATTGGTAAACAACGATCAAGGCAAGTCTTTCAGTTCCTATTTTCTACGTGCACTTGATGATGAACTGTTTTAAATTGTTTTGCAAAGAGCATGATATGTTGTATATATGTTTTAAGCATGAAATGTTAAAGTCAATTTATGACTACATTGATTGATTAAAGAATGTTGATTGAGTAAGGAACTCAATCTTTATATTTGTTATGTGAAGTAAAGCATGTATGCCATGTTACTTTAATTATCATGAGATGTATGTTGAGCATGTATTTATGTGCTATGTGATGCATGAAAGCTGTTAGATCTTGCTGAGCTGTTGAGCTCATTCTTGCAAATAATCACTTTTGTAGGTTAAGGATTCAAGGTAACGCTATGTGATACTTGAAAGAAATGAATCAGATGTAATGCATGAAGATTTAGATACTTTGGCTGAATTGTTATTATTTTGGACCCGGTTTTAGGTTTCAGATATATGATGGTTAACAGATGTTGAGTTGTAAAGTTTAAATTTTACCTGATGTATAAGGGTTGTTGAACGGGGTTATAAGTTTTAGTTTATAATAACTCTGACGAAGCGATTCATGAAATAAGGTTGAATCAAAGTTATGTAATGATAAAGGTTGAGATTCACGGATAATAAAGAAGGAATAATATAAAAGTTTTAAATATTTTGTATTTTTAGTGATTGTATCATTGATTAATGATGTAAAGTCTGCATAAGGATGCATTGTTAACGACCGATGTCGAGAGTTGTATTGTATGAATTTTGGGGACGCAGATCTCTGTCGGACACAATCAACACTGGAACACCGTGTCTAGAAATAATTTCCTTGACGTATAGCTTCGCTAGCTTATCCAGGTTGTACTTAACCCTGATCGGCAGAAAGTGGGCTAACTTCGTCAGTCGATCCACTATAACCCATATCGCATTAAATCCCTTCTGAGTCGCTGGAAGACCTACCACGAAATCCATTGTGATGTGCTCCCACTTTTACTCTAGAATTTCTAACGGTTGCAGCAGTCCACTTGGTCTCTGGTGTTCTGCTTTGACTTTCTGGCACGTTAAGCACTTCGCAACACATTCAGCAACGTCCCTCTTCATATTCGGCCACCAGAAATGATGCCTGAGATCCTGGTACATCTTCGTACTCCCGGGGTGAATAGAATATCTAGAACTATGAGCTTCGCTCAGAATCTCCTCTTTGACCTCAGGTACTGGCGGTACCCAGATTCTACCTTCAAACCGTAATAGACCTTCATTATCGATCTTGAACTTGAACTCTTCGCCATCAGTTATCCTCCTCCGACTCTTTTCACATTCTTCATCATGGAGTTGTGCTTCTTTCACCTTGTCTATTAGAGTAGAACTAGTGGTTACTTAAAACAACATCTCATCTGATTCCTTCAGAAGCTTCACCTCTACCTCCAATCTAGCCATCTGTTCTATTAACTGATCCTGATCGGTCAACACGTTCAGCTTCTCCCGACCTTTTCTACTCAAAGCGTCAGCGACGACTTTAGCTTTACCCGGATGGTAAAGTATCTCGCAATCGTAGTCTTTGATCAGCTCCAACCATCTTCTTTAGCGCATGTTCAAATCCTTCAGGGTAAATATATAGTTCAGACTCTTGTGATATGTGTATATTTCACACTTTTCTCCATATAAGTAGTGCCTCCAAATCTTTAGGGCAAACACTACTGCCGCCACTTCTAAATCATGGGTCAGATACCCCTTCTCGTAATCCTTCAGCTGACGTGACGCATAGGCAATGACTTTGACACTCTGTATCAACACACAGCCTAATCCTTTATGTGAGGCATTGCTATACACCATGAAATTTCCCGTACTATCCGGTAACGACAAAATAGGCGCAGTACTCAGCCTCTTCTTCAACTCCTGAAACTCTCCTCACACTTCTCCATCCAAACAAACTTAACTATTTTACGAGTCAAATTCGTCAACGGAGTTGCGATCCTAGAAAAGTCTTGGATAGATCTTCGGTAATAACCAGCCAATCCCAAGAAACTCCTCACTTTAGATGGCGTCTTCGGCTAATCCCAACTCATTACTGCCTCAACCTTCGACGGATCCACCGAGCTACCATCCTTGTCGATCACGTGGCCAAGAAATTGCACACGTTCCAACCAGAATGAGCATTTCAAGAATATGGCGTAAAGCTTCTCTCGTCTCAGTGCTTCTAAGGTTAGTCGTAAGTGTTCAGCATGCTCATCCTCGGTCTTGGAATAAACCAGGATGTCATCTATGAACACTACCACGAACTTGTCCAGAAATGGCTTGAACACCCTATTCATTAGGTCCATAAATGCAGCTGGGGCATTCGTGAGACCAAATGACATTACCAAGAACTCGTAATGACCATATCGAGTCCTAAAAGTCGTTTTTGGTATATCTTCCTTCCTCACCTTCAATTGATGATACCCGGTTCTCAAATTGATTTTCGAGAAGTACTTCGCACCCTTCAGTTGATCAAACAAGTCATCGATCCTAGGTAAAGGATACATATTCTTGATCGTAACTTTATTCAACTCCCTATAATTAATGCAAAGACGCATCGATCCATCCTTCTTCTTCATGAATAAGACTGGCGCTCCCCACGGCAAAACGCTCGGTTGAATATACTTCTTGTCCAATAATTCTTGTAGTTGAACCATCAGTTCCTTCATCTCAACTGGAGCCATTCGATACGGAGCCTTCGAAATCAGAGCAGTTCCCGACGCTAGATCGATCACGAACTCTGTCTCCCTATCTGGCGGAAGTCCTGGCAAGTCGCTCAAAAACACGTCCACAAACTCCTTAGCTATTGATATCTCTTCCACCTTCAGGCTTTCCTTATGCGTATCTACTATGTAAGCTAGATATCCCACACAGCCTTGCGTCAAAAGTTTATTGGCTTGCATAACCATCAGACAACTCGCTTGTCTAGGCAATTTGCTACCATAGAACACTAACTTTAACGGAGTTGTAAGGTTTGCCGACTTCTTCTGACAGTCGATTATCGCCCCATGGTTGAACAACCAATCCATACCCAGTATGACATCGAATTCCCCAAGTTTTATAGGACTCAAATCTACTCTTAGCTCCTGACCCTTAATGTCCAATCTACAGTTCTTATAAATGAATCTAACAGGAATGACCTTCCTATTTGCAATCTCTATGTTCAAGGGGTAAACTAACTCCTCTATAGGTAAGTCTAGGGTTTTAGCAAAATCATCAGATATGAATGAACAAGAAGCACCCGAATCAAATAATACATATGCATTTATACTATTGACCGGAATAATACCTGACACCACGTCTTTTGATTGCACAGCATCCTGCACCGTTATATTAAATGTCCGTGCAGTGGGTCTAACAGCTAGCAATGGTGCAACGATGGTCACAGAACTGCTGCTTCCATTCCCTCCGCTCCCTGTTGACCCTTTCGTTAGTTTCTTTGGGCAGTTGTGAGCCATGTGATCTTTGGATCCACATGTAAAGCAAGCTCCCTTTTTCGGGTTTGGGCAATAAGGCACAATGTGGCCTTCCTGACCACAGTTGAAGCACACCCGCTTCCCCTTCATGCACACACCAGTGAGATTCTTACCGCATGTAGCACATGCTTCAAACTTCCTCTTCTGCTGGCTTCCTTGCTAACTCACAATAGAGGTATTGTCATTCCACTTCTTCTTCTGGTTCACAGCGCTGCTACCCCCAGTCTTGGTTTCTACCTCATTCTTCTTCTTCTTGTCCTGGTTGAACTTCGTCACCGCTTCGCTTCCTCCCTCAGCAAGTATGGCTTTCTCCAGCACCGCTGCAAAGGTATTTAGCTAGAACATGGAAACCTTGTTGTAGAGCCAGCGCTTCAGTCCCCGCTCAAACCTCCTCGCTTTTCTAGCATTCGTGCTGACCTGGTAAGTAGCGAACCTGGCCAACTCGTTAAACTTAGCGGCATACTCGGACACCGTCATCCCTCCTTGCTTAAGTTCTAGGAATTGGACCTCCATCTGGTCCTGGGAACTCACTGGGAAGTACATCTCGTAGAATATTTCCTTGAAACGTTCCCACGCTATGACTCCCTCTCCCTCACGGGTCTTGTTAGCCTGCCACCAAAAGCTAGCATCCAACTTTAACATGAAAGCGGCGAACGCTGTCTTCTAGTCTTCCCCTACTCTGGCTACGTCAAAGACCTTCTCCATTTCCATAACCCACGTCTTATCCTCTATAGGATTAGTCGATCCTTTGAATTTAGGCAGTCCTACTGCCTTAAATTCCTTAAAAGTCGTACCCTGCACTTGCGGCTGATTCGCAAGAGCTCCGGTCAACAGGTTCACCAACTGCTGAACCGAGTTGGGATTCGTCCCATTGTTATTATTGTTGTTCGTCGAACCCTCGGGGTTTTGACGCTTTGGCCTTCTTCTAGGAGGCATTTTCTATTAAAAAAATATTATTATTAGATCCTTTATTCAACTATTAAGTATTCAAGTTCATACTTAACATTTTAAACAATTCAGTTCACATGGAACACATAGCATGTCAATAAATTTCTTTTATTCATTACTCGTAGTTTAAAAAAAAATCAAATAGATAGCATTTCTACTATTTACATCATTCTTTCTGAACTAGAAAGTTACAGGATTACATTATTAACTCATCCCATTCTTATCTCAAATTACGGGATTTACATTATTTAATACAAAAAGTAATACATAAACAAAACTCTACTACTGCCTAGGCATATTAATATGTCGCACAACCTCTCTGCGTTCCTCTTCCATTACCCAAAACGCCGTTCTTCGGTCCTCCACATACCACGATAAACCTTGGAACTGAGCTGGGTAGTAGAAAATACGATTCTGGGCCCTATCTATAGCCGTGTGGAAAGCATACTCTGTTTTCCTCAGCTTGGCCCTCTTGGTTTCAACTTTACCTTCAGCTCGATCGACTCGTTGATTAGCCCTCAAGCTTGACTCTTCAGCTCTGGCACGCTTCCTTGACTCCTCCTGGAAGTCTTGCTTCAGCTTTGCCAGTTCAAATTGAGCAGCATCTCTATCAACCTCCATATGTATCAGGTTCCACTGTGCATCTCCTAGGTCACTTGCCATTTCCTCGATCTCGTCTCGCTGCTGGATAGTTTCCTCGAGCTCTCCGACTCGTCCATGAAGCTCCACGTTACTATCGTAGACTGCCTCGTACATCTCAGCACTAGTAGAGTGAGGTGGGAATTCCTCTTCAAGATCCTCTTCCTCCTCTTCAGACTCGTCCTCCTCCTCTGGAATAGGTGTCAGCTCACGCTCCCGACCAGCTATGGTGATCATTGGAGATGGCTTTCTCCTAACCAGCTGCTCCTAGAAAACATGTATATCACCGGGCTCCTCCTCTCTTGGCACCTGAGGTACATCCTCTCTAGCCTGACTAGGTTCTCCAACGTTCATCATCCTGACAAAAGAATTTTTAAGTTCATTATTACGTGATAACGAATCGTCACTCTTCGAATAAAAAAATGTAAACACATAGCACATAAGGTAGTTTATTATCTTTACCTATCATATCTATCTTTTTGATCTTACCATAAGGCTACTATCTAAGGTTTTTCCCCACCTAAGGTTTCATAATCTACAGCTCTGATACCAACCTGTGACACCCCCAAATCTTGGTACTTTGTTTTCATATGATTTGGTGTTCACTTTCTAATATAACATACATCTACCAAATGAATAATGCAAAATAAACTACAACTTAAATTAAAATAAATAAATCTCCCTTACAACAAGGGTTACAACCTTTTTAAAATAACCTCGGGTTACTCTAACCCTGACATGAAAATAATAAAGTGCGGAAATAAAAACATAACATTCAAGTCTTATTACAATCATTCTCAATTAAATAAAAACAAGTCTTCACTTGCTTTGGTTTCCCTTGCCCTTACTCGTAGACGGAGCATCAACGTTATCAACCTTAACTGAAATTGTTATTTAATGCAAGAGTGAGCAAACAACAGCTCACGGAAGTTTAACAATAATATATACATGAAAGGATATCTTTAAAATAATCTGAATAATATGATTCGCTTCAACAATAAAGAATTGAATAATAATTCTTTCATCACAATTACAATTCAAAAATAGAATTTATCTGAGGGTCATAAGACCTTTGAACTTTCGTCCTAGGTTATAAACATTTCTATTTAAACCTTTAACAGTCAATAAGACTATGGACCTTAATCCGTAATTAGGGGGATTAACTCTTTGTACCATGTATTGTGCACAAACATCTTAACGTTATGCGTAGTAACTTCCCCTAATAAAAGGGTTGTTCAACTCAGTAATTTGAATTCAAGTCCGCCCCAAAGAAAGTTTGGTTTGGATAACTAAAAGGGTAATTTAGAATTCTCATTTATCAGCTAAGCGATTAGTTGATAAGCTTATAAGGAAATTTAGAGTTCACGTTCATCAACTAAGGATTAGTTGAATCGACTTTCAATAATTCATAAATAACAGAATTATGAACTAACATATGCTTTAGAATCAACTTAAAGCATTTAAAATAATAACTGGATCTTACTTGAATAATAAGTTAAGATCATTTCCATTCAATAAATAACTTGTCCAATATAAAAATGAAAAGACATTCTCAATCATGAATAAATAAATTTAAATAAACGAGTTTAGGGTTTAGAAAACTTGCATTACGCGCAAGCTACTTAACTCAACCACGTACTTAAACACTTCCTATACACATTCAATTATAATAATCTAAATCAGTTAACACATAACTAATTCACATAAGTGGTTAACCTTCATGGTTAACTCACTCTAATTAAATAAATAATAAAAATTAACTATCACATAGTTAATTACATCACACACATACTCACATAATTAAATTAATTATGTATTTAGCTAAATTATAATTAAACAATTATAATTTAAACACCTAATCTAATTATAATTTCCCAATTATAATTACCTCTTAAATTATAAACAACTTATAATTAACAATTACTTAAACTATATCGTGCATTATAATTACACAAATTATAATTAATCATGCAATTATAAACTTAATCCATAACTAAACATACATTTATTAAATTACAATTACTTAAATTATAATTTAAATTAACATCTAATTGATTAAAATAAATCAATTTCTATAATTTAACCATATTATACTTTAAATTAAACACTTATTCTTAATTATAATTACTCAAATTATAATTAAGTAACTCATTTACAATCAAACATTTATAATCTAATTAAGGTTTTCAGAATTCCTTTTTATTTTCCAAATTGTGAATTTGTCACATTTCTATAACAACATGTTATATTATTTAGATACATGTCCACTATCAAGGAATAATTAAACCATGACTTAAAAAAAATAAACTGCACAACACTTAAAATTTCATTGCCCCTGTTCTGAACATGGCGCAGCTGCGCAGCCAGCTGCCCTGAAACCGGCGCAGCTGCGCAGGGGATGGTTCTAGGAAGGGCAAGCGGCGCAGCTGCGCTGCTCCTAGCCTTGCTGCCGGCGCAGCTGCGCAGCAACGCGGCCAGACGCAGCCTCTGCTTTACCAAACATCCCATACAAGCCAACAAAAGCAAAAATACAGTACCATAGACACTGTAACTCATACGTACCCTATAATACATATGTATAACATGCTTCCAAAACACAAAACCATCTAAATAACGATAATCACAAGTTTTAAAATTCCAATTTGGCCATTTTTCATGAAAACTCATATTTTTCCAAAATAATCCACTTTAAGAAATTTTCTCTATCAATTCCACTCTATATACATATATTATATACGTAATTGCATGTAATCATCAAACAATTTCCCAATAAGCATGTTAGCATATTCTAATTCATCAATTTTACTTTAAATTGACCAAAATCAAATAACACATAAGAACAAAATTTTCAATTAAAGCATACTTAATCACTAATTTAATTTTCTGAAAATCATTGATAGAAATCAAACCACTACGAACAACACATGAATACAATCTATATATATAGTCCATGTTTATACAATTTCATGAAACTCATTTTTGTCAGAAAACAAAATACGAAGAACATATTGTTGAGTTCTGAAAATATAAAAGTAGAGATTATAAATTACCTTTAAGCTAGTTGTTAGTGAAGAAGATGAATTCCCTTAAGCTTTTCTTGCTTTCTCTCCAAATTCTCCTTCTTCTTTCTCTCAACTTCTCTGCTCTTCTTTTCTCTCATTATTTTCTTAGTTTAGACTTAGGAAAAACTAACGTTGTTTAGACTAACTAACGTAGTTTTATTATACTGATATAATATACATATATTGATAATATGTAACTCCTAATTAATTAATATATATAATAAATACATTTATTATATAAGTTATAAAATTCAAAAGCCACAAGGCTATGTTTGGCAACATGTTGCTTTTAAAACTAATTTTATTAAATTAACCATGGTTTAGGTAATTTAGGGTTAAGCTAGTGTAAGGACCTTGTTTGGCAACAATCCTTTAAAACAAAAGCAAGGGCCTTGTTTGGTAAAAATTATTTAAAATTATTTTTCTTTATTTGAATAATTCATTTACACATATTTTAAATGTCACATTTTAATTAACTAAATATTGAACATTCTTATTTAATCAACTAAAATCAATTAACCACATAAAATAATTTGTCACATAATTATAATTTCTCGCTAATTATAATTCATGTAACAACATACATTTCATCTAATTTAATTCTCTCAATTAAATTAGAACTATAATATAAAATTAATATATACACATCAATTAAATAACATTCATTAAATTAATATGTAACACTTAATTAAATCACTATCATAATTCACGTAATTTATTTATTTTACTCAATAAATAAATCACATAAAATATTTATTTAACTCAATAAATATTTAAAATTAACTATTAAAATCTCAATCGTTACAGACTCTGCATATAACTCTGAATTTTTTTCCAATTTTCCAATTCCTTCTTAGAACTTGGGGAAAAGGTAGTATCGGTTCATAAGTTGAAAGAGGTGGAAATTTATGCTTGAGTACATCACTACTGCTTGTTTCACTATTGTCTGACTTGTTTTGTTCTGAAACTCTGCACCACATCTCAATGTTATTGCATATACATTCTCAACAGTTTGAGAAAATGACCTCTTTGAGCCTTGAGATTCCAACCGCCCTACTGTAGTTGCAAGCTGACCAACTTGGTCCTTTAGATCTTGAACATAAGTTTTTGTCTCCTGCTGGAACTGCTGTGTCTGATTCATGAACTGTTGTGTTTGGTTCATGAATGCGTTGAACATATCCTCCATAGATGTCCCAAAATTGAAAGGTACTACTTGGTTTTCTTTGTGGTATTGAGGTTGAGCTTGCTGAAAACCTTGTGTATTCCTTGCAGCCATTTGTCAAACTATAGCAGTTAATTCATAAACCTGTTGCTCAAGATTACAAGTGCTCACCTCCTTTACCCTTTGTGATGTATGAGTCATCCTAGTACCATATTGTTGTGAGTTGGCTGCCATGGTTGTAATTAAGTTCTTTTCAGCTTCTGGAGTTTTGTCTACCGATGCTCCTCCACTTGCTGCATCAATCATACTTCTATCCATTGGTTGTAACCCCTCAAAGAAGTACTGGATTAAATGATGATCATCAATTTCGTGAGGTTGACAACTGGAACACAACTTCTTAAACCTTTCCCAATACTCATAGAGATTCTCTCCATTGAACTGCCTAATTCCACATATCTCCTTTCCTATATCGGCAACTCTTGATACATAAAAATACCTCTCCAAGAATAACCTTTTCATATCAGTCCATGATCGTATTGATCCTGAAGGAAGATAGTATAACCGGTCTTTAGCCAAATCTGCTAAGGAGAATGGAAAAAGTCTAAGATTGATCTGCTCATCTGTCACTCCTTGTGCTTTCATCGTGGAACACACCACATGGAATTCCTTTAGATGCTTATATAGATTTTCATTTTTAAACCACGAAAAGTAGGCAAAAGACGAATTAGTCCAGAGTTAAGTTCAAAAGCAACATCTAAAGTAGGATACTCAATACAAAAATATGGTTGATTCAGATCAGCAGTAGCCAGTTCTTTCAAAGTTCTGTTATTGTGTGGCACTGCCATCTCTTCTTCTTCAAGTAATGGAACAAGAGCTTCTTTTGTATCTACAATTTTCTCTATCTCTTGATCAAAATTTAAGTCAATAAAGTGAGAGGATTGAGTCATAAAATAAAAAAAAAGAAAAAGAAAATGGAAATATTAAAAATAAACGAAAACAAAGAATAGACAAAAACAAATAACACTCCACGACAACGGCGCCAAAATTTGGGAGCTGTCGTTTACACTCCTAAATTTACCTCACTTTCACTTTACAAATTCAAACAATTAGCACAATAGTAAGCAAGGATCGATCCCACAGAGAGTGATTTGTTTTATATTTATCCTATGATTTCTAATTAAAGGGGATTTTAAATTGATTAACTAAATTAACAAGAATAAACTAATAATTTAATAACAATGAATAAAAAGCTTCAATTCTTCAGTTTAGTATCACCTTTTCACAATTATGTAGTAAACAAGTTTTACAGTATTTACCCTTCAATGAAACTATTAGCGCTAGATAGCAACAAGCTCTGCTACTCGAAATTCTCCTTAGATCGTCACTATATGAAACAAGCTCTTCACCAGATTCTAACTGTAATACAACCTAGAACAAGCTCCCTAGATTTAATATAACATAAGCATTAAGAACTATAGAATTAGACTAATCCAAGCGACAAACCCATAAGCTCGATTTGTTTAACTTATTTCTTGATAACCTTAGCAATACACAAAAGTTTGTCCGCAATTAGTATCACTAATTTACTACTTGTGATGAAGACAGATATCAATTACACATAATGCCAATCTTAATCTAGCAGATGATATCAATTCACTAATTTAATCCTGCAGAAACTAAATTAGTAGATTGAATAGCATACAGGAAGTTAAAGTAGATTATCAGAATAAATCTTATGCAAGAAGGACTAAATAAAGTAAACTTGATCAAACCGTTAATTATGAATAAGGTTCAACATCCCTTCAGAACTGAATTGAAAGTATTAGCCCATGTCTTCAGTGTTGTAGATGATAGAATATAGAATATGATTGAATGATTAATACCATAACGATTATATCTATTTATAATGCTAGGCAAAGTCCTAAATCCTATGAGAATTAGAAATCTAACTCCTAAAAGGAATTACAAAACTCTAGTTTCCATAAAGAAATAGAATCCAATTAGAAATAAATCTTAGTCTAAATATATCCTAAATCTAATAGAAATATCAATCCAATTCCATGTAGAAAGCTGCCAAAATTTTCTTTTAGAAACTTTTCAAAAATCTAAGATTTCCAAAATTTCCAAGATTTTCTCACCCAATTCGCTGGGGCGAAGTTTTCCTTTTTGCTTCTAATCAGCTCTAAAACGTCCCGTTTCGTCACTTAAGCTTTATTTTATCATGAAATCAATAAACAACATAATAAGTCCATTTACAACATAAAATATACAATAAAACCAAACATAAAGGAATCGAAAATAATGAATATTATGCACTTATCAGTTCGCTAGTCATTCAAGGTTCGATAATATAATTGATACTCAAATCAAATAGTGAATCTCAAAAGTATACTGTTGAATAAACATTGTATAATTGAAGTATTACTTTAGAAGAATTAGAACATATCATTTGAAATCATGAACTTGAATAAACAAGAGTAAGACTTGCTTAATATAAGAATAGGATTTATGAACTTGCGTAACGACAACAAGTAGTGTTAGGAAACTTGCCTCATGCGTAGATTTTATGTTTACTATTCACGTTCCTCAATATAATCCTACATACCATTTAAAGTTACAATACCAATTAATTATAACATAACTAGCATCATGGGTATATTCTCTTTTAGCTTAACTTAACTCTAAGTCTGATTATATTAATCAAATCCACAAACATTAACTCTTAAACATATTATTAGACTTCACGAATAACGAGTTTAAATACACATTCAATGTAACGATTGAGATTTTATAATTAATTTTAATATTTATTGAGATAAATAAATATTTTATGTGATTTATTTATTGAGTTAAATAAATAAATTATGTGATTTATGGAGTGATTTAATTAAGTGTTATATACTAATTAAATGAATGTGTAATATTTATTTAATTAATATTAATGTTATGTTATAGTTCTAATTTAATTGAGATAATTGAATTACATGAATTATGTGATGAAGTGTTACATGGATTATAATTAGCGAGTAATTATAATTATGTGACAATTTTATGTGATTAATTGATGTTAGATTTTAATTGATTAAATTAGATGATTGATATTTAATTAATTAAAATGTGACATTAAAGTATGCAGATTTTAAATAAGTTTAAATAAACAAGGCTTTGCATTTGTTTTAAATCTATTCTACCAAACATGACCTTAGTAATAATAACTTGTTTTTTTAAAATAATGTTGTTTTGGCCAAACAAAGCCTTAAGGCTTTTTAAATTTTGAAACTTATGTAACTGCTAAATTAATTAGGCTAATTAGTATTAGTTAGTACGCGTATTATATTATATTACGTTAGTTCTATACTACGTTAGATTAATCCTAAGTCTAAACTAAGAGCAAAGAAGAAAGAAAAGAGCAGAGGAAAAAAGAGAAAGTAGAGAAGAGTTGGAGAAGAAGAGAAGGAAGAAGAAGCTTCTGAAGGCTAGAGTGAATCTTTGTTTCCTTCTCCTATCACCGAATGGTAATCCATAATCTCTACTTTCATATTTTCAAAACTCGATTTAAGTTTCATGTTTTATTCTCTATGAAAATTGAGTTTTCATGTAATAGCATAAATATGGATGATACATATATATAGGTGGTGTTGTTCATGGTGAATTATATGGTTATCAATGATTTTCAGAAATCAAATTACTTTAGAAATATATTTTAACAGAAAATTCATGTTTATATGAGTTCATATGGAATTTCACGAGTTTATATATTATGGGTGATTTTACATTGAGAAATTGGTATATGTTAGTATGTTGTTTAGAAATTTTCTATGATACTACCTTGAATCATGAGAATAAAGCATGTGTTATAAGTTGAATTGCTTAAGAATTTGATTACAGTGACTTATTTTGGAAAATATATGAGTTTTCATGAAAATGGCCAAATTGGATTTTTAAAACTTGTGATTATCATTGTTTAAATGGTTTTGTGTTGTGGAAGCATGTTATATATATATATGTATAATTGCATAGGTATGATTTACAATGTTTAAGTTACTGTAAATATTCATTTGTTGGCTTGTATGGGTTAATCGGTGAAGCAGAGTAACGTGGCTGTCTGCGTCTGGCCGAGTTGCTGCGCAGCTGCGCCGGCAGCAAGGCCAGGAGCAGCGCAGCTGCGCCGCTTGTCCTTCCCAGATCCTTACCCTGCGCAGCTGCGCCGGTGCCAAGGCCTGTGGCTGCGCAGCTGCGCCGTGCACAGTGCAGTGGCAGTGAGTTTTAGTCAAGTGTGCAGTGTGTTGTTATGTTTCCATTACATTATTGCTAAGATAATGAGCATGTATCTAGCTGCTATAACATGTGTTAACATGAAGTTGATAATTTCATAATTAATTATAATTTGTGTAATTAAATGCATGATGTGGTTTAATTGATTATAATTATTATAATTTGTTTATAATTATAATTTAAGTAATTATAATTTGATTAAGTGTTTGAATTATAATTGTTTAAATATAATTTAGTTAAATACATAATTGATTTAATTAACTATGTGATAGTTGATTATTATTATTAGAGTGAGTTAACCACGAGGGTTAACCACTTATATGAATTAGTTACGTGTTAACTAATTTAGGTTATTGTGATTAAATATATATGTGTAGGAAGTATTAAAGTACGTGAATTGTGTTAAGTAGCTTGCGCTTGAGGCAAGTCTTCTAAACCCTAAACTCGTTAATTTTATACAAGTTTTCTGTACCCTAAACTTGTTAATTATATACAAATTCTTGAATTCATATATTCATTGTTGAGAATGTCCTTTCTATTTCTATATTAGACAATTGTTTATTTAATTGAAATGATCTTAACTTATTGTTCAAGTAAGATCCAGTTATTATTTTAAATGCTTTAAGTTGATTCTAAAGCATATGTTAATTCATAATTCTTTTATTTATGAATTATTGAAAGTTGATTCAACTAATCCTTAGTTGATGAACGTGAATTCTAAATTACCCTTGTAAGCTTATCCAAACCAAACTTTCTTTGGTGCGGACTTGAATTCAAATTACTGAGTTGAACAACCCTATTTACTAGGGGAGGTTACTACGCATAGCGTTAAGATGTTTGTGCACAATACATGGTACGAAGGGCTGATCCCCCTAAGTACGAGTTAAGGTCCGTAGTCTTATTGACTGTTAAAGGTTTAAATCGAAATATTTATAACCTAGGACAAGAGTTCAAAGGTCTTATGACACTCAGATAAATTCTATATTCGAATTTTAATGTTGACAGAGAATTATTATTCAATTCTTTATTGTTGAAGAACTAAGTTATTCAGATTCTTTTTAAAGAATTCCTTTCATGTATATATTATTGTTAAACTCAAGTGAGCTGTGGTTTGCTCACTAAATAACAATTTCAGTTAAGGTTGATAACGCTGATGCTCCGTCTACAAGCAAGGGCAAGTGAAAGCAAAGCAAGTGAAGACTTATTTTTATTTAATTGAGAATGATTGTAATAATTGAATGTTATATTTTTATTTCCGCACTTTATTATATTCATGTCAGGGTTAGAGTAACCCGGGATTTTTTTATAATGGTTGTAATTTATTTTAAGATATATTGGGTAGATGTTTGTTATAGTTAGAAAGTGAATACCAAATCATGTGGAAACGAAGTACCCAAATTTGGGGGTGTTACAGGTTGGTATCAGAGCTGTAGGTTATGAAACCTTAGGTGGGGAAAAACCTTAGGTAGTGATAGGTAAAGATAATAAACTACCTTATGTGCCTATGTGTTTACATTATAGTATTCGAAGAGTGACGATTCGTTATCACGTAATAATGAACTTTAAAATTCTTTTGTTAGGATGTCGAACGTGGAAGAACCTAGTCAAGCTAGAGAGGATGTACCTCAGGTGCCTAGAGAGGAAGAGCCCCGTGACATACATGTTGTCTGGGAGCAGCTGGTTAGGAGAGAGCCATCTCCAGTGATCACCGTAGCTGGTCGGGAGCGTGAGCTGACACCTATTCCAGAGGATGAGAACGAGGACGAGTCTGAAGAGGAGGAAGAGGATCCCGAAGAGGAATTCCCACCTCACTCTACTAGTGTTGAGATGTACGAAGCAGTCTACGATAGCAATGTGGAACTTCATGGACGAATAAGAGATCTCGAGGAGACTATTCAGCAGCGTGATGAGACTATCGAAGAGATGGATAGTGCACTAGGAGATGCACAGCGGAACCTGATACATATGGAGGTCGAAAGAGATGCTGCTCATTTTGAATTGGCAAAGCTGAAGCAAGACATCCAGGAGGAGTCGAGGAAGCGTGCCAGAGCTAAAGAGTCAAGCTTGAGGGCTAATCAACGAGCTGATTGAGCTGAAGATGAAGCTGAAGCCAAGAGGGCCAAGCTAAGGGAAACAAAATATGCTTTTCATACAGCGATAGAGAGAGCTCAGGACCGTATTTTCTACTACCCAGCTCAGTTCCAAGGTTTACCGTGGTATGTGGTGGACCGAAGAACAGCATTTCGGGTAATGGAAGAGGAACGCAGAGAGGCTGTGTGACGTATTAATATGCCTAGGCTGTGGCAGTAGCAGTAGCAGTAGTGACAATAGTAGAGTTTTGTTTATGTATTACTTTTTGTAATAAGTAAAGTAAATCCCATAATTTGAGAAAAGAATGGGATAAGCTAATAATGTAATCCTGTAACTTTTCCAGTTCAGGAAGGATGATAAAAATAGCAGAAGTGCTATCAGTTTGATGTTTTTAAACTACGACTAATGAATAAAAGAAGTCTATTGACGTGCTTGGTGTTCTATGTGAACTGAATTGTCTAGAACGTTTAAGTATGAACTTGGATACTTAATAGTTGGATAAAAGGTCTAATAATAATATTTTCTTAATAGAAAATGCCTCCTAGAAGAAGAGTGACACTTCAAAACCCTGAGGGTTCGACGAACAACAATAATAATGAGGGAACGAATCCCAATTCGGTTCAGCAGTTAGTGAACCTGTTAACAGGAGCTCTTGTGAATTAGCCGCAAGTACAAGGAACAACGTTCAAGGAATTCAAGGCAGTAGGACCGCCTGAGTTCAAAGGATTAACTAACCCTATCGAGGCTCAAACGTGGGTTATGGAAATGGAGAAGGTGTTTGACGTGGCTAGGGTAGGAGAAGACCAAAAGACAAAGTTCGCGGCTTTCATTTTGAAGTCGGATGCTAGCTTTTGGTGGAAGGCTAACAAGACTCGAGAGGGAGAGGGAGTCATCACGTGGGAACGTTTCAAGGAAATGTTCTACGAGATGTACTTTCCAGTGAGTTCGCGGGACCAGATGGAGGTCCAGTTCCTAGAACTTAAGCAAGGAGGGATGACGGTGTCTGAGTATGCCGTTAAGTTTAACGAGTTGGCCAGGATCGCTACATACCAGGTCAGCACTGACGCTAGGAAAGCGAGAAGGTTTGAGCGGGGACTAAAGCCCTGGCTCTACACTAAGGTTTCCATGTTCCAGCTGAATACCTTTGCAGCGGTGCTGGAGAAGGCCATACTTGCTGAGGGAGAAAGCGAAGCGGTGACGAAGTTCAACCAAGATAAGAAGAAGAAGAATGAGGTAGAAACCAAGTCTGGGGGTAGCAGCACTGTGAACCAGAAGAGGAAGTGGTTTGATAATACCTCTGCTGGGAGTCAGCAAGGAAGCCAGCAGAAGAGGAAATTCGAAGCATGTGCTACATGCGGTAAGAATCACACTGGCGTGTGCATGAAGGGGAAGCGGGTGTGCTTCAACTGTGGTCAGGAAGGCCACATCGCACCTAATTGCCCAAAACCGAAGAAGGGATCTTGCTTTACATGTGGATCCAAAGATCACATGGCTCGCAACTGCCCGAAGAAGCTGACGGCAGGGTCAACAAGGAGCGGAGGGAATGGAAGCGGCAGTACCGTTACTATCGCTGCACCATTGCAAGCTGTTCGACCCACTGCACGGACATTCAATATGACGGTGCAGGATGTTGTGCAATCAAAAGATGTGGTGTCAGGTATTATTCCGGTCAATAGTATAAATGCATATGTATTATTTGATTCGGGTGCTACTTGCTCATTCATATTTGATGATTTTGCTAGAACCCTAGACTTACCTGTAGAGGAGTTAATTTACCCTTTGAACATAGAGATTGCGAATAGGGAGGTTATTCCTGTTAGGAGCGTTTATAACAACTGTAGATTGGACATTAAGGGTCAGGAGCTTAGAGTAGATTTGATTTCGATAAAACTTGGGGAATTCGACGTCATACTAGGTATGGATTGGTTGTTCAACCATGGGGCGATAATTGACTGTCAGAAGAAGTCGGTGAACCTTACGACTCCGTCGAAGTTAGTGTTCTATGGTAGCAAATCGCCTAGACAAGTGAGTTGTCTGACGGTTATGCAAGCCAAGAAACTTCTGACGCAAGGCTGTGTAGGATATCTAGCCTACATAGTAGATTCGCGTAAGGAAAGTCCGAAGGTGGAGGAAATATCGGTAGTTAAGGAGTTTGTGGACGTTTTTTCGAGCAATTTGCCAGGACTTCCGCCAGATAGGGAGACAGAGTTCGTGATCGATCTAGCGCCGGGAACTGCTCCAATTTCGAAGGCTCCGTACCGAATGGCTCCAGTCGAGATGAAGGAACTGATGGTTTAACTACAAGAATTACTGGACATAAAGTATATTCAACCGAGCATTTCGCCGTGGGGAGCGCCTGTCTTATTCGTAAAGAAAAAGGATGGGTCGATGCGTCTTTACATTAATTATAGAGAGTTGAATAAAGTTACGATCAAGAATAGGTACCCTTTACCTAGGATCGATGAATTATTTGATCAACTGAAGGGTGCGAAATACTTCTCAAAAATCGATTTGAGAAGCGGGTATCATCAGTTGAAGGTGAGGAAGGAAGATATACCGAAAACGGCTTTTAAAAATCGGTATGATCATTACGAGTTCTTGGTGATGTCATTTGGTCTCACGAATGCCCAGCTGCATTTATGGACCTAATGAACAGGGTGTTCAAGCCATTTCTGGACAAGTTCGTGGTAGTGTTCATAGATGACATCCTGGTTTATTCCAAGACCGAGGAGGAGCATGCTGAACACTTACGACTAACCTTAGAAGCCCTGAGACGAGAGAAGCTTTACGCTAAATTCTCGAAATGCGAATTTTGGTTGGAACGTGTGCAATTCCTTGGCCACGTGATCGACAAGGATGGTATTTCTGTAGATTCGTCGAAAGTTGAGGCCGTAATTAGTTGGGAACAGCCGAAGACGCCGTCTGAAGTGAGAAGTTTCTTAGGATTGGCTGGTTATTACCGAAGATTTATTCAAGACTTTTCTAGAATCGCAACTCCGTTGACGAATTTGACTCGTAAAATAGTTAAGTTTGTTTGGACGGAGAAGAGTGAGGAGAGTTTTCAAGAGCTGAAGAAGAGGTTGAGTACTGCGCCTGTATTGTCTTTACCGGATAGTTCGGGGAATTTCGTAGTATATAGCGATACCTCACATAAAGGATTAGGCTATGTATTGATGCAGAGCGGCAAAGTCATTGCCTATGCGTCACGTCAGCTGAAGGATTACGAGAAGGGGTATCCGACCCATGATCTAGAATTGGCGGCTGTAGTGTTTGCCCTAAAGATTTAGAGGCACTACTTATATGGAGAAAAGTGTGAAATATACACAGATCACAAGAGTCTGAAGTATATATTTACCCAGAAGGATTTGAACATGCGCCAAAGAAGATGGTTGGAACTGATTAACGACTACGATTGCGAGATACTTTACCATCCGGGTAAAGCTAACGTTGTTGCCGATGCTTTGAGCAGAAAAGGTCGGGACAAGCTGAACGTGTTAACTGATCAGGATCGGTTAATAGAACAGATGGCTAGATTGGAGTTGGAGGTGAAGTTTCTGAAGGAATTAGATGAGATGTTGTTTCAAGTAACCGCTGGTTCTACTCTAGTAAACAAGGTGAAAGAAGCACAACTTCACGATGAAGAAAGTGAAAAGGTTTGGAAGAGGATAACCGATGGTGAAGAGTTCAAGTTCAAGATCGATAATGAAGGTCTGTTACGATTTGAAGGTAGAATATGGGTACCGCCAGTACCAGAGGTCAAAGAAAAGATTCTGAGCGAAGCTCATAGTTCTAGATATTCTATTCACCCTGGGAGTACGAAGATGTACCAGGATCTCATGCATCATTTCTGGTGGCCGAATATGAAGAGGGACGTTGCTGAATGTGTTGCGAAGTGCTAAACGTGCCAGAAAGTTAAAGCAGAACACCAGAGACCAAGTGGTTTGCTGCAACCGTTAGAAATTCCAGAGTGGAAGTGGGAGCACATCACGATGGATTTTGTGGTAGGACTTCCAACGACTCAGAAGGGATTCGATGCGACATGGGTTATAGTGGATCGACTGACGAAGTCAGCCTATTTTCTGCCGATCAGGGTTAAGTACAACCTGGATAAGCTAGCAAAGCTATACATCAAGGAAATTATTTCTCGACATGGTGTTCTAGTGTCGATTGTGTCCGACAGAGATCCGCGTTTTACGTCTAATTTTTGGAAACGATTGCAAGAATGTCTGGGAACGCAATTGCGAATGAGTACAGCGTATCATCCTCAGACCGATGGCCAGAGAGAAAGAACGATTCAAACGCTTGAGGATATGCTGAGAGCTTGTGTGATGGACTTCAAAGGAAGCTGGGAGGATCATCTACCATTGGTGGAGTTCTCCTACAACAATAGTTATCATGCGAGTATTGGCATGCCGCCTTACGAAGCGTTATACGGTAGAAAATGCAGAACTCCTTTGTGCTGGGATGAAGTCGGTGAACGTCAATTGTTGGGACCAGAATTGGTACAACAAACAGCCAAAATTGTGAAGCTAATCAGAACGAGATTAGTTGCTGCTCAAGACAGACAGAAGAAGTATGCCGATTTACATCGACAGAACCGAGAATTCTTACCAGGAAGTTTCGTGTTCCTGAAAGTATCTCCCTGGAAGGGGAAAATTCGATTCGTTAAGAAGGGGAAGCTGAGTCCCCGATTCATTGGACCTTTTGAGGTACTACGAAAGGTGGGCGAGGTTGCTTACGAGATTGCATTACCTCCGGAGCTCGAAAATATACATAATGTCTTTCATATTTCTGTGTTAAGACCTTATAAGCACGATTATAAACATATAATAGAATATGAACCTTTACAGTTTGATAAAGACTTAACATATGAAGAAGTGCCTGTTCAAATAATTGATAGAAAGGAACAAGTACTTAGGAATAAAGTGATACCTTCTGTTAAGGTAATCTGGAGGAACCACAGTGCTGAAGAAGCTACATGAGAACTCGAAGATGTTATGATGAAGTCTTATCCGCATTTATTTGCTTAGTTATGTGTAACCCTTTATATACTGATTCTGGGGACAGAATCCTTTTAAGGAGGGAAGAATGTAATAGACGAGATTTTTTTTTTTTTTTTTGTAATTCTGGGGACAGGATCCTTTTAAGGAGGGAAGATTGTAACAATTGAGATTTTATAATTAATTTTAATATTTATTGAGATAAATAAATATTTTATGTGATTTATTTATTGAGTTAAATAAATAAATTATGTGATTTATGGAGTGATTTAATTAAGTGTTATATACTAATTAAATGAATGTGTAATATTTATTTAATTAATATTAATGTTATGTTATAGTTCTAATTTAATTGAGATAATTTAATTAGATGAATTATGTGATGAAGTGTTACATGGATTATAATTAGCGAGTAATTATAATTATGTGATAATTTTATGTGATTAATTGATGTTAGATTTTAATTGATTAAATTAGATGATTGATATTTAATTAATTAAAATGTGACATTAAAGTATGTAGATTTTAAATAAGTTTAAATAAACAAGATTTTTCATTTCTTTTAAATCTATTCTACCAAACATGGCCTTAGTAATAATAACCTGTTTTTTTAAAATAATGTTGTTTTGGCCAAACAAAGCCTTAAGGCTTTTTAAATTTTGAAACTTATGTAACTGCTAAATTAATTAGGCTAATTAGTATTAGTTAGTACGCGTATTATATTATATTACGTTAGTTCTATACTACGTTAGATTAATCCTAAGTCTAAACTAAGAGCAAAGAAGAAAGAAAAGAGCAGAGGAAAAAAGAGAAAGTAGAGAAGAGTTGGAGAAGAAGAGAAGGAAGAAGAAGCTTCTGAAGGCTAGAGTGAATCTTTGTTTTCTTCTCCTATAACCGAAAGGTAATCCATAATCTCTACTTTCATATTTTCAAAACTCGATTTAAGTTTCATGTTTTATTCTCTATGAAAACTGAGTTTTCATGTAATAGCATAAATATGGATGATACATATATATAGGTGGTGTTGTTCATGGTGAATTATATGGTTATCAATGATTTTCAGAAATCAAATTACTTTAGAAATATATTTTAACAGAAAATTCATGTTTATATGAGTTTATATGGAATTTCACGAGTTTATATATTATGGGTGATTTTACATTGAGAAATTGGTATATGTTAGTATGTTGTTTAGAAATTTTCTATGATACTACCTTGAATCATGAGAATAAAGCATGTGTTATAAGTTGAATTGCTTAAGAATTTGATTACAGTGACTTATTTTGGAAAATATATGAGTTTTCATGAAAATGGCCAAATTGGATTTTTAAAACTTGTGATTATCATTGTTTAAATGGTTTTGTGTTGTGGAAGCATGTTATATATATATGTATAATTGCATAGGTATGATTTACAATGTTTAAGTTACTGTAAATATTCATTTGTTGGCTTGTATGGGTTAATCGGTGAAGCAGAGTAACGTGGCTATCTGCGTCTGGCCGAGTTGCTGCGCAGCTGCGCCGGCAGCAAGGCCAGGAGCAGCGCAGCTGCGCCGCTTGTCCTTCCCAGATCCTTACCCTGCGCAGCTACGCCGGTGCCAAGGCCTGTGGCTGCGCAGCTGCGCCGTGCACAGTGCAGTGGCAGTGAGTTTTAGTCAAGTGTGCAGTGTGTTGTTATGTTTCCATTACATTATTGCTAAGATAATGAGCATGTATCTAGCTGCTATAACATGTGTTAACATGAAGTTGATAATTTCATAATTAATTATAATTTGTGTAATTAAATGCATGATGTGGTTTAATTGATTATAATTATTATAATTTGTTTATAATTATAATTTAAGTAATTACAATTTGATTAAGTGTTTGAATTATAATTATTTAATTATAATTTAGTTAAATAAATAATTGATTTAATTAACTATGTGATAGTTGATTATTATTATTAGAGTGAGTTAACCACGAGGGTTAACCACTTATGTGAATTAGTTACGTGTTAACTAATTTAGGTTATTGTGATTAAATATATATGTGTAGGAAGTATTAAAGTACGTGAATTGTGTTAAGTAGCTTGCGCTTGAGGCAAGTCTTCTAAACCCTAAACTCGTTAATTTTATCCAAGTTTTCTGTACCCTAAACTTGTTAATTATATACAAATTCTTGAATTCATATATTCATTGTTGAGAATGTCCTTTCTATTTCTATATTAGACAATTGTTTATTTAATTGAAATGATCTTAACTTATTGTTCAAGTAAGATCCAGTTATTATTTTAAATGCTTTAAGTTGATTCTAAAGCATATGTTAATTCATAATTCTTTTATTTATGAATTATTGAAAGTTGATTCAACTAATCCTTAGTTGATGAACGTGAATTCTAAATTACCCTTGTAAGCTTATCCAAACCAAACTTTCTTTGGTGCGGACTTGAATTCAAATTACTGAGTTGAACAACCCTATTTACTAGGGGAGGTTACTACGCATAGCGTTAAGATGTTTGTGCACAATACATGGTACGAAGGGCTGATCCCCCTAAGTACGAGTTAAGGTCCGTAGTCTTATTGACTGTTAAAGGTTTAAATCGAAATATTTATAACCTAGGACAAGAGTTCAAAGGTCTTATGACACTCAGATAAATTCTATATTCGAATTTTAATGTTGACAGAGAATTATTATTCAATTCTTTATTGTTGAAGTAAGCTAAGTTATTCAGATTCTTTTTAAAGAATTCCTTTCATGTATATATTTTTGTTAAACTTTAGTGAGCTGTGGTTTGCTCACTCTTGCATTAAATAACAATTTCAGTTAAGGTTGATAACGCTGATGCTCCATCTACAAGTAAGGGCAAGTGAAAGCAAAGCAAGTGAAGACTTATTTTTATTTAATCGAGACTGATTGTAATAATTGAATGTTATATTTTTATTTCCGCACTTTATTATATTCATGACAGGGTTAGAGTAACCCGGGATTTTTTTATAAAGGTTGTAATTTATTTTAAGATATATTAGGTAGATGTTTGTTATAGTTAGAAAGTGAACACCAAATCATGTGGAAACGAAGTACCCGGATTTGGAGGTGCTACATTCAATTTATCATATAATAACGTAAAACCATCATTGACATGTTACTAATATGGTTTAACATGTCAATATATGATTAACATATTTTCATGTTCATTAGATTAGGTTTAAATTATATTTTCTGGACTTGAACAATTAAAATCTCATTTCTAGGCAAAACTACAAAGTGGCGCTGCAGCGCCCCAGACTGAACTGGAAACCGGCGTTGCGGCGGGGCCAACCGCTCTCGCCCAACAAGTAAGCCCACAACAGAAGTTGCGACTCAGGTCTGGCGCTGCGGCGCTCTGATTACTCTCTCAACAGACGCTGCAGCGCCACGACTCGGCGTCAGGCAATGCTAAGGCGTGGCAGAACTCTGTTTCTATATAGATCAGGCATTGCGGCTCCGCGACATAGTGAGAAGCAGAAAGAGCTCGCGAAGAACACAGAAAAAGCCAAAATATGCCAAAACTTGGCTCAAACAACAAATTTTCTACTACCCATCAGTTCTAGACTTTATAAAAATATAACCTAACAATTAGAGCATGATTTTAACAACTTAAATCACATATACAACTAAATTTAAACCCACAAATTCTCTGTTTTTGTAAAAATTCCATTTTTAGACATATTTAGCGAATCTATTCACCACGGATTCGTTACTCAACCAAATCAATTCATATAACTTGCATTCTTTTCAGTATTTTAATGAATTAACACAATCAATCATCAATATGCAGTTTGTTACACGAATTAAACATCAATTTTGATTCTAAAATAAACCATATTCATACATATATCATTGTAAACTCAAAACTCCATTTTTAAACATAATTTCATGAATTTGATTACTCTAAATCACATACAAATCATATACAAATGGATTGTGCATACTAATAAACATGTATAATCAATTTCTTAACAATTCAACCATGAAACTCCAATTACAGAGAACTCAACATAACTTTTCATGGAGAAAACTCAAGAACATAAATTAAAGCTTGCATCAAGAAATTACCCTTGATGACTTATTTAGATTACACAAAGATGATAGAAACTCTTCTTTAATTCTCCAAACCTTCTTCTTCAATCTCACAATTTCTCTCAAGCTCTCTCTCTATTCTCTCTGACTTGTGTTTTCAAAATGAACTGATATAACTCTGATATAGCTATTATACGTATAAAAATAACTGGCACAACATGGGTAGCGGTTAAGTGCATTATGGCCTTAACTGCTCCCATGTTCTTAAGGCCATGTTTGGCTTGGCTATATAAAGACCTCTTTCCAATTATTTTAATTAACTCACTTATTATATAGTTTATTTATCACACCATAATTAATCAAATAATATTATTTAAATTCTATTAAATTAAAGGCAATATTACTCATTAAATCAAATTATCACATAATTAAAATTCTCATTTATTAATTATGACAAATCATTAAATCCCTAATTAATTAGAACAACATTATAATTATTTAACAACTCATTTAATTTATTTCTCCCAATTAAATTCACACTTTGAACTATAAAATTATCCAACATTAATTTAATTAATTTAACACATTTAATTAAATTAATCTACAATAATTCCATCAAATATTTATTTAATTCAATAAATTAATGAACAAAAAATATTTATTTAATTCAATAAATATTTAAAATAAATTATAAAAATCTCGTTCGTCACAATACATAACCACGTCTTGTACAAACATATCACATTTGCACATAAACAAGACTTACCCAAGTACAACTTCTGAGTAAGTTTAAGAAACTAGCATTCATTTCAAGTATGAATAAAGTTAAGAAACTTGCCTTAAGCACATCTACAATTTATAGTTTACGCTAAACTGCTCATTGATATTACTATATATCACATAAGGAATAACACATACCAATTAATCATATATTTGACTTACATATTGGTTTAACTTAACTTTAGTTCTTATGGTTCGCGTTTTATAACCTATGTTTACGCAACCGAATTTCTACATTCATTCTTTCAACGTCTTTTGCGTTATAACAGTCAAAGATGCCTTATTACATTCTATCATTATCTATAATATTTTACATAACCATTTCCTTCCCTCTAGCCTAACCTGTCCGAATCACTAAAATTGTAATGTTCGTTAAGTCAATTATTCTTCCTTATGACTTTCTGGCAACAAATTGCCATACCTCAGGATTTATTCATTAACTTCTTGGTTATACAGTCTTTTGTATGCCAAGAGTCAACACTCAATGTTAAGACTATGCGTTCATAGCTTTTAAACATTTTACATTACCTCTATTTCATACCTTACAACGTTCGATTCATTAGACTCAGAACGTTATTCAAGTTATTATTACTAACTCGGCTTATTCAACGTTTATACGTTATTCGTTATTTTTTATTATCTCACGTTCAAACTATACATGGTGTGTAAGTTATGCACGTTTAATTTACGTGTACACTCAATACCATTACGTCGGTTTAAGTGTTTAATGTTTATGTTTCTTTCTACATTCGTTATTCGATTCACACTCGGACTTTCATTAACTTCATTACCGTTCGTTACGATTTTCTTGATAATTACACATCTTACTTACTACATTCTGTTAGGAATATTCATGAGAATGGTATTCCTATTTATATAAGATTTAATTATGATATAAATAAATGAATATGCAAGTATGCTTGCATTGATAAAAGCTGTAAAGTCCTTTGATAGATAATAGGAAATATATGTACAAGGACTTAGACTGAAATGATCAAATATGTTAGGTTGATCCTACATAAGCAAAAGAGCTTTGTAAAGTCCTTAAAAAGAAATGATGTACAAGGACTATAAATATAGAAAGATCAAGCTTGTTAGGTTGATCTTATAAAGTGTAATAGATAGGCTTGTCTGATCGTCGAGCACTGCACCAACATCGTAGTCTGCCAAGAGAGACAAGGAAGACTCGAGAACTATCAAGGCGGAATCGTAGTCTGCAAGATAGTAGATCTTGGAGTTCGTAGTCTGCCAGGAGAAACGAGGATGGATCGTAGTGTGTCGAGAAGAACTTTCTTAGAGCCGTAGTCTGCTGAGGAAGTCATGTTCAGAATCGTAGAGACAGCTTGTCTATGAGCCGACCGAGCGTCTGCCAGAGCTATGTCAAGAATCGTAGATCACACTTGAAGTAGTGGAGTCTATTGATCATATCAGAGGCAGAGATCGTAGTCGAGCCAGATCAGACAAGGACAGTAAGCATGAAGGCAGAAATCGTAGTCTGTCAAGATCTGATCTCGGAGTCGTAGTGTCTGCAGAATCAAAGCTAAATCATAGTTTGCAAAACTAAGGCTTCAATAGAGGCGCTCACAATGCCAAGACAGAATTGTAGTGTCAACACGATTCTCAACAGATGAGTACTCCCAGAATATCCAAAGTTTGAAGCCTCTAGTCTGAGCTGCAAAGATACATTCCACCTGAAGGAAACCAGAGAGCACTCAACAAATGGCAGGCAGGCTAACAGAAGATCTAAGCACCAACTCAATCAACATCCAGATTGAGTTGTAAAGCCATTCAAGATGAAGTCTTCCACAAGCCGATCAGAAGAAGACTTCAGATAAAGTGACTGACTAGAGAAAGTCAGCAAGTTCAGTAGCTGTCAAGAGAACAGAAAACAACGATCTTGAGAATTACTCAGGATCGTAGTGTTTGCCAAACGAGTAGGAACTGATGCAGTTTACACAGAGTTACTGGCCAACTTATGAAGAACAAGACAGAAGTGATTAAGCATGGGTCAGACCATTGTTGATGGGTGAACGGGAGATCATCAGGTGAAAGAGAGCTATGTGTGCCACAAATCTGATGTGTCTTACTATTCAGAAGGAGGCCAGAACAAGGAGTCAAGCTATCAGTTCCTGAGATCAGTCGAGGTAAATAAAAGTGTTGAAGCACTACACAAGTGAAGAAAGAGGTGTTTTACACTGAAGATCTAAAGAACACTCTTCAGAATAGTAGTGTTGTCTCAACCAGTCAAAGAGCAACATTCAACAAGTCACACTACGATCAAGGTCCAAGAACATCTGCATCAGAATCGTAGAGTTCGGGAGTCTAAATATTGAAGCACTGGCAATGTCTCAATATGAAGACTGACATCCGAACGTTGCTAATTGAGAGCATCGATGCAAAATGAAAACTCCTAAGGATTCGAATCAAGGAATTAGAAAGGAGTAATAAAGGTGACTACCAGCCTGACACGGAACAGTGACATCTCTGAGGCGGTAGGTGAAATAGCAGATTGCTGGGTCAGTAAAGTCAAAAAGGAGCTGTCATGTCACATCAGCAGTCTGCACCAAATAACTCGAGATCTAAGAAGCAATTCAAATAGCTTCCAACGGCTATTTTCCAACAGGAAGATCATGGAATGGTATTTAACAGCTGAAGCTTCAAAGATGAAGTTGTTGCTAAGTTGTAAAATCGTTGAGTTGTTGGAATGCTATATTGTTGACTCTACGAGTTCCACCAGAGCTGAACAGAACAAGTCTCAGTGGCAGCAAGACTACAAAGGTGGAAGTGAAGCATATTTGAAGAAGGACTTGAACATACTAAAGCTTCACTCAACAAGGATGAGAATGCCATTGAAGATGGCAGCTAAGTTGAGAGTCGAGAAGGCCAAGAAGATAGAATTAAGGAAAGTGGCTGAGTATAAAAAAGATCAGAAGAACCATTCTATTGATCACTATAAAGAACCTGAAGCTGAACCAGAAAAGATGCAGAACCATGTCTGCATATCAATCAAAAAGGGTTCAAGGACTGCTAAGGACCAGAAGAAGGTGACCCACAATGAAAAGCCTTAGCAGTCCTATGTGGTGATGGTGCACAGCTGACATCGGAAGAAGATGAGCTGAACAAAATGAAGATCAGCTGCACCTGAGAAGAAGTGGTCCAGACTATACGCAGAATGCAAAGAGGACCAAGATAAGCTACTAAGTACAAAGATGATCAAGCTTCAAGACATCTTAGCAGCAAAGCACAAACAACAATAACTACAACAACGAGTAACCAAGGCCTGAGGGGTCCTTTTCTAGACGGACTAAATGAAGTTCCAAGCCTGCTGGGCTTGAAGGGTTCGTAGAGAACTGGAGTTCCAAGGCTGTTAGCCTTGATGAGTTCTTAGTGAACTAGAGGAGTTCCAAGCCTGCTGGGCTTGAAGAGTTCTTAGTTAACTGAAGTGCCAAGGCTGCTGGCTTTGAAGGAATCTTAGTGATTTAGGGTGCCGCCCTTCCTTAGTGGATTTCCTACGAGAGTGCAGAAGAGTGGATTAGGAGCTTGAGTCTCTAAACCACATAAAATCCCTTGTGTCTTTTACATTCAGTCATTTACTTACTGTCATTTACATTATATACTTAACTGCTATAACTGCTATGGATGTAATAACTACTTATAACTAAACTTACTTTGAAGAACAATGTATCAATGTTTATCAATATATCAATGAAGGGAATATCTAACTTATTCCGCTGTGCTTGAAATTATTCTTATGTTTGTCATGTGCTAACTTATGAGCAATACAAAATAAAATGGAAAAGAGTTTAAAAACGTAAAGGATCTATTCAACCCCCCCTTCTAGACCTATTGTGTGTCTACTAGGAACTAACAATTGGTATCAGAGCAGGTTCTCATGCTATATTCAAAAGCTAATTGCTTTGAGTCTAATCCTAGGCACAAACATTGTTCTAAACTTAGTTTAGTAGTAAGTCACTTGTAAATGCAGATGAGCTCACACGTTGGAAATAATGTGTACATGTAAATGTGTATATACACTTGAAGCTTCTCAGATTGGTCCAGGTTCTTAAATGCCATAGCATCAAGACCAATCCTTGTCCATAGTCAATCTTGTAGTCCGAAGACCAGAGATGGGAAGTCAAGAGGCATCAACAGCAAAGAATCAAGCATCCTCCATTCTGAATGGTGAAAGGCCATACATGCTAAGAAACTGCTTATCTAGAGGAGAAAGAAGAATTTCTCAACTATGTATTTGGCCAACTAGCAGTTGGATGTGAACCCTGAGGTTCAAGACTGTAAAAGAGTTAAAGCTATAAAGACTTTCCTAGCTTATATCTCCAAGGCTATGACTGATTGATCAAATGACAACTGGAACAACAAGCTGTCAGAAATGAATGTAAAAATATGCACATCAATGCCTAATCTCATTATAGCAAGGTAAATGACTGTCAAGAAACTGACAGTGTAAAGGTACAGTTCCTCATTAATATAAATGTGTACATCATGTTGCATCATCTTATGTACTATAACAGTATTCTATCAAGAGACTATACTTTACATAAATAGGGGAAGAGAGAAAGTACATTAAGGTTGGAAACTCAATTGCTAACAAACTTTCTCTCTACCCAAGTTTTAGGTTGAAGATAACATCTTGAAAGAAGGCTGAAATAGGTCATAAGCATATCAAGAATTAATTAAGTTTAAGTGGAGTAATTCGTTCTTAAGGGTTGGTATGTATATACAAACCTATGTTCTAAGTTTTTGATAACACGTAGAGTATGATCATTTCTAAAGGAGTATCTTGAAGATTCTTAGAAACTGATCATCTCCATGAGTCAACCCGATACAACTAAGTAATAGTGTTGATTCTTATTCTGCGAACACTCAAAATCTGTGAACATAACCAAGCACCCTCAAAGAAAAAGTGTGTCTTCTTAAAAGGATTAATCTTACACACACTCACCGGCATACATGATCAATATCACATCTAAATCTGATACATACATAGATATGATCATTGATGCTAAAGTTGATAAAAAAATCTAGTATATGAGGAATAGGGGTTTTGAGAAACTAACCTAGCAGGACCCATTTAATTATGGGTACCAAAAATAGAAATTTATCTAACCTGCATGTACTTGGTCTATCTGACCACACTAAGGAATGCTGAAGCAGATGACTTCAGTCACGAGGACTTAACCAGCTACAGGCTCAAGACATTTCAGCAATGTTCTTGTCAAAATCATCCTATGCCAAGCCGGTTCTTGAAGATGTGTCGAGCCCACAAGAATGAAAATCACATTATTGCTGATCTTTATATGGAAGCTGACCACTCATGCCAAGATGATAAGAATTTTCTACACTTATTCAAGCAAGGCATATCATCTAAGAAGAAATCACGAAGAAGTTCACATCATAGGATCATCAATTCTTAAGTATGAAGAAATCATCATAAGAAGCCGAACTCCACGAACAGTCTACCAAAGAGCTTAGGGAAAATCATAGTGTTCTCTATGATCAAGACTGTGTCAAGCCCGTGCAAGCCAACGCACAACAATTATGGTACAATGATCATAATTGTAGTGTTCCACCAGTCAGCATCAAAGTCCGCAGTTCTGATTAAGGAGGAAGGGCAACTAACTGAAGGAAGGCTGTTAAATGTTGACAAGTTGATAGTCCCAAATGAGTCTTCATTCATCCTTAGTGTATATTGAAGAAACTAAGGAAAGACTACAAGCCTACTGAAAATGCCTGTTCAGGTATCAGATAAAGAAGACTACGTTCGTAGTTCTGTCAACAATCGTGGAATGATCAATCCTGAAGATATCTCTTTCCATGATTCAAGGAGGTTTATATGATAGTGATGATTCAAGTTAGAAGGAGATATGAAAAGCTGACTTCTGATGCATATGAAGAAGAAGAATTCATCCCTTCTTGAAGAGATAACATCATCTATGGGGGAGCAGTGATCTGCTAAGAATGACAGCACTAAAAGCGTCAGAGGTGCACTATAAAGCAAATCTTTCAGATCTTCCAGCAGTTGATGATAAAGATTTAAGTGACAAATGAAGATGAAGCTGAAGGTAGTTGTGAACTTCAGGAGAAGAAGAAAAGCAGTTACAGAACAAAGGAGTTCTTGTTCACTACGATTGCAGAGTTATCACCAATCATAGAGTCCAGACAAATTATGACTACAGATGAAGAAGTTGCAACAGCCTCCCAGCCTAAATAACTATCAGGGCTGAATCTGAAGAAAGTACAAAGGCCGTGTCCAAGTCAAAGAAGAGGACCAAAAGATTTATCAAGAAGTTTGATCTGGCAAATGAGGAAGTGTCAAAGGAAGAATATTGGGTCATGATCAGTCATACCAAATACACTACTATACCTGATCAGATTATGATCCTTGCTGAGAAAGAAAAGTTAAAGATGGTGGAAATTGTGGAAGAACAGATGAAGATATGGAGATGGTGAAGCTCAGGGAGAAAAATGAAGAAGTGGAATTCTTGCCAAAAGTTGAGAGATAAACTATGAAGATAAATCAACCATGGTGCATGCCTGTTGACCACACCACGAATATCAAGACCACTTCTGTCAAAGTTCATAGAAAACAGGAGCTGACCCAAAACAGAATATTCCAGTTACAGAGTCCCAAAACTTTATGACTGATGAACTAAATGCAGATCCATAATAAGTAGTAACATCCCAAAACGTGCTACTGATAAACCATATTAACCACACACCTCAAATTGTGGAATGCATACGATCAAACATCTGATCGTAGTATAAGAACATAAGGACACCACGATTACAACCTATACAAAAGCCAACACCAATGAATATTTAGAGTTGGTGGATGATTTTCCCAGCAGAAAGATCAAATGTGATATCAGTACTAACCCTGTCCAAAGCTTTCCATCTGAAAAGCGCCTCAGGGACAAACCTGATCCTTAGCATTGAGCTAAGAGGTTGGCCCTTCCTGAGCTACCTTATTTTAGAAGAATGCTAATATGGAATGCATCACAAGAATCTTTATTGAAGTATGCAGCATCTCATTAGAAGATCACAGGCTGCAAATAAGAGTTGCCAATCCCTCATAATATAATGAAGAAGTTGCCTATTGAAGAATGACCACAGACTACGATCATCGAAGAAGAAGCAAAGGTTGGAGAATAGTCTGGGAAATCGTGGAGTACTGAATCAAGTTATAAGACACTCCACGGATTGAAGAAGTCAATAGTCAACTGAAGAAATGTCAAATCTGTTAAACTAACGTGACAAAAGAAGTTACAGATTGTAACCTATCAGATTCTTACAACTGTCCCACTAAGAAACGTGGAGGGAACAGTTAAAAGAGGGAAATTCAAATTATTGGCAATTACAACTTCGAGAGTTCATCAAAAGCTGCAAACCTATTAAATTCATACACTTTCTTACCTGAGCCAAAACCTAAACACCTCCAAACAGCCAGATCTTCTCAAATAGTCATCAAACCTCGAATCGCTTCCTGACATCTCACAAGATCCTCATAAAGCCATAGACTCCGAAAACCCTAACTCTTCAAATGGCAGATTGACGAGTAATCACTAGCATTCACCTCGGAACCAAGACGTTTGAGAAATCCGAGAAGAAGTTCAGAGTTATTCTTGAACTTGTGAAGAAGGCTGGATTCTCAGAATGTCTTGAGTCAAATACTCGAATATATGTTGATTTGGTTAAAGAATTTCACTCCAATGCAACCATGAATTCTGGAACCTTATCTACCAAGGTCAGAGGTCAGATTCTGAAGCTGAAATCTTCTGACATGAATCAGTGCTTAGGTTTCCCCGACCTAGGACTGAAAAGTCTTGATAAAGTTGACACTGAAAGAGCCAAGAAGATTATGCGATACCAGAGAAATCCTAGTCTGAAAGATATGAAGAAAAAGGAGTTTCCTAAAGAGTTTGAGTTCCTCGCAGAAATTATAGGGAAATGCATACTATGCAAGGACACTACACATGACACTGTGAGTGGTCAACAGTTAAAGATCATGTCTATAATAGTTCTGAGGAAGCAAATCAATTTTGGAGCTATGCTGCTTGATCTAATTTCTAAATGGCTGGACAAGGCGGAGAAGAAAAGGTTAACAGGGAAACCGCTGACAAAGGTTTTCCATGGAAGGTTCTTAAGTATCATTCTTAAGAAGAAGCTAAAGAATAAGATTAAGGATGATGAAGGTGTAGTTCTAAACAGCCATAAGGTGATGACCCCTATGTTGTTTTCAAACTGGAAGAAGAACCCAATGGAGAACAAAAGGGTGATAACACATGGCAGCAGCAGCAAGAGCACTACGAAGAAGAGGAAGGCAAATGCTATGAAAGAAGAGGAGCTATTACACTCTGAGGATTCAATTATCCTAGAGTCCAAGTCTATAAAGCACTCGAAGAAGAAAGCTAAGGTGGTGCAGAAGCAAAAGTCAGTCTCGAAAAAATATATCTACTAAAGAAGAAAATATAGAGTAAGAAGATGAAAAGGGAACTGAGAGCCTCAAGGAAAAATCGTCAAGGAGCAAGTCTACTGATGAAGAAGAAGTTAAAGATAAGAAGGAAAAAGTTGAACCTATAAAAGAGGTAGCTAAGCCTGACGATGAAGAAGAATATGTAAGTCCCATGGCTAAATCCCAGAGTAGCCATTCTGCTGAAAAAGAAGGATCTAAATCAGAAGAATTTGGAACTCCCTCTGCTGAAGCCACAAGGAGCCCTTCTAATGATTCAAAGAAAGTAGAGTATAAAGAAGAAACATCTGCTCCTCCTGCAGTTGAACATCAAAGAAGGTTGTCTGATGACTCAGAGACGTCAAAATTTGAAGATGAAGAAAGATCTGAACCTCCTAAAGTTGAACCTCCAAGGAAAAGAAAGAGCAACAGATTGCTTGCTAGAGCTTTCCTAAAGAAGAAGGGAGATTCTTCCATAGCAATTATCAAACTTAGTGATGATGATAAATCTAACGAAGAAGACGCCAAAGGAAAAAGGCTCAAGACTGCAGAACTAAAAGAGGTTAGTGAAGGCAAGCTCTGCTGATGATGATGAAGATGATGATCAAATGCATGAACAAACTAATAATTCAGTTGAAGAAAGTCTACACCAGTCTGGCTCAAGCTGAGATTATGAAGAAAGTATAGGAGACTCCAGTCCTGAGAATGACGTGCCAGAAAATCTTCATGTCCTTTACCCTGTTCAGCGCAAGAGAAGAATAGTGGTAGAAATTGATGATGAACCACTAGATGTACTTCCAGAGAAATGGATCAGCCATGGGAATGGAAGGGTGAATGTGGTAAAAATGACTGCAGCACATCTACTCAACCATCGTGAAACTATAAAGCTAGACACTTCAACCTTGATATATGATACTGAAATCAAGGATCATGCTATAAGTGATAGTAGTGTGCATACAAGCCAATCATGTATGATGATAAAGCACATACTTTGTAAACAATCTTATTTATTTATTAATAAAATATTTATTTATTAAAGACATTTAATTATCTACATGGTGCTATTTTTATAATATGTAAGTAACCCATAGTTTTAAGCAATGCTTTTAGAATCATGATGTTGATCATGCTAATGAGATCTAAATTCTTAGAAAGCTTTAAAACTAAAATAGTTCCCAATCGTGGGATTACTAAAAAGGGGATTAGTAAATCCGGATAGATTGGTACATATGTTGCTTGCTCATTGGATGAGGATGACTGATCTCATGGTCATTTGTGTGGAGACACTAAAGCAAGTATGTAGGTGCTTATTGGAGAATAAGTTCACTGAACGTGACTCGCTATGGAATACCTAATGGAGTTTTACTCGCCTGTCAATAGGAATTCCTAATGTGATAGTAGTACATGTGATCCTTGGACTTGAGATCATCATAGTATCTTGTATATAACAAATTATACTTTGACTAATTCCTTAAGGCCTTTTAAGGCATATATAGGGTATGCTTGGGTGTAATGAGTTATATATGGAGATAATGAATGATCAATAAAGAATCTACCACCTCTAGTAAAAGAGGAGATATGTCCTATGTGATTCGTTAAATGACAACCCAGGAATCCTTGGCCAAGGTAGAATGAAATTAGAAAGAGGTTTCTAATTTGCATTATTTGGAGTTGTGCATTTTCTAATCGAAATACATATGATTAAATAAATTAAGACTTGACAGTAAATCCATGTCTTATATTTAATTAGGACATTGTATGGTGGAAGGATTGAATTGTACGGTAACTATTAACTCACAGGTTCTTTTATGATTAATGTTGAAATCTATATTATCTGGAAAGTCGTTGATCGCTAGGGAGGCTTATCCCTATTGTAGAATAAATGTTATTTATTTAAATAGATTATTAGTTTAATTTGTTTATTTAAATAATATTAGAATTGTTCTAATTGATTTATTCACAACCGGTTTAATATGGAGAACCTAAAGGGTCACACCATAAAAGGAAGAAGAATTATTTAAGAAGAAAATGGCATGATAGTAATAATGCATTAAGTATAATTAATTTAATCTATGATGAAAGAATAAATTAAATAGCTTAATGTTTATTATTTAATATTTTAGAAATATTAAATATAAATTAATAAGAGGAGTCTTATTATATTATTATTATTATTATTATTTTAATTCTAAAGGAGTTTAGGAATTAATATAATATCAGTACTCTCTCTCAATCCTAATAAAGATTAGGATATAAATTAATTAAATAAAACCCTATTCTAATTGGATTAGGAGGGTTAACCTAATATCTATATAAGAGAGTCTTATATTAGAAATAAAAAAACGTGAAATTTTCCAAGAGTTGGGAGTACACATATTCTATAGAGATAGAAACAAGGGTTAAGCCAATAACCCATCTTCTTGAGTTCTTCATCTTCCTTGGTGGATCACCGTTAGAGGCCAAACATTTGGGTGGCTGACATTATTCAAGGGAAGGAGCCACTATCAGAGGAATCAAAAGAATCAAAGGAGTAGAACTTGTACCTGAGGAAGCTTAGATCTTCAAAGGTATAATTCCATGTTCTCTCTTTTCTGTTATTGATAACAAGTACAAAGCATGATCATGGTTATGGGTTTGTATAAATTTTGAAAACCTAGTTTTTACGCTTCCGCCCTATTTATGTGATTTGATTGCATGATTGCGTTACATACAAACCCAACAGTGGTATCAGAGCCTAACTTTGTGCTAATTATCAATTTTATAATTCCATGTATGAATTGATGTGAGAATTTGATCGTTTTTTCTGGACAAAAATCATTTTCTGCAAGTTTCTGCGGCGAACGGCGCAGCTGCGCAGCCTCCCAGTTCATTACTGGCGCAGCTGCGCCGGTCTGCAAAAACTGCTGCTTCCGTCTACCTGTGCAGCTGCGCAGATGCCCAGTTCATTACTGGCGCAGCTGCGCCGGTACCTGGACAGACCCTGAAAATTGATTTTAATTAATTAAGTGAACTGTTTATTTAATTGATAAAGTTTTAAAATAAAGAAGTTTATTTTATCTGAAATATGATTTCAGAATGCTAAAATTAAAGGAGTTTTTGGATTTATTTTTGATTAAAATAAAAGAGTTTATTTTGTTTCAAAAATAAAATTTAGCAAAACTTTTGTCCATTAAATAACATCGATCCATATATGGAATAGCATTGTTATTCATGAGATGAATGGATATTTATTGATGCATATGTTGATGTGTATGATAATAAATGGGATTGATTATGGGCAATGACCAATGTGATTGGATTTTATTTTGGATGAATGCTTGAATGTATGGGTTTTATAAAATGGGGTCTACGTACCTCGTCTTCTCTAGTTTTATTCTCGATGTAAATTCTATCTCCTTTCTATGTACTTCCCCTTGACTGCTGATCAAGGTTTCTATTTAATTTTAAAATAAGTTAATGTAATAGAGATAATTAGAATTATTTTGAAGAAATTGGAGAACAAGGAGCGAGGAGCGCGTGAAGACCCGTTTGTATGGAGCCCGGGTTTAAATGTAATAGTTACATTTAAAATTTAAATTCTTGCACTCTTAGGTTTGACCTTTTGGTTCACTTGGTGGCTCTAGTGAACCAAACTAGAATAAAAGTCCATAATCAATCCGGGTAGAATATAGTATTCTATATCGCATGCTAAATATTATATATTTTATATTTTATACAAACATGCTTCGCATGTTTAATAAAATGACGCGTATTTTATATATATATGTGCATGCGCGCTTAAAAGATGAGACAAATAATAACAAACCCCTCAAAGAAATAATATTAAGTCTGAAGCGTTCAAATGATATTTGGAATATCGAACGTCGCCTTCTAGCATGATTAGTTAATAGAGTATTAAATATTTAATATGAGTTGTGCTATCCACAAGGCGAGTATTGAATATTTAAGATGTTAATTAATCACATTTGATGCTTATCAAGAAAATTGAACGATCTAGTCTTGTTGTGCTATCCACAAGGACGAAAATTTTTCTTTTTGAATTTATGGAAGTGCTAGGCTGGACTTAACTTAAATCATTTTAGTTCGGATGTGCACACACATGACAATTATGATTTAAGAGGCAAAATAAAAGGAGTTACATAGTGATGTAATTGACAAGAGTTGTCTACCTATTTATTTGTATATCGCTTGTTGTGCTATCCACAAGGTTATATACATTTGAAATGGGATCCTTAATCTCACTAGCAAATCTTTAATTAGATGTTGTCGAACTATATGAGTGAGGGTAATATAGTTTGATGAAAATAGTGGGAGATACCAATTTAAAATAAAGACCTAAATTTATTTTGGTATGCAAAGTTAATAAAATAAATGTTTGCTAAAATGTTGTCTTTTCACATACAGAATTTTAAAAAAATGTCAAAATCACTAATCTCACTACGAAACATACTTGATGCAAATAAGCTTACCGGCCCGAATTATGAGGACTGGCTAAGAAATCTGAGAATTGTTCTCACTGCTGAAAAGATTTCTTATGTCCTAAATTCCACTATCCCTGAATCTGTTTCAGAAACAGCCTCTGAGGAAGAGATTGCCACTTTCAATAAGTGGCAAGATGATGCATCTGTGGCTCAATGCATCATGCTCGCATCCATGAATAACGAGCTTCAGCGTCAGCACGAAAAAATGGATGCTCCTGCTATGCTGCTTCACCTCAAGGAGTTGTATGGTGAACAGAGTAGGACTGCTAGATATGAGATATCTAAGGAGCTCTTCCGATCTCGGATGACCAAGGTCACTACCGTTGAGACTCATGTTCTGAAGGTAATCAATTTGATTGAACGCCTTGGACAGCTTGGGTTCGTCATGGATGAGGAGTTGAGTCAAGACTTGGTCTTGCAGTCACTCCCTGAGACCTTCTCGCAGTTTGTGGTTAATTTTCACATGAATAAGCTAGATGTCAGCTTACCTGAGCTGCTTAACATGCTGAAAACTGCAGAAGGTCACTTCTCATCCAAGAAGAACCATGTCTTGATGGTGGATTCTTCCAATAAAAGGAAGAGGCCCAAGGTGTCTTCTGAAAAGAAGAAATCTAAGAAGGCTAAGGGAAAAGGGAAAGAAAAGGAGCAAAAGAAACCTGAACCAGCTAAAGGAATGTGGTTTCATTGCAATGAGCCGGGACATTGGAAGAGGAACTGCAAGAAGTTTCTGGCAAAGAAGAAGCTTGGAGAAGCTTCGACTTCCAATCAAGGTTTGTTCATGATTGAAATTAATTTTTCAGAAAGTCAAAATTCTACTTGGGTATTGGATACCGGCTGTGGTTCTCACATATGTAATAATGTGAAGGGACTGGTCAGAAGTAGAAAGCTGAACAATGATGAGGTGATCCTACGAGTGGGGAATGGAGCAAAGGTTGCTGCATTAGTTGTAGGAACTTATTGTTTAGCAATGCCTTCGGGCAAAACTATTTATCTTAATAATTGTTATTATGTTCCGAATATTATTAAAAACATTATTTCAATTTCTGTATTGGATATGGAAGGTTTTGACGTTATTATAAAGAACAATGGTTGTTCTATTTATAAAGACGATGTTTTATATGGTATTGGAAATTTGCGAAATGGACTTTATACACTTGACTTGCAAGAAAATATATTTCAAATTGAATAAATTAAGAAAAGGAAAAGAGATGATATTAATTATACCTATATGTGGCACTGTAGACTCGGTCATATCAATGAAACAAGATTATCCAAGTTGCATAAAGATGGGCTCCTCGAGCTATCTGATTATGAATCATATCCAACTTGTGAATCTTGTCTCATGGGTAAAATGACTAACTCTCCTTTTAGTGGAAAAGGGGAGAGAGTTACAGAGTTGTTGGCATTGATTCACACAGACGTTTGTGGACCTATGACAACAAGTGCACGGGGTGGGTATTCTTATTTTATTACTTTCACTGATGATCACTCAAGATTTGGATATGTGTATTTAATAAAATACAAATCAGAATCATTTGAAAAGTTCAAAGAGTTCAGAAGTGAAGTAGAGAAACAAACGGGCAAGAGTATTAAGATACTTCGATCAGATCGAGGTGGAGAATACTTAGCAGTGAGTTTCTCAATTGTCTCAGAGAAAATGGTATAATCTCACAATGGACTCCTCCAGGTACACCACAATTAAATGGAGTATCTGAAAGGAGAAATCGAACACTGTTGGACATGGTTCGATCCATGATGAGTTTTACCGACCTTCCAATTTCCTTCTGGGGATATGCCCTAGAAATGGCTGCATACCTACTTAACAAGGTACCTACCAAATCCGCCCCAAAGACTCCATATGAGATGTGGAAAGGGAGGAAACCAAATCTTAAGCATGTTAATACTTGGGGTTGTCCAGCTTATGTCAAAAAGTTTGAAAATGATAAGCTACAGACTAAATCCGATAAGTGTAGATTTGTGGGATACCCTAAAGAAACCGTAGGGTATTATTTCTATCATGCAACTGATCAAAAGGTGTTTGTTGCGAAACATGCTACCTTCTTGGAGAAAGAGTTTATCCATGAAGGGGTCAGTGGGAGTAAGATATATCTTGAAGAAGTTCAAGAACCACAAGTTACCACGGACCAAAGTCAGGTACCTAACCAAGTAGAAGAACCTACTGTACCACACCATGTTCGTAAATCTGGAAGAGTACCGAAGATACCTGAGAGGTATGGATTTGTTATAGAGGATGACGATGAGGTACACATCATGAATGATGATGATTCATTGAATTACGAACAGGCTATGAGTAATAAAGACTCAGGGAAATGGCTTGAAGCCATGAAATCTGAAATGGACTCCATGTATGAAAACAAAGTATGGTCTTTGGTTTCACCACCTGAAGGTATTAAACCTATTGGGTATAAATGGGTTTTTAAGAAAAAGACTGGAGCAGACGGAAAGGTAGAGACCTATAAGGCCCGACTGGTTGCAAAAGGTTTCAAACAAAGACAAGGAGTTGACTATGATGAAACCTTCTCACCAGTAGCCATGCTCAAGTCCATTCGGATTTTGCTTGCGATTGTAGCTTACAACGACTATGAGATCTGGCAGATGGGCGTGAAAACGACCTTCCTCAATGGGAAACTTGAGGAGGATGTGTATATGACACAGCCAGAGGGATTTATTTCAAAAGTTGGAACAAATCAAGTCTGTAAGCTACAACGATCCATTTATGGGTTGAAGCAAGCTTCTCGTAGATGGAACATTCGTTTTGATGAGACAATCAAAGAGTTTGATTTTATCAAAAACGAGGATGAACCATGTGTATACAAGAAGGTTAGTGGGAGCACAGTATCATTCCTTGTATTATATGTTGATGATATATTACTGATAGGGAATGACATTCCTATGTTACAATCCATTAAAATCTGGTTATCTAAAAACTTCTCCATGAAGGACTTGGGTGAAGCATCCTATATTTTGGGGATAAAGATCTATAGAGATAGATCTAAAAGGATGCTCGGCTTATCCCAAGGAACTTATATTGATATGATGCTAAAGAGGTTTAGCATGGAAGATTCCAAAAGAGGTCTCATGCCGATGAGCCATGGAATAAATCTCTCCAAGAGACAGGCCCCAAAGACACCTGAGGAGAGAGACCGTATGAGTAAGATCCCTTATGCTTCTGCAATAGGATCTATCATGTACGGTATGATATGTACTAGACCGGATGTTGCTCACGCACTTAGTGTAACAAGCAGATACCAGTCGAATCCAGGAGAAGAGCACTGGAAGGTAGTGAAAAATATCCTAAAGTACTTGAGAAGGACTAAAGATATTTTTCTTGTCTACGGTGGGTCTGAATTAAAACTCGAGGGATTCACGGACTCAAGTTTTCAAACAGACCAAGATGACAGTAAATCTATTTCAGGGTATGTGTTTACCTTGAACGGAGGTGCAGTGAGTTGGAAGAGTTCCAAGCAGCAAACGGTTGCTGATTCAGTGACAGAGACAAAGTATATAACTGTAAGTGAAGCTGCAAGTTGATGTTTTAGATGAAAAGTTCATTACAGAACTAGGAATAGGTCCTAAGTCTCATCTTGAATCTAAACATGTGTTGCGGCACTTTGATTAAAGAAATCATTGAAAGAGGAGAGTATAGACTCTCAAGACAACATTGCAGATCCATTTACTAAAGCTTTAACACAACAGCAGTTTGATCGTCACTTAGAGAAGATGGGTATGAGATACCATGGCGATTGGCTTTAGTGCAAGTGGGAGATTGATAGTAGTGTGCATACATGCCAATCATGTATGATGATAAAGCACATACTTTGTAAACAATCTTATTTATTTATTAATAAAATATTTATTTATTAAAGGCATTTAATTATCTACATGGTGCTGTTTTTATAATATGTAAATAACCCATAGTTTTAAGCAATGCTTTTAGAATCATGATGTTGATCATGCTAATGAGATCTAAATTCTTAGAAAGCTTTAAAACTAAAATAGTTCCCAATCGTGGGATTACTAAAAAGGGGATTAGTAAATCCGGATAGATTGGTACATATGTTGCTTGCTCATTGGATGAGGATGACTGATCTCATGGTCATTTGTGTGGAGACACTAAAGCAAGTATGTAGGTGCTTATTGGAGAATAAGTTCACTGAACGTGACTCGCTATGGAATACCTAATGGAGTTTTACTCGCCTGTCAATAGGAATTCCTAATGTGATAGTAGTACATGTGATCCTTGGACTTGAGATCATCATAGTATCTTGTATGTAACAAATTATACTTTGACTAATTCCTTAAGGCCTTTTAAGGCATATATAGGGTATGCTTGGGTGTAATGAGTTACATATGGAGATAATGAATGATCAATAAAGAATCTACCACCTCTAGTAAAAGAGGAGATATGTCCTATGTGATTCGTTAAATGACAACCCAGTAATCCTTGGCCAAGGTAGAATGAAATTAGAAAGAGGTTTCTAATTTGCATTATTTGGAGTTGTGCATTTTCTAATCGAAATACATATGATTAAATAAATTAAGACTTGACAGTAAATCCATGTCTTATATTTAATTGGGACATTGTATGGTGGAAGGATTGAATTGTACGGTAACTATTAACTCACAGGTTCTTTTATGATTAATGTTAAAATCTATATTATCTGGAAAGTCGTTGATCGCTAGGGAGGCTTATCCCTATTGTAGAATAAATGTTATTTATTTAAATAGATTATTAATTTAATTTGTTTATTTAAATAAGATTAGAATTGTTCTAATTGATTTATTCACAACCGGTTTAATATGGAGAACCTAAAGGGTCACACCATAAAAGGAAGAAGAATTATTTAAGAAGAAAATGGCATGATAGTAATAATGCATTAAGTATAATTAATTTAATCTATGATGATAGAATAAATTAAATAGCTTAATGTTTATTATTTAATATTTTAGAAATATTAAATATAAATTAATAAGAGGAGTCTTATTAATATTATTATTATTATTATTATTATTTTAATTCTAAAGGAGTTTAGGAATTAATATAATATCAGTACTCTCTCTCAATCCTAATAAAGATTAGGATATAAATTAATTAAATAAAACCCTATTCTAATTGGATTAGGAGGGTTAACCTAATATCTATATAAGAGAGTCTTATATTAGAAATAAAAAAACGTGAAATTTTCCAAGAGTTGGGAGTACACATATTCTATAGAGATAGAAACAAGGGTTAAGCCAATAACCCATCTTCTTGAGTTCTTCATCTTCCTTGGTGGACCACCGTTAGAGGCCAAACATTTGGGTGGCTGACATTATTCAAGGGAAGGAGCCACTATCAGAGGAATCAAAGGAATCAAAGGAGTAGAACTTGTACCTGAGGAAGCTTAGATCTTCAAAGGTATAATTCCATGTTCTCTCTTTTCTGTTATTGATAACAAGCACAAAGCATGATCATGGTTATGGGTTTGTATAAATTTTGAAAACCTAGTTTTTACGCTTCCGCCCTATTTATGTGATTTGATTGCATGATTGCGTTACATACAAAACCAACAATAAGATGGTTTCATCCTCATATGCCCTGGGTAAAGGCATCCCTTATTGGAGACAACAGTTATTTCTCATGGTGCTTCTCTCACCTCCCCAATCTAGAACTGGTGTCTCAGAACTTTCCAAGGGTGAAGAAGTTTGTAACTCTGCTAATCAAAGATTAATCTCATTTCAAGGTCTATAAACATGCTAAAAATTATTACATCCCCTACAATTGTCGAGCAGATTTAGATGGAAGAAGGATTCTGCCCAAGTCTATAATAGTAGAGTTATCTCACTCTATCCTTGAAGATGATCAAGATGAAATTAAGAAGCTGTATTCTACCCAAGCAGCATGGAACTCAACGATTTACCAGATTCTCACTACTTTTGAGTGTCTATCCAAAAGTGAAAATCGTAGAGTTCAACCTGATACTCAGTAGGAAGTTGATCAACCAGCTGCCCGAAAAGAGGATGAACAACATAATACCAGATCTCTTCAAGAGCAAGAGCTTCAGATGAACTCAGATGAATTGGTTGAGGATATTTCTCTAATTACTTCAGAAGTAAAGGATATATCAACAGAAAAAGACAATGAGCTATCTAAAAGGCTTCAAGCCAGACTCCCAGACATATCTCTCAAGCTTCAACTAAGGGATTAAGTATTTCTGAAGGCTATGAGCGATCAGAAGGATGAAGCTCTACGAGCTCAAAAGACTAATGAAGAGCAAATTCAGTCTCTCTTTGACAAGATTGACAATCTAAACCAGTCTCTCTCCCTCCAACTTCAACTAAGCCAACAAGAACTCAAGATTGAGGTTGGTAACTCATCTCAATTGATGGAGCAGCTTATGTCAAACGTGGAGCAGCTGTCTCAAGTGATTAATGACAAAAAAGGGGGAGAAAAAGAGACATCAAAACAGACATTCAAGAGAGGAGAAAAAGAAGAGGCACTCAACGAGCCGACTAAAGTCTGAGAAGAAGAGAAGCAGAGAAGCAAAGAAGGTCAAGAAAGGAAAGAAGAAGACAGTAACAGCAGAAGCAGAATCATCATTTCAGGGGGAGCAAAAAGATGATGATCCCATGAACACATCATCTGAGGGGGAGCCAAACAAAGGAGAGAATGCAACTAAACCAGAACCTGATCAGATAAAGAAGTGAAGCATACATCTAAGGGTGAGCAGATTAAAGAAGAAAAAGAAGAAAAAAAGATGAGCAGCATCAGAAGCTGATCAATAGACATTATGGAGACATACATGGAGCAGAAGAGGTACATCTTTATCTAGTTAGGTATGTTTTAGATCCAGAATGTAGAGTGTCATAATGTATATAATTTCATATTATCATAAATGACATTCATGATTATCTACTTTAGAAATACAGCTGCCCACTGTATATAAGATTCATTCATCTCATGCATATGCACTGATTGTTTTGTCATAATCAAATAGGGGGAGATTGTTAGGAATATTCATGAGAATGGTATTCCTATTTATATAAGATTTGATTATGATATAAAAGAACGAATATACAAGTATGCTTGCATTGATAAAAGCTATAAAGTCCTTTGATAGATAATAGGAATATATGTACAAGGACTTAGACTGAAATGATCAAATATGTTAGGTTGATCCTACATAAGCAAAACAACTTTGTAAAATCCTTAAAAAGAAATGATGTACAAGGACTATAAATATAGAAAGATCAAGCTTGTTAGGTTGATCTTATAAAGTGTAATAGATAGGCTTGTCTGATCGCCGAGCACTGCACCAACATCGTAGTCTGCCAAGAGAGACAAGGAAGACTCGAGAACTATCAAGGCGGAATCGTAGTCTGCAAGATAGTAGATCTTGGAGTTCGTAGTCTGCCAGGAGAAACGAGGATGGATCGTAGTATGTCAAAAATAACTTTCTTAGAGCCGTAGTCTGCTGAGGAAGTCATGTTCAGAATCGTAGAGACAGCCTGTCTATGAGCCGACCGAGCGTCTACCAGAGCTATGTCAAGAATCGTAGATCACACTTGAAGTAGTGGAGTCTACTGATCATATCAGAGGTAGAGATCATAGTCGAGCCAGATCAGACAAGGACATCAAGCATTAAGGCAGAAATTGTAGTCTGTCAAGATCTGATCTCGGAGTCGTAGTATCTGCAGAATCAAAGCTAAATCGTAGTCTGCAGAACTAAGGCTTCAATAGAGGTGCTCACAATGCTTAGACAGAATCGTAGTGTCAACACGATTCTCAACAGATGAGTACTCCCAGAATATCCAAAGTATGAAGCCTCTGGTCTGAGCTGTAAAGATATATTCTACCTGAAGGAAACCAGAGAGCACTCAACTAATGGCAGGCAGGCTAACAAAAGATCTAAGTACCAACTCAATCAACATCCAGATTGAGTTATAAAGCCATTCAAGATGAAGTCTTCCACAAGCCGATCAGAAGAAGACTTCAGATAAAGTGACTGACTAGAGAAAGTCAGCAAGTGCAGTAGCTGTCAAAAGAACAGAAAAGAACGATATTGAGAATTACTCAGGATCATAGTGTTTGCCAAACGAGCAGGAACTGATGCAGTTTACACAGAGTTACTGGCCAGCTTATGAAGAACAAGACAGAAGTGATTAAGCATGGGTCAGACCATTGTTGATGGGTGAACGGGAGATCATCAGGTGAAAGAGAGCTATGTGTGCCACAAATCTGATGTGTCTTACTATTCAGAAGGAGGCCAAAACAAGGAGTCAAGCTATCAGTTCCTGTGATCAGTCGAGGTAAGCAAAAGTGTTGAAGCACTACACAAGTGAAGAAAGAAGTGTTTTACACTGAAGATCTAAAGAACACTCTTTAGAATCGTAGTGTTGTCTTAACCAGTCAAAGAGCAACATTCAATAAGACACATTACGATCAAGGTCCAAGAACAACTGCATCAGAATCGTAGAGTTCGGGCATCTGAATATTGAAGCACTGGCAACGTCTCAATATGAAGACTGACATCCGAACGTTGCTAATTGAGAGCATCGATGCAAAAGGACAACTCCTAAGGATTCGAATCAAGGAATCAGAAAGGAGTAATAAAGGTGACTACCAGCCTGACACGAAACAGTGACATCTCTGAGGCGGTAGGTGAAATAGTAGAGTGATGTGTCAGTAAAGTTAAAAAGGAGCTGTCACATCATATCAGCAGTCTGCACCAAATAACTAGAGATCTGCGAAGTAATTCAAATAGCTTCCAATGGCTATTTTGTAGCAGGAAGATCATGGAAAGGTATTTAACAGCTGAAGCTTCAAAGATGAAGCTGTTGCTGAGTTGTAGAATTGTTGAGTTGTTGGAATGCTATATTGTTGACTCTACAAGTTCCACCAGAGCTGAACAGAACAAGTCTCAGTGGCAGCGAGACTACAAAGGTGGAAGTGAAGTAGATTTAAAGAAGGACTTGAACATACTAAAGCTTCACTCAACAAAGATGAGAATGCCATTGAAGATGGCATCTAAGATGAGAGTCGAGAAGGCCAAGAAGATAGCATTCAGGAAAGTGGCTGAGCATAACGAAGATCAGAAGAGCCACTCTATGGATCACCATGAAGAACCTGAAGCTGAACCAGAAAAGATGCAGAACCATGTCTGTATATCAATCAAGAAGGGTTCAAGGACTGCTAAGGACCAGAAGAAGGTTACCCACAATGAAAAGTCTTAGCAGTCCTATGTGGTGATGTTGCACAGCTGACATCGGAAGAAGATGAGCTGAACAGAATGAAGATCAGTTGCACCTGAGAAGAAGTGGTCCAGACTATACGCAAAATGCAAAGAGGACCAAGCTAAGCTGCTAAATACAAAGATGATCAAGCTTTAAGACATCTTAGCAGCAAAGCACAAACAACAACAACTACAACAACGAGTAGCTAGGGCCTGAGGGGTCCTTGTCCGGAGGGACTAAATGAAGTTCCAAGCCTGCTGGGCTTGAAGGGTTCGTAGAGAACTGGAGTTCCAAGGCTGCTGGCCTTGAAGAGTTCTTAGTGAACTAGAGGAGTTCCAAGCCTGCTGAGCTTGAAGAGTTCTTAGTGAACTGAAGTGCCAAGGCTGCTGCCCTTGAAGGAATCTTAGTGATTCAGGGTGCTGCCCTTCCTTAGTGGATTTCCTGCGAGAGTGCAGAAGAGTGGATTAGGAGCTTGAGTCTCTGAACCACTTAAAACCCCTTATGTCTTTTACATTCAGTCATTTACTTACTGTCATTTACATTATGTGCTTAACTACTATAACTACTATGGATGTAATAACTACTTACAACTAAACTAACTTTGAAGAATAATGTATCAATATTTATTAATATATCAATGAAGGGGATATCTAACTTATTCTGCTGTGCTTGAAATGATTCTTATGTTTGTCATGTCCTAACTTCTGAGCAATACAAAATATAATGGAAAAGAGTTTAAAAACATAAAAGATCTATTCAACCCCCCCCCCTTCTAGATCTATTGTGTGCCTACTGGGAACTAACACATTCATCAACGTCTAAGTCATACTACCAATGTATACTCAGAACGTTCGTTTTACACGAATATAGTTTTTCCTATATCTGAATAAAGGGTCTCGTATTCGATTACGTACTTTGAGTTCACATTGCATTTATATTTTAACCTCCGTTATGGCCTTATAACACTTCCATGTTATAAGTTACCCTCTTCGTACAATATCTAGGTATTACAACCTATGTAAACCTGAGACGTTCGCCCGACACGAATAAGATTCACGAAGATCGTTTACGTATTCTGCATTTATGTTGTTTGTCTTTTAAACCTCCATTCAACCTTTACTTAAGGTTTTAATCACTTTCAATAGTGATTTATTACATTAACATTACGTTCATCATCGTCCCTTAATGTCTAAGTTATACGGTTCGTTGTATGCTAAGACTAAGCGTTTTTTGCAAACACTTTGTGTTCACAGCGCTTACTATGATCAATTTTATGATTTTTATCTTAACATTATTTCTTAAAGTTAATAACTTTATGTTATAGGTCTACTCTTCCTCTTTTTGGATCATTTTGAATCATCAAAATCGGAGTTTGCATGACCAAGTTATGATTGTTTTCGTAAAGGATGTCGAGCGTCAGAAAATCAACCTTGACATGCCCCGACCGCGCGCCAGCCGCCCAACCATGCGCCAACCACAAGCCAACCACGCCTAACACTTGGCAGCTACCATACACTCATTCCAGGACCCCACGACCGCGCCCAAATCTTTGCCAGGTCGCGTGCTCGCGCCCGGCTACTACCTAGATTTGCCCAGTTTTTGTTCTTTGCGTGCTACTTCGCGACGTCATAACTTCTACTCCTGATATCGAAATTGGTGCGTTTTAGAGGCGTTGGAAACCTAGAAACACCCTCTACACATCCCTATAGATAAAATTAATTTTTTGAGTTTCTAACCAACCTTAAAATTGGCTCGAAAGTCCTCCCTTGCTCCATTTTCAACTTAGCATTAAATTTCGTTCGTCCGTAATTCGTTCATCCGAATCTGAAATTCATTTGTTCTTGAGTCCATGACTCATGTTTTCTATGTTTTCCAACATTATTATGAATCCTCACTAATTAGGGTTCATTAAATTACTTTCTACATTTCGCTCGTCGTTTACGAAATTTTGTCATAACTTCGTTATAGGCTAATTTCAATTCGTTCTTAACCAAGCATATATTATAATTGAATATATGATGGTTTTAAACTTGTTCATCAACAAAAAGCTCTAATTAGATGGTTTTAAATTTGTCCACCAAAAACGTTCTTACCACGTTCTTCGTGTTCTTCGTCCGTTCTTTATTTTTAATTGATATTTTGATTACAATTTCAATTTTCATGCATATTAGCGTTATAAGTTCGTTAATTCATCCTTATATAATCGAAAAGTTCATATAACGCATCTGAATCGTTCATTAACATCAAGAAATTCATAGTTCATATGAAATTTCTTAGAAAAAGAAAAAAATGAAATAAAACTTCAAATTTTCTTATTACTTACATAGTCCTATTATTAAACCATAGAAATATCGTTTCTAACAATCTTATACTTCTATTTTCGTTAAGCTATACGATTTCATATTAAAACTTAAAGAAAAAATATAACGATATGACGCCCCCAAATCCGGGTACTTTCAACCCACAGATATGGTGTTACACGGTGCTACTAACTATACATTCATTCCAATGAAAACTGCATTAAGATGAACATATTTACTAAATTCTTCTTACAATAATAATAATTCATTCCCAAGTTATGTTAACCATTACATCGTTCATTGTCGTAGTATAAGTTCATACAAAATATATTATTTTATTACATGATAACTATTTATCCATCTTGGTGTTGCCCTTATCCTTATCGGAACCTTTGGTCCATTCGCCCTTAGCTGCAATCATATAATTTAAGAAAAAAGTGAGCATAACTAACTCAGCAAGTCTACCAATGTATAAAGCAACTACAAAATCAAGAATCATATGATTGATCTTCGATAACTGAACAAATAGTTATGAAGTACTATGAATAATCAAAATAGAACTTTTCATTCTTTTAAAATAATTCCAAAGTACATATAGTCACTTAAGAATTCTGAGTGGGTCAAAAGACCACGAACATTCTCATTTCTTTTTCATTTATGAAAAAGACATCCCGACACTAAGACTGTATAATCGATATAACTTACGAGCACTTCTAGGTGATCAGCCTATAGTAATCTATGTTGATTAACACTAATCCAATAAACGTGTTTACGTTTAACTCTTGGCAACCTCGTGTGTCCGTCGATAATCGACGTAAAATACCTTTGTTTATTCATACTCAAGCTTACCTTTGAATTCGTACCAAAACAATTGGCATATGATAGCGTTAACAATAATACTTTGAAAGACTTGTAAATAAATCAATCAAATCTTTAAGGTTCATCTAGCCTAGTTAAAATTGGCATAGACTCTTTCAAAAATAATTCATGCACAATATAACATAAATCACAAAAACTTGGCTAACATGAAGGTCAGACAAGAGTTAGAAGAACTTGCCTTCAAGCGTTTTCTACTTTAAGTTCAACCTTTCTTGGTTTTTACAGTTTCTACATGATATATTCACATAGCACACTAAAATTAGCTACCAAACAATCTACATACATTGTTTATACCAACTTCTTTCTCTTTTATAACTTAATCGAATTTATTTTATTAATAACATTCGTTACGGTACTTAACATTCATTACGGCTTATTACCATCTAAAGTTATAAACCAACATTCATCGCTCATCGTTTATGTATAACAATAGTCATAACATTATTCGATTCGTTACTTCGGATACCATTTTTGCGGTTTACCGTTATCAGACCCCGTATAGCGATTACATACGTGTTATCGTCATAACTCATCATCTTCATATCACTGAAAGCAGTATGCACATTAGCCAATCATGTTTGATGATAAAGCATATACTTTGTAACAATCTTATTCATTTATTAATAAAATAATTATTTATTTAAAGGCATTTATTTATCTCATAGTGTTGTTTTACCCATAGTTTTAAGCAATGCTTTTAGAATAAGGATGATGATGTTGGGTTTGTACGTAACGCAATCATGCAATCAAATCACATAAATAGGGCAGAAGTACGAAACATAGGTTTTCAAAAATTTATACAAACCCATAACCATGATCATGCTTTGTGCTAGTTATCAATAACAGAAAAGAGAGAATATAGAATTATACCTTTGAAGATCCAAGCTTCCTCAGGTACAAGTTCTACTCCTTTGATTCCTTTGATTCCTCTATAGTGGCTCCTTCCCTTGATCAATGTCAGTCACCCAAATGTTTGGCCTCTAACGGTGATCCACCAAGGAAGATGAAGAACTCAGGAAGATGGGTTATTGGCTTAACCCTTGTTTCTATCTCTATAAAATATGTGTACTCCCAACCTTTGAAAAAATTCACGTACCTTATTTTTGATATAAGACTCTCTTATATAGATATTAGGTTAACACTCCTAATCCAATTAGAATAGGATTTTAATTAATTAATTAATTAAACACTTTTAATTAATTTATATCCTAATCTTATTAGGATTGAGAGGGAGTACTAATATTATATTAATTCCTAAACTCCTTTAGAATTAAAATAATAGTAATAATAATAATATTAATAAGACTCCTCTTATTAAGTTATATTTAATATTTCTAAAATATTAAATAATAAACATTAAGCTATTTAATTTATTCTATCACCATAGATTAAATTAATTATACTTAATGCATTATTACTATCATGCCATTTTCTTCTTAAATAATTCTTCTTCCTTTTATGGTGTGACCCTTTAGGTTCTACATATTAAACCGGTTGTGAATAAATCAATTAGAACAATTCTAATCTTATTTAAATAAATAAATTAGACTAATAATCTATTTAAATAAATAACATTTATTCTACAATAGGGATAAACCTCCCTAGCGATTAACGACTTTCCAGATAATATAGATTTCAACATTAATCATAAAAGAACCTGTGAGTTAATAGTTACCATACAATTCAATCCTTCCACCATACAATGTCCCAATTAAATATAAGACATGGATTTACTGTCAAGTCTTAATTTATTTAATCATATGTATTTCGATTAGAAAATGCACAACTCCAAATAATGCAAATTAGAAACCTCTTTCTAATTTCATTCTACCCTGGCCAAGGATTCCTGGGTTGTCATTTAACAAATCACATAGGACATAGCTCCTCTTTTACTAGAGGTGGTAGATTCTTTATTGATCATTCATTATCTCCATATGTAACTCATTATACCCAAGCATACCCTATATGTACCTTAAAGGGCCTTAAGGAATAAGTCTAAGTATAATTTGTTACATACAAGATACTATGATGATCTCAAGTCCAAGGATCACTTGTACTACTATCACATTAGGAATTCCTATTGACAGGCGAGTAAAACTCCATTAGGTATTCCATATCGAGTCATGTTCAGTGAACTTATTCTCCAATAAGCACCTACATACTTGCTTTAGTGTCTCCACACAAATGACCATGAGATCAGTCATCCTCATCTAATGAGCAAGCAACACATGTACCAATCTATCCGGATTTACTAATCCCCATTTTAGTAATCCCACAATTGGGAACTATTTTAGTTTTTAAGCTTTCTAAGAATTTAGATCTCATTAGCATGATCTCATCATGATTCTAAAAATATTGCTTAAAACTATGGGTTATTTACATATTATAAAAAATAGCACCATGTAGATAATTAAATACCTTAAATTAATATTTTATTAATAAATAAATAAGATTGTTTACAAAGTATGTGCTTTATCATCATACACGATCGGCTTGTATGCACACTACTATCAGATGATCATGCTAATGAGATCTAAATTCTTAGATAGCTTAAAACTAAAATAGTTTCCAATCGTTAGATTACTAAAAAGGAGATTAGTGAATCCGGATAGATTGGTACATGTGTTGCTTGCTCATTGGATGAGGATGATTGATCTCATGATCATTTGTGTGGAGACACTAAAACAAGTATGTAGGTGCTTATTGGAGAATAAGTTCATTGAACGTGGCTCGCTAATGAATTCCTAATGGAGTTTTACTCGCTTGTCAATAGAAATTCCTAATATGATAGTAGTACAAGTGATCCTCAGACTTGAGATCATTATAGTATCTTGTGTATAATGAATTATTCTTTAACTTATTCCTTAAGACCCTTAGGGCATATCAAAGGGTATGGTTGGGTGTAATAAGTTACATATGGAGATAATGTATGATCAATAAAGAATCTACCATTTTTAGTAAAAGAAGAGATATATCCTATGTGATTCGATAAATGACAACCCAAGAATCATTGGCCAATGTGGAATGAAATTAGAAAGGAGTTTCTAATTTGCATTATTTGGAGTTGTGCTATTTTGAAATCGAAATACATATAAATAAATAAAATAAGACTTGACAGTAAATTCATGTCTTATATTTAATTGGGACATTGTATGGTGGAAGAATTGAGTTGTACGATAACTATTAACTCAAGGGTTCTTTTATGATTAATGTTGAAATCTATATTATCTGAAAAGTCTTTGATCGTTAGGGAGGCTTATCCCTATTGTAGAATAAATATTATTTATTTAAATAGATTAATAGTTTAAATTATTTATTTAAATAAGATTAGAATTGTTCTAATTGAATTATTCACAATCGGTTTAATATGGAGAACCTAAATGGTTTAACTATAAAAGGAAGAATAATTATTTTAGAAGGTAATGACATAATCGTAATAATATGTTAAGTGTAATTAATTTAATCTATGGTGATAGAATAAATTAAATAACTTAATGTTTATTATTTAATATTTTAAAAATATTAAATATAAATTAATAAGAGGAGTCTTATTAATATTATTACAATTATTATTATTTTAATTTCTAAAGGAGTTTAGGAATTAATTTAATATTAGTACTCTTATTTATTCATAATAAGATTAGGAGGCAAATTAATTAAAAGAGTTTAGTTAATTATTCCCAATGTGTTGGGAAGCCTAATTAATTATATATATTTAATATTTTTAAAATACTAAATAATAAACATTAAGCTATTTAATTTATTATATCACCATAGATTAAATTAATTACACTTAATGCATTATTACGATTATGTCATTACCTTCTTAAATAATTATTCTTTCTTTTATGGTGTGACCCTTTAGGTTCTCCATATTAAACCGGTTGTGAATAAATCAATTAGAACAATTCTAATCTTATTTAAATAAATAAATTAAACTAATAATTTATTTAAAGAAATAATATTTATTCTACAATAGGGATAAGCCTCCCTAGCGATCAACGACTTTCCAAATAATATAGATTTCAATATCAATCATTAAAGAACATGTGAGTAAATAGTTACCGTACAATTCAATCCTTCCACCATACAATGTCCCAATTAAATATAAGACATGAAATTTCTGTCAAGTCTTATTTTATTTAATTATATGTAATTCGATTAGAAAATGCACAACTCCAAATAATGCAAATTAGAAACTCCTTTCTAATTTCATTCTGCCATGGCCAAGGACTACTGGGTTGTTATTTAATAAACCACATAGGACATATCTCTTCTTTTACTAGAAGTGGTAGATTTTTTATTGGTCATTCATTATCTTCATATGTAACTCATTATACCCAAGCATACCCTTTGATATACCCTAAGGGTTTTTAAGGAATAAGTTAAAGTATAATTCATTAAATACAAGATACTATGGTGATCTCAAGTCCAAGGATCACTTGTACTACTATCACATTAGGAATTCCTATTGACAGGCAAGTAAAACTCCATTAGGTATTCCATAGCGAGTCACGTTCAGTGAACTTATTCTCTAATAAGCACCTATATAGTTACTCTACTGTCTTCACACAAATGATCATGAGATCAATCATCCTCATCCAATGAGCAAACAACATATGTACCAATCTATCCGAATTTAGTAATCCCCTTTTTAGTAATCCCACGATTGGGAACTATTTTAGTTTTAAGCTTTCAAAGAATTTAGATCTCATTAGCATGATCAACATCATGATTCTAAAAGCATTGCTTAAAACTATGGATTATTTACATATTATAAAAATAGCATCATGTAGATAATTAAATGTCTTTAATAAGTTAATACTTTTATTAATAAATAAATAAGATTGTCTCCAAAGTATATGCTTTATCATCATATATGATTGGCTTGTATGCATACTACTTTCAGTTATTCCAATCTAGAATGACCGATGGTACTACAGTAAAGACACATGTCCTAAAAATGATCAATTTGATTGAATAATTAGGACAACAGAGTTTTGTCATTGATGGAGAGTTGAGCCAAGATTTGATCTTGCACTCACTCACGGACTTCTTATCACAATTGTTGTGAATTTTCAGATGTACACGCTAAATGTCAGCCTCGCTGATTTGCTTAAACATGTTGAAAACTGTTGAGAGTCACTTTCCAACCAAAAAAGACCAAGTCTTACTGGTAGGGGCCAAAGGATCATATGAAAAGAAGAACGATTCAAAGAAGGTAAATAGAAAGACTAATACAAAGGATCATAAGAACAAAACTGATACAGATAGCAAAAGAATTTTCTTCCACTACAATAAGCCTGGACACTAGAATAGGAACTGCGAGAAATATCTTGCAGAGGCTAACCAGAAGAAGCTTAGTGAAGCTTCGGCTATATATACAGGTTTGTCAATGATTGAAATAAATCTTTCAGTAAGTAAAGTTTCTACTTGGGTACTGCATACCGGTTATGGTTCTTATAAATACAGATTTATGAAGGGACCAAGCAAAAGTAAAAAGCTAAACAAGGGGAAGTTTTCCTGCCTGTGGGAATGGAGCAAAGGTTGGTCCATTAAACTGTATGAACTTATTGTTTAGCGACTCCTACGGGCATGTCCATTAGTTTAAATAATTAACAATTTACTAAATGGACTTTACATACTTAACTTACATGAAAATAATTTTAAATTAAACAAAACTAGTGAAAGAAAAAGTGATGATCATTCAAAGAGTTGAATATTTGTATGTTATGAAATACAAGTCTGAATCATTTGAAAGGTTCAAAGAATTCAGAAGTAAAACTAATTGGTAAAGTATTATGATTCTTTGATTGGATCGAGAAATAAATACTTGTGCAATAAGTTTTAAGATCATCTTAACTGATTTTCTTACAATGGACGTTTTCTGATACACAATAATTGATTAGTGTATCTAAAAGGAAAAATCACACCTTGTTAGACATGGGGTGGTCCATAAAGATTTTACCGACATTCCAGTATCCTTCTAGGGTAATGCCTTGGAAACGGCTACATATCTACAAAATAAGGTAACCTCAAAATCCGTCCCCAAAACTTCATAAGAGTTATAGATAGGGAGGATTTCTAATCTTAAGTATGTTAAGATAAAGGGTTGTCCAACTTATGTGAAAAGGTTTCAAAAGGATAAGCTTGGGACAAGATTTGACAAGTACAAATTTGTGGGATATCCTAAAGTAAGTTTATGGTATATGTTCTATAATCCTACTTAGCAAAAGGTGTTTGTTGCGAGACACACTGCCTTCTAAGATAAAGGTGTTTATCATTGAAGAACTAGTGGGAGGATAATAGATTTTGAAGGAGTTCAAGAATCACAAATTAATATTAGTCAAAAAGAGGAACCTATAGATAGACCTATTGTACCATAACCAAATCATAAATCTAGAATAGTATCGAAGATACCTAGGAGGTATGGATTCATCACAGATGATGATGATGAGGTACGCAAATAGAAGATGATGATCTAGTTATATAAGATAAGGCTAAGGGTTGTAGACACTCAGAGAAATGGCAAATGGTCATAAAATTCAAAATGGATCCTTAGAGCAAATGGAAAGGTGGAGACCTATAAGGCCAGACCATTTTGGAAAAGATTTTTAAATAAAGTCAAGGAGTTGACTGTAATAAAACCTTTATTACCGGTATTAATGCTTAAGTCTATTTGAATTTTACTCACGATTGCAGCTTAATATTACTAGATCTAGCAAATGAACGTGGAGACGCCCTTCCTCAAATATATATTATTAGAGGATAATGTAGGTATGATACATCCAGATGGATTTTATGACACCCCCAAATCTGGATACTTTGTTTCCACATGATTTGGTGTTCACTTTCTAAATAGAACATACATCTACCCACAATAAGGAATGTAAAATAAATTACAACTTTGAATACAAAATAAAATCTGTTAGTTCTAATAGGCACACAATAGATCTAGAAGGGGGGGGGGGGGTTGAATAGATCCTTTTTAATTTTAAATACTTTTCCATATTATTTTGTATTACTAAGTAATTAGTATATGACAAACATAAGAATCTTTTCAAGCACAGCGGAATAAGTAAAAGATCCCCTTCATTGATATATTTATAAACACAGTTACACAGTGTTCTTGTAGTTAGTTTAGTTATAAGTAGTTAATACATACATAGCAGTTATAGCAGTTAAGTACATAATGTAAATGACATAAAGTAAATGACAGAATATAAAAGACACAAGGGATTTTAAGTGGTTTAGAGACTAAAGCTCCTAATCCACTCTTCTGCTTCACTAGCAGGAATTCTACAAAGGAAAGGGCAGCACCCTGAATCACTAAGATTCCTTCAAAGCCAGCAGCCTTGGAACTTCAGTTCACTAAGAACTATTCAAGCCCAGCAGGCTTGGAACTCCTTTAGTTCACTAAGAACTCTTTAAGGCCAGCAGCTTTGGAGCTCTAGTTCTCTACGAACTCTTCAAGGCCAGCAGCCTTAAAACTTCAGTTTAGTCCCTCCGGACAAAGACCCCTCAGGCCCTGGCTACTTGTTGTTGTTGATGTTGTTGTTGTTTGTGCTTTGCTGCTAAGATGTCATGAAGCTTTATCATCTCAGATACTTAACAACTTGGCATGGTCCTAGTTTGCATTCTGCGTAGAGTCTGGACCAATTCTTCTTTGGTGCAGCTGAGCTTCTTTCTGTTCTGCTCATCTTCATCTGATGTCAGCTGTGCATCACCATCCGGGTTTGCTAAGGTTTGACATTGCTGGTCCAATTCTTCTGGTCCTTAGCATTCCCTGAACCCTTCTTGAATGATATGCAGACATGGTTCTGCATCTTTTCCTTTTCAGCTTCTAATTCTTCATGGTGATCCATAGTGTGGCTCTTAGAATCTTCTTTCTGCTCAGCCACTTTTCTGAATGCTATCTTCATGGCCTTCTCGGCTCTCAGCTTAGCTGCCATTTTTAATGGCATCCTCATCGTTGTTGAGTGAAGCCTTAGTCTGTTGAAGCCCTTCTTCAAATCTGCTTCACTTCCACTTTCGTAGTCTCACTACCACTAAGACTTGTTCTATTCAGCTTTGGTGGAACTCGTAGAGTCAATAATATAGCATTCCAACAACTCAACGATTCTGTAAATCAGAAACCCTTGATCTTTGAAGCTTCATCTGTTAAATACTCTTCCATGATCTTCCCGTTGGAAAATAGCCATTGGAAGCTTTTTGAATTGCTTCACAGATCTCGAGTTTTTTGGTGCAGACTGCTGATGTGTTGTGACAGCTCCTTTATGACTTTACTGACACAACAGTCTGCTACTTCACTTATCGCCTCAAAGATGTCACCTTTTCATGTCAGGCTGGTAGTCACCTTTATTTCTCCTTTCTGATTCCTTGATTCGAATCTATAGGAGTTTTCCTTCTGCATCGATGCTCTCAATCAACAACGTTTGAATATCAATCTTCAGATTAAACCGTTGCCAATACTTCAATCTTCAGATGACCGAACTCTACAATTCTGATGCAGATGTTTTTGGACCTTTATCATAGTGTGTCTTGTTGAATGTTGCTCACAGACTAGTTAGAGACAACACTACAATTATAAAGAGTGTTCTTTGGGTTTGCAATGTAGAACACCTCTTCCTTCACTTGTGCAGTGCTTCAACACTTCTGCTTGACTAATATCAGGAACTAATAGCTTGACTTATTGCTCTAGCCTCTTCTGAATAGCAAGACACATTAGATTTGTGGCATGCCCAGCTCTCTTTCTCCTTGTGATCTCCCGTTCACCTATCATCAATGGCCTAACCCATGCTTAATCACTTTCGCCTTGTTCTTCATAAGCTGGCCAGTATCTCTATGTAAACTGCATCAGTTCCTGCTTTGTTTGGCAACCACTACGATCCTGGTTAATCCCAAGATCGTTGTCTTTTGTTCTCTTGACAACTACTGCACGTGCTGACTTTCTTTAGTCAGTCACTATATCTGAATTCTTCTTCTGATTTGCTTGTGGAAGACTTCATCTTAAATGGCTTCACAACTCAATCAGAATGTTGATTGAGTTGGTGCTTAGATCTTCTGTTTGCTTGCATGCCATTCGTTGAGTGCTCTCTGGTTTCCTTCAGGTGGAATGTATCTTTGCAGCTCAGACCTGAGGCTTCATCTTTGGATTCTTTGGGAGTGCTCATCTATTGAGAATCGTGTTGACACTATGATTCTTCCTTGGCGTTGTGAGCACTTTTGTTGAAGCCTTAGTTCTGCAGACTACGATTAAGCTTTGGTTTCGCAGACACTACGACTTCGAGATCAGACCTTGACAGACTACAATTTCTGCCTTCATACTTGCTATCCTTGTCTGATCTGGCTAGACTACGATCTCTGCCTCTGATATATCAGTAGACTCCACTACTTCAAGTGTGGCCTATAATTCTTGACTTAGCTTTGGCAGGCGCTCAGTTGGCTTTTAGACAGGCTGTCTCTATGATTCTGAACATGACTTCCTCAGCATACTACGACTCTGAGAAAGTTCTTCTCGACACACCACGATCCTGCCTTATCTCTCCTGGCAGAATACGAACTCCGAGATCTACTATCCTTGCAGACTACGATTCCACCTTGATAGTTCTTGAGTCTTCCTTGTCACTCCTGGCAGACTACGATTGTAATACCCGAGAATTTTCATATATTATTAAATAAATATATTAATGGGAATGAGAATTTATTTGAATATAATGATTTTGTGTTATGAGAATGATTAATTCAATTATATTAAATTGAATAATTATAATAATTGAGAAATTGATGGAGTTTACGATAAACTCGATGAAATGCCTCGTGTGACATAGTGACGTAATATTAACGATTATATTAACTTAAGCGAACAATTAATCTATATTAATTGTTGATCGTAAAATATTAATTAATTGTCATCGTAGAATAATTGTTATAAAATATTAATGGTGAATGATTAATAATACGTGATTATTATTATTGCAAGAAATATAATAATAATAATGAGCAACGTGTCTATAATATAATAAGATTTATATGAAAGTAATGATTAATCATATAAGGGTTAATTAAATTGTTATGAAGATTAACAATTATATTGATTGATAAAGGATGTGTGTATATTATTAATTACTATTTAATTAATAAGATGAGTAATTCTATGTGCAAGCAGGTGAATTAAATGTGTAACATATAGTAGCTAACTATGTATTATGTGAAGTGTAATATGACACTACTATATGGTAAGGCTTATTGAATTATGGGAGTTACATGATAATGCCTATGTGACATGTGAATATACAGTAAAAGAATATGATATGAATTATATATGTGTAAATTAATTGTACCACATTGCCATGTTAAAAGTACATTGTGACTTAAAAGTATATATTATATAATCTAAGTGGACTTGTTTAATATAAGTATGTGTTTATAGTATATAAATAATTAATAAAGTTCCTTCATTCATTGAATAAGGCAAGATGTGTTGTGACATTAAAATAGCCTATGTGATAATATGTATGTAAGTATACATTAAAATAGTGTATCATGAATATAAATAATAATTGATGATTATTTATATATATAATGGAATAATAAAATTTAATAAAGAAGATAATGTTATGTGATTATATCCAAGTAAATTATATCCGGTATTAATAAATGTACATGGATTATATGATGTGAGTACATAGGTAATCCCTAATTTTTCCTAATATAGTAATAATTGTACATTAAAACCCATTTTTTTGGAAAGTATAGCAACTAAATTGAACTAATTAATCACATTGCTGGAAATTCAAATGTATCAGTTGCTCCAACAGTGGCCAAACAGTGGCCTATAATCCCATTGCGTAAACTTGAGCAGCTATACTCCATGGTGATGATGGCTAAGCATATGGCTGAGGAAGAGTAGTTGAGCAACTCCTTATTACCCATTGTTCTCTTCTTCTACCTCATGAATTCTATCCTTTGAGCAAAGCCATTACCTAGATAACAATTCCTCTATAAATTGGGAGCTATGTTACTAAGTTTACGTTGCTATGTTTTGTCTGATAAAATTCTGAGAATTGAAGTTTGAGTGTTTGTTGTTCAAAGAAGAATCTAGCAATCACAGAAAGTTAGAAGCTAAGCAAACTAAGTTTCAAGAGGTATAATTCTGAATTCCATAATCTTCATTCTTGTTCACTGTCAAAGTTTCAAATCTTGATCACGTTGAATTGGGTTGTAATTGGGGTATAGAACAATTATTTAGTTGTTATAATAAACTTATAAGCATGTTAGAATACAATGTGATTGTTTTCGTGAATAAATTTTATGAATTGGGTTGCTGTCTGCCGAAACAGGAGCTTCCAGCTCTGTACAGGTAATGGCGCAGCTGCGCCCTGGTTATACTAGGGTGCTGCGCAGCTGCGCCTAGTGTTAGACTTATATTTTGCTGGCCAAGGCCCTGCGCAGCTGCGCCAGTTTTGAACTGGGACGCTGCGCAGCTGCGCCGGCTACTGGATCTAGTTCCTGCTTTCTGCTAGAAATCTGTTATGGTATAAATAACTAATGTGACTTCAACAAGTCTACTAATGAGCTTGGCATGCCTATATGGATATATTGAGACAATGTAAGCATGTTTTACTAAGAGTTACACACATACTTATAGTTTGCGATAAACTTAGAAGTTTTATAAACAAACTTCGAATTTGAAAATGAACTCGATATGTATACTTGCCATGTTAACATTCTGACCTTGCAAGCATATTTGTATGATTTAAGGATGTATGAAAAGCATGCTAACTCGCGTATATAGGTTCCATAATAAAATGTGGACATGTGAGCCTTACTAATGACAACATAAGCTTTAAATGTGGACCTTGACATGTTATATTAGGACTCTACGTTCTGATATTTTCAACATGATTGAATATGCTTTGAAGGCATCATACATGTACGTACTTGTTAGATGTAATGCAAGTTAATCAAGCATGAGTTCGATTAAGTCACGAACTAGTAACAGTGCTAGAATCACACATCCGTGACATAGAAACATATGAACATGCGTATCAATAAAATATATTACTACTTTATATCTCTAAATGATAAGCATGATAACTTATGTAAATTCATGGCATTGTATAACCCTAAGTCATTCGGGATCGTGAATTAAAAAAAAAAAACTAAATCATATATGATTGGAATTTGAAAGATTGAACAAGCATGAAAGTATCCTTTAAATATGTGTACGTACTTTGTGATATCATATGTTATGTGTTACTTGAACCCAACGGTTAACTTATGAGAATGCCATAACTTGCTAAAATGAAATATATTTTAGTATTGCTTGTAGTCTTATGTGATATTAATAATATGGGAGTATGTTTACTAATTGTGGTAGTCTCACATGATAGTAATGATGTATGAATATGATCAACTTAAGAAAAGAGGAAGTTAAGAATAGAAATTATATTCTATATAACTGTGTAGCTAGGTTAAAACTTAGCTTATGTGTTGATCATATATTAGAAGATAAAATGTCAAGTTAAATTATATGACTAATGAATATCATATATATACGTAATGGTATTACGATAGGAATTCGAAAGTGTTGGCTAGCTTTACGTGAGTAAACTACGCATAAGGCAAGTATCCTAAACCCTTGCATTATTTTATTCAACGGATATCGTAAGCGAGTATCTAAACCTTATCTATTTGGATACAAGTATTCTATCTTTGTATATTGCGAACTAATTTCCTACTTAGTCGTTTGAATTGAATTAGCATACTTGAACTCTTATTTCATTAAAGCTATTATTCATGTTGAACTTAGTATTGTTCTTGAATATTGTGAAAGTGTCTATGCCATTTGATTCGGCTAGACTTATATTATTGAAAAGCGACCCAAACTAATTGATTGGTGCGGGATCTTGTATTTGACTGAGAAGAACAACCTTCTTTGAAGGGAATATATAATTGTCGGAGAACCGACGTGCACACTTGAGTATGATTGATTGTTATGCATAACGATGGTGCTTTAGGCTGATCACCTGTTGTACCTGTTTTTGTTGGATTTTCAGTTTATTACTGTTAATTCTAGTAGAAGTTCATAGTCCTTAGCGACTGCTCAGTATTCAGTTATCTTGAAATCTTGAATTGATTTGTTATTGAATCACATTGATATTATTCTGTCCTTAGTGACTATTATTGAAAACTGTTGATATTCTTGTTATCCTTGAACTATCAAACTTTGTTATACCCTTTAGAAAATTAAGGATTTTATCACTTACCCTTATTGTATATTACTTGCTGGGCAATTTGTGCTCATTCTTGCTTTCCCTAAAACATTTTAGTTAAGGCAGAGCAGGGCGAACCTTCGGGCATTGATAAGGGCAAGGGCAAGGCTACCAACTAGCTTGTCTCTTTTACGTTTTTAAATATTTTAATGTTGTATTAAGATGATGTAGTAAGACTGGTTTTGATTATGTTTAAGCTTAAGTTAGGTTATGTAATAAGTCGTTAATTGATATTATTATGTAATCTATTAAGTACTGTAGGTTGCGAGACTTGGGGGAATAATTATAATAAATCATTGTAAATTATTCTAGAATAGATTTTCCGCTGTGATCGTGTGATATTAGTTATTATTATCGTGATGTATTACCATGAGCACGTGATGAACCGAATTCGAGAGACCAAGTGGCGGTCCAGGAATTTGGGGGAGTCACAACGATGGCTTGTGCAGTGCTCGACGATCAGATATGCATATCTATTACATTGTATAAGATCAACCTAACAGGCTTGATCTTTCTATTTATAGTCCTTGTACATCATTTCATTTTAAAGACTTTACAAAGCTATTTTGCTTATGTAGGATCAACCTAACATATTTGATCATTTCAGTCTAAGTCCTTGTACATATGTTCTTATTATCTATCAAAGGACTTTACAGCTTTTATCAATGCAAGCATACTTGCATATTCATTCATTTATATCATAATCAAATCTTATATAAATAGGAATACCATTCTCATGAATATTCCTAACAATCTCCCCCTATTTGATTATGACAAAAATAATCAGTGCATATACATGAGATGAATGAATCTTAATATACAGTGAGCAGCCGTATTTCTAAAGCAGATAGTCATGAATGTCATTGATGAATAATATAGACTTTACATAAACTATGACACTTTACATCCTAGATCTAGAACATACCTAACTAGATAGAGATGTACCTTTTCTGCTCCATGTATATCTCAAAGATGTCTGTTGATCAGCTACTCAGCTACACATCTTTCTTTCTTCTTTTTCTTCTTTCCTCTGCTCCCCCTCAGATGCATGCTTTATTTCTTCATCTTGCTCTAGCTCGGGTTCGATTGCATGCTCTTCTTCTTTGTCTAGCTCCCCCTAAAATTCTGTCTTCATAGGGTCATCATCTTTTAGCTCCCCCTCAGAAGATGACTTTGCTTCTGCTGCTGCTTTCGTCTTCTTCTTCTTCTTCTCCTTTGCCTTTTTGCTCTTGGTCTTTTTTTCTTCCTTCATTCTCCTCTCTTTGCTCTTCCTTATAAACCTCTTTCTATGTCTCTTTTTATCCCCCTTTTTGTCATTAATAACTTGAGAGAGCTGCTCCACGTTTGACCTAAGCTGCTCTTTCAGGTAAGATGAGTTACCAACCTCAATCTTGAGTTCTTGTTGACTGAGCTCAAGTTGTAGGGAAAGAGACTGATTCAGGTTGTCAATCTTGTTAGAGAGAGATAGGATTTAGTCTTCACTAGCCTGCTGAGCTCGTAGAGCTTCTTCCTTCTGATCACTCATAGTCCTCAGAAATATTTGATCTCTTAGTTGAAGCTTGAGAGATATGTCTGAGAGTCTGGCTTGAAGCCTTTTGGATAGCTCATTGTCTTCTCCTGTTGACATGTCTTTGACTTCTGTACCAATGAGAGGGATTTCCTCAATCAATTCTTCTGAGTTCTTCTGAAGCTCTTGCTCTTGAAGAGATCTGGCATCATGTTGTTCATCATCTTTCTAAGCAGCTGGTTGATCAGCCTTTTGCTGAGCATCAGGTTAGACTCTATGATTCTCACTCTTGGATAGGCCCTCCAATGTAGTGAGGATCTGATAAATCATTGAGTTCCATGCTGCTTGGGCAGAATACAGCTTCTCAAATTCAGCATGATCATCTTCATTGGTAGAGTGAGGGAACTTTACGATCATAGTATTTGGTATGATCCTTTTTCCATCAGAGTCTGCTCGACATTCGTAGGGAATGTAATGATTTCTAGCATGTCGATAGACCTTAAAATGAGATTGGTCTTTGATTAGCAGAGTTGCAAACTTCTTCGCCCTTGGAAAATTCTGTGCCACCAGCTCTAGGTTGGGGAGGTGAGAGAAGCACCATGAGAAATAGCTATTGTCTCATGTGAGGGATGCTTTTACCCATGGCATATAAGGATGAAACCATCTTATCGCATGATCCTTGATTTTAGTATCATATATCAAGGTTGAAGTGTCTAGCTTTATAGTTTCACAATTGTTGAGTAGATGTGCTGTAGTCATTTTCACCACATTCAGCTTTCCATTTCCATGACTAATCCATTTCTCTGGAAGTACATCTAGTGGTTCTTCATCAACTTTTACCACTATTCTTCTCTTGTATTAAACAGGATAAGGGGTGTGAAAATCTTCTGGCACATCATCCGCAGGACTGGAGTCTCCTTTACTTTCTTTATGATCTGAGCTAGAGTCATACTGGTGTAGACTTCCTTTAACTGACTCATCAGTTTGTTCATGCATTTGATTATTATCTTCATCATCATCAGCAGAGCTTGCCTTTGTAGACTCACTAGCCTCTTTTAGCTCTGCAGTCTTCAGCCTTTTGCTGCTATTCTTTGCAGACATCTTCATTTTTCTTCCCTTAGTAACTTCTTCTTTTGATACAGCCTTATCACTGAGTTCAATGATAGTTGTAGATGATTCTTTTTTCTTTCCTAGAATAGCTCGAGCACATAATTTATTGCTCTTCCTTCTTTTTGGGGATTCAGCTACAGGAGATTCAGATCTCTCTTTATCTTTAGTCTTTAAAGTCTCTGATTCATCAGACAGACTTCCTTGAGGGTCAACGGTAGGAGGGGCAAATGTTTCTTCTTCAGACTCTGCGTCTCTTGGACCATCAGATAGACTCCTTGGTATTTCAGCACTAGGAGATTTAACTATTTCAGAATTAGATTCTCCCTTGTCAGCAGAATGGCTACTCTGAGGATTAGCCATAGGACTTGCATATTCTTCTTCATTATCAGACTTGCTCCTTGGAGATTCATCCTTGAAGCTCTCAGTTCCCATCGCATCTTCTGACTCTACTTTTTCTTCTTAAGTAGATATACTTCTTTGAGGAACTGGCTTTTCCTTCTGCACCACTTTAGCTTTCTTCTTCAAGGTCCTTACAGACTTGGACTTTGGGATAATTGCATCATCAGAGTATGACAGCTCTTCTTCTTTCATAGCACTTGCCTTCCTCTTCTTCGAAGTACTCTTGCTGCTGCTGCTATGTGTTATCAGCCTTTTGTTCTCCATTGGGTTCTTCTTCCAATTTGAAAATAGCATAGAGGTCATCACTTTATGGCTGTTTAGATCTACACCTTCATCATCCTTAATCTTATTCTTTTGCTTCTTCTTCAGAATGATACTCAAAAGCCTTTTATGGAAAACCTTTGTGAGCAGTTTCCCTATTAACCTCTTCTTCTCCGCCTTGTCCAGCAATTTGGACATTAGGTCGAGCAGGATAGCTCCAAAATTGATTTGCTTCTTCAGAACTATTGCAGACATGATCTTCAACTGTTGATCACTCACAGTGTCATGTGCAGTGTCCTTGCATAATATGCATTTGCCCACAATATCCGCAAGGAATTCAAACTCTTCAGGAAACTCTTTTTTCTTCATATCCTTCAGACCAGGGTTTCTCTGGTATCGCATAATCTTCTTGGCTCCTTCAGTGTTAACTTCATCAATGATTTTTAGACCTAAGTCAGGGAAACCTAAGCACTGATTAACGTCAGAAGACTTTAGCTTCAAATTTTGACCTTTGACCTTGGAAGAAATGGTTCCATAATTCATGGTTGCGTTGGAGTGGAATTCTTTTACCAATTCAACATATATTCGAGTTTTTGACTCAAGACATTCTGAGAATCCAGCCTTCTTCACCAGTTCAAGAATATCTCTAAACTTTTTCTTAGATTTCTCGAATGTCCTTGTTCCGAGTTAAATGCCAGTGATTACTTGCCAATCCGCCATTTGAAGAGTTAGGGTTTTCTGAGTTTATGACTTTGTGAGGATCTTGTGATATGTCAGGAAGCGATTAGAGATTTGATGACTGTTGGAGAAGGTCTGGCTGTTTGGAGGTTTAGGTTTTGGCTTGGGAGGGTAAGTGTATGGATTTGACAGGCTTGCAGTTTTTGAAGAACCCGCTAAAATGAAACTGCCAATTATTTGAATTTCCCTCTTGTAACTGTTCCTTCCACGTTTCTTAGTGGGACAATTGTAAGTCGCTGATAGGTCACATTCTGTAACTCCTGCATCATGTCTGTTATCCAGATTTGACATTTCTTCTGTTGACTATTGACTTCTTCAATCCGTGGAGTAACTTATAACTTGATTCAGTACTCCACGATTTCCCAGACTGATTTACAACCTTTGCTTCTTCTTCGATGATCGTAGTTTGTGGTCATGCTTCAATGGACAACTTCTTCATTATACTCTGAGGTATTGGCAATTCTCTTTTGTATCTTGTAATCTTCTGATGAGATGCTGCATGCTCCAACAGAGATTCTTGTGATGCCTTCCATATTTTCACTTCTTCTGAATTAAGGTTGCTCAAGAAGGGCCAACCTCTTAGACCAAGGCTAAGGGTTAGGTTTGTCCCTGAGGCACTTATCAAATGAAGAGATTTGGCAAAGACAGTACTGACTTCACATTTGGCTTTTTTTGCTAAGGGAGTTCATTTACCAACTTTGGAAATTTATTGGTGTTGGCTTTTGTATGGGCGGCAGTTGTGGTGTCCTCCTATTCTTACAATGAGATCAGATGTTTGATCGTAGGCACTCCACAATTAGAGGAGAGTGGTTGATATGGTTATCAGTAGCATGTTTTGGGACATGACTACTGATAATGGATCTTCATTTGGTTCATCAGTCATAAAGTTTTGGGACTCTACAATTGAAATCTTTCTTTTTTGAGTTAGCTCCCGTTTACTATAGACTTTGATAGAAGTGGTCTTGATATTCGTGGTGTGGTCAACAGACATGCACCATGATTGATTTATCTTCTGAGCTTATCTCAGATCTTCTAGCAAGAATTCCACTTCTTCATTTTACTCCCTGAGCTTTACCATCTCCATATCTTTAACTCTCTTTTTTTCAGCATAGGTCATAGTATAATCAGGTACAGTAATGTGCTCTGTCTGACTGATCAATTCTTGATCATCTTCTATGGTTCTGGTATCTTTCTCAATTGGACCAGATGCATGAGATTGATTGCTTTATTCAGCCTTTTGCACCAGCAATACTTTGACCATCTTCCTCATCTGCCAGATCAATCTTCTTGATAAGTCTCTTAGTCCTCTTCTTTGACTTAAACACAACCGATGCACTTTCTTCAGATTCAGCCCTGATAATTATTCAGGCTGAGAGGCTGTTGCAGCTTTTCAATTTGCAGTCATAACTTGTCTGGACTCTACGATTTGTGATAACTCTACAATCGTAGTGAGTAAGGACTTCTTTGTTCTGTGACTATTTTTCTTCTTCTTCTAAAGTTCACAATTACCTTCAACTTCATCTTCAGGACTGATCACTCCACGATTGTTGACAAAGCTACGAACGTAGTCTTCTTTATCTGACACCTGAACAGATGTTTTCAGCAGGCTTGTAGACCTTCCTTAGTTTCTTTAGTATACACTAACGATAAATGACGAATCATTTGGGACTATCAATTCGTCAACATTTATCAGTCTTTCTTCAGTTAATTATTCTTCCTCCTTTATCAGAACTATGGACTTTGATGCTGACTGGAGGGACACTACGATTGTGGTCATTATACCATAATCATTGTATGTTGGCTTGCACAGGCTTGACTCAGTCTTGATCGTAGAGAACACTATAATTTTCCTCAAGCTTTTTGATAGACTGCACTCGTGGAGTTCTGCTTCTATGATGAATTATTCATAATCAATAATTGATGATCATTTGATGTGAGTTCGTGGTTCCTTCTGAGATGATAATCCTTGTATGGATAAGTCATGGAAGGTCTTTTTCATCTTGATATGGATGATCAACTTCCATATAGAGATCAGCAATCATATGAGCTTCATTCATGTGGGCTCAACAAGTCTTCAAGAACAGGCTTTTGGCATATAATGAATTTGTCAAGAATATTGCTAAAATGTCTTGAGCCTCCAGCTGGTTGAATCTTCGTGACTAAAGCCATCTGCTTCAACATTCCTTAGTGTGGTCGGATAGACCAAGTACCTGCAGGTTAGATAAATTTCTATTCTTGGTACTCATTGTTAAATAGGTCCTGCTAGGTTAGTTTCCTCAAAATCCCTATTCCTCATATACTTGAATTTATATCATGTTTAGCATCAGCAGTTATATTCATGCATATATCAGATTTAGATATGACATTTAAAATGCATGATTGTGAGTGAGAGTAAGATTTATCATTTTGATAAAAACACTCTTTTTCTTTGATGGTTTCACCCTTTGCTTGGTTGTGTTCACAGATTTTGAATGTTCTCAGAGTAGGAATCAACTCTATTACTTATTTGTATTTGGTTGATTCATGGAGATGATCAGTTTCTAGGAATCTTCAAGATACTCCTCTAGAACTGATCATACTCTACGTATTATCAAAAACTTAGAACATAGGTTTGTACATACATACTAACCATTTAGCAAGGACTACTCCACTTAAGCTTATTTAAATCATGATATGCTTATGACCTATTTCAGACTTCTTTCAAGATGTTATCTTCAACCTAAAACTTGGATGGAGAGAAAGTTTGTTAGCAATCAAGTTTCCAACCTTAGTGTACTTTCTCTCTTCCCCTTTTTAGGAAGAGTATGATCTCTTGATAGAATACTGTTATAATGCATAAGGTGATGCAACATGATTTACAGATAAGTATAAATGAGGAACCATACCTTTACACTGTCATATTATTGACAATCACCTTTCTTGCTTATAATGATGTTAGGCATTGATGTGCATATCTTTGCATTTAATACTGACAGCCTGTTGCTCCATTTGACCTTCGATAAATTATATAGTCTTGGAGATGTAATGTTAGGAAAGTCTTGACAGCTTTAACCCTTTGGTAACCTTGAACCTCAGGGTTTATATCTAACTGCTAGTCTGCCAAATATATATTGGAGGAAATCTTCTTTCTCCTTTGAAGAAGCATTTCATAGCATGTATAGGCCTTTCATCTTTCAGGATAGGTGGATACTGATTCTCTTCTTTTGATGCCTTTTGACTTCCCATCTCTGGTCTGCAGACTACAAGATTGACTGTGGACAAGGATTGTCTTGTTGCTATGACATTTAGGAACATGGACCAATCTGAGCAGCTTCAGGTGTATATACATATTTACATGTACACATTATTACTAACGTGTGAGCTCATCTGTATTTACAAGTGACTTACTACTAAACTAGGTTTAGAATAATGTTTGTGCCTAGGATCAGACTCAAAGCGATTAGCTTTTGAATATAGCATGAGAACCTGCTCTGATACCAATTGTTAGTTCTAGTAGGCACACAATAGATCTAGAAGGGGGGGTTGAATAGATCCTTTTTAATTTCAAATACTTTTCCATATTATTTTGTATTACTAAGTAATTAGCATATGACAAACATAAGAATCTTTTCAAGCATAGCGGAATAAGTAAAAGATCCCCTTCATTGATATATTCATAAACACAGTTACACATTATTCTTGTAGTTAGCTTAGTTGTAAGTAGTTAATACATACATAGCAGTTATAGCAGTTAAGTACATAATGTAAATGACATAAAGTAAATGACAGAATGTAAAAGACACAAGGGATTTTAAGTGGTTCAGAGACTAAAGCTCCTAATCCGCTTCACTAGCAGGAATTCCACTTAGGAAAGGGCAGCACCCTGAATCACTAAGATTCCGTCAAAGCCAGCAGCCTTGGAACTTCAGTTCACTAAGAACTCTTCAAGCCCAGCAGACTTGGAACTGTGACACCCCCGAATTCGGGTCCTCTGACCCCGTTCCAGTCGCCACTATACAATACTAACATCTACCTCTAAACAACATACGATAACAAAAATGCAGAATATAATAAACGTACGTCGTTCATTCAAAAGGTTTTACTAGTCCCAAGATTCGATAACCTTAATACAACAATACAAACATACCCTATAATAGTCACTAGGGTCTAAATTATAATAATAGTAATTAAATTAAGCATAAGGTAAAGTCTGCTCCTTGCAAACTATCCTACGTCTTTCCTTTGCCCTTGTCCTTCCCTGAGGTCTTGGGCTTAACTGCAATAGAATTCATGATATAGTAAGAATGAGCAACAAGTTTGCTCAGCAAGTTTAAATACAACAATAAAGGATATATCATGATGAATGGAAAATATCTGATAATGAATTCAACAATATGAATATCTGAAGGATTCAACAATATGAATATCTGAAGGATTCAACAATATGAATATTAGAAGCAAAAATAATGATTGCTTTTAGAATAACTGATAGTCAAGTAGACTTTGAACTATAAAACTCCAATGGATTCAATAGCTAATTGACCCTTTGGTTACTGGCTACAGAATAAGTACTTGAGGGGATCAGCATCGCATACCCTATATATATGCATAACATTTAAATCTGCTCTTGGTATCTTTATACTAGATACCTGGGGTACTCCCCTACCATTTATGGGTGTTCTTTCAGTCTAAGAATCCTTACCAACAATTGGTTTGGATAGCTTTAATAATCTTCATACAATTGTCTGACCGAACAAGGGTGCAGACTCTATCTGACACAGTTTAAGAATTATAGAACTTTAAATGATATACAAGTCCAAGACTGTACGAACTAAAATGCACCAAGTACGAATATCAATAATATCGATATGGAATAATTGTAAAGTAATTAAACCACTTAATAGCATGCTTAGAAATGAAGTTCAAGCTTAAATGAATAACTGTTAATACGATAATAACCTGCTCAATACAATATGAGAAGGATAGAAAATTTTCACAATAAGGAGTGTAATGGAACTTGCGTTCAAATCAAGTAAAGTTAAGAAACTCGCTTACACGATTCATTAAATAAAGTAGTGCAAGGGTCTAGAATACTTGCCTGTTTGCTCAGCTACAAATAAGTTTTAGCTTTAATTAAACTCGTTGAAACAACCTAACATTAACAAGTCGGTCTTTCAATTAGCATGTGTAAACCAATATAAGTCTACACTTACAAGAATCTACTTATCATATAAGTTTATCACATAATTCACTTAAGTTAATCTAATCATGTCTTAGATTTAATATCTTTAGATTATCTAGTTTCTATGCATCAATATAGGCTTGAACACATAGCACTTCAAGTTACTGATATAAATAAACACACATGCTTTATCAAGTTATTAACTCAAATTCGAAACATAGCATGCTCATCTTACATTCACTTTAAGGTTATAGGTTTTCATTCCGGTAAACCTTAAGCCAATCAAATCCATGTTATAAGGTTTTGCCACAAAAAATCATATTGTCACATAACGAGATTAACAATACTTAGTAAGTATGCTCGTACGTACACTACACATGTATACTTTAATCCACATAGTTCATTTTTGAAATTCATTCTCTATGAATAAGCATGCATAGGCGATATTCGTGTAGGATGCTCATGTCAACATGTCTATAGGCATAATGAAATCCTAATATGTATGCTTGCACGCTCACAACATAACCCACATGGTAATTGATGTTATTAGCTTTCAAATCTTAAGTTTCTTTGAAAAGTATACTAAGTCCACAAAGGTCATTTAGTGTAAACAAAGTGTTTCGTAACCATGTCTCACATGTATGAAAACACACTACTAAGCCATATAAACGCTCTCACATGGTCAGAATCTAAAAGACATTAACCTTGGTCAAGTTTGCTTCAAAAGTTCTTAAGTGTCTTACTTTTGAAATTGTCTTAACTTTCAATCTAGTATGCTAGTGTACGATTAACACTTTAAACATTCATTATATGTCAATTTAAACCATACTATCAAGTTCATTATATCCGAATACACATATGGCATGTTTATGACAAAGCTCAAATCCAAAACTATGAGTTTTATTTTGAAAACGTCTTAACTTTCGATCAAGTATGCTAATCCAGTTTACATGCTTGTTCTAACAAGGTACCATATGTTAGTTCATGACAGCAGCTTAACAGAACTCATCAACAATTTCTGTAGAGGGGCGTGGCAGCGCCCCATTTGTACTAAAGAGACACGCGGCCGCGCGGCTCCGTTTCCAGACCAGAAACTTCTCTGCAATTACATAGCTCCGGTCCATCCTTTCATTACTTCATAAAACATGTATTTAATCAACTACATTATGTTTCTAGCATGCATACTAACTCCATTAACATTCTAGCATCATTTCACACAACCAATTCTAACTAAACATGTTAATTTCTATGAATTGAACTTCAAAGTGGGTGTAGAGCTTATACCTCTTGAAACTTTGAATTAGCTAAGCTTGCTACCACAATCAGATTGTATACTCACAACACTCTCTCTATATTAACTTAGCACAATTTCTAGGGACATTATATAAGAAGAGAGGCTTGGTATTTATAGGGAAATTCAATATCCATACCAAAGCTTTGCACCAAGAATCAAACCAAGGGGTGAAGGAAGAAGATGATGGGCAATGGTTAGTTGGTGGAATAGTTGCCACCAACCACATCAACCCACTCCCCTTGTCATCATCACTCTCATTGCTAGCTAGGAAGAGAAATGATGAAGTAGAATAGGCCTTGGCCCCTTCACATGAATGGCAAATGGAGAGCAATTGGACACTCAATATGGGACAAGCTACACTCAGCATTTGCAAATACCATACTTGGGTTATATCACATAATATATACACTTTGGTTATATACTATATATACACATTTCATTTCCTATGACTTAGGTTATAATGAAAAAAAGGGGTATACAATGTATTTTCTAATTACAAAGTATCAAGTAGGGTACACATAGATATATCAACATATAATCCATGTACATTTTATTAACACCACATATACTTCAATTGGGTATTATTATTACTCATTATCACAACGGTTATTATTATAATTATAATAACTTATTCAAAACATTATCAATTAATAATTATTTATTGATATTAAAATAAGGTGATAGGGTATACACTAGGTTTTACCCACACATATCATGTCGCATAAGCAATAATATATTATGTAACTCACATAATGTCATTAATCTTACTATATAATATATATCCACATTATTGCATTTTATACCATATAAAGGTAACTACCTTATATTAAAGGTTTAATATATCTCATGCTTTGTATTAATCAATTAAATATAATCATATTATATTTATTAATCCTTTGCTCATTAATTTATTATTTATTTACAATAGCAATTAATCAACACATTTAAATCCCTTCACTATATTCAAACAAATTGAATATTTAATTACTAATCACCTTATCAATTCTTTGATATTAAAGTCTTAGGATCGGTCCACTAATTTAAATTACCCATTAGTGACTCCTTTAAATATTTCACAAATTCACATAACCACTTAAGGTTTAAATAAGCTCGCAAAACTAACTCATTAAAAATTTAAATCACATATTAAATTAATAATGGAGTTTAAAAATTCATGGTCGTTACAGGAACTCCTCTAGTTCACTAAGAACTCTTCAAGGCCAGCAGCATTGGAACTCTAGTTCTCTACGAACTCTTCAAGTCCAGCAGCCTTGGAACTTCAATTTAGTCTGTCCGGACAAGGACCCCTCAAGACCTGGCTACTTGTTGTTGTTGATGTTGTTGTTGTTGTTTATGCTTTGCTGCTAAGATGTCTTGAAGCTTTATCATCTCCTGTACTTACCACTTCTTCTTTGGTGCAGCTGAGCTTCTTTTTGTTCTACTCATCTTCATCTGATGTCAGCTGTGCACCATCACCATCTGGGTTTGCTAAGGTTTGACATTGCTGGTCCATTTCTTCTAGTCCTTAGCATTCCCTGAGCCCTTCTTGAATTATATGCAGACATGGTTCTGCATCTTTTCCTTTTCAGCTTCTGGTTCTTCATGGTGATCCGTAGTGTGGCTCTTAGGATCTTCTTTCTACTCAGCCATTTTTATGAATGCTATCTTCATGGCCTTCTCAGCTCTCAGCTTAGCTGCCATTTTTAATGGCATCCTCATCGTTGTTGAGTGAAGCCTTAGTCTGTTGAAGCCCTTCTTCAAATATGTTTCACTTCCACTTGTGTAGTCTCACTGCCACTGAGACTTGTTATGTTCAGCTCTGGTGGAACTCGTAGAGTCAACAATATAGCATTCCAACAACTTAACGATTCTGCAAATCAGCAACCCTTAATCTTTGAAGCTTCATCTATTCAATACCCTTCCATGATCTTCCCGTTGGAAAATAGCCGTTGGAAGCTTTTTGAGTTGCTTCGCAGATCTTGAGTTATTTGGTGCAGACTGCTGATGTGATGTGATAGCTCCTTTATGACTTTACTGATATAGCAGTCTGCTACTTCACTTACCGCCTCAAAGATGTCACCTTTCCTTGTCAGGCTGGTAGTCACCTTTATTTCTCCTTTCTGATTCCTTGATTCAAATCTATAGGAGTTGTCCTTTTGCATCGATGCTCTTAATCAGCAACGTTTGAATATCAATCTTCAGATTAAACCGTTGCTAATACTTCAATCTTCAGATGACCGAACTCTACGATTCTGATGCAGATGTTCTTGGACCTTGATCGTAGTGTGTCTTGTTGAATGTTGCTCACAGACTGGTTAGAGATAACACTACGATTATGAAGAGTGTTCTTTGGGTTTGCAATGTAGAACACCTCTTCCTTCACTTGTGCAATGCTTCAACACTTCTACTTAACTGATCTCAGGAACTGATAGCTTGACTTATTGCTCAGGCCTTTTTTGAATAGCAAGACACATCAGATTTATGGCATGCCCAGCTCTCTTTCTCCTTGTGATCTTCCGTTCACCTATCATCAATGGTCTGACCCATGCTTAATCACTTTCGCCATGTTCTTCATAAGCTGGCTAGTATCTCTGTGTAAACTGCTTCAGTTCCCACTTTGTTTGGCAAAATTTACGATCCTGGTTAATCCCAAGATCGTTGTCTTCTATTCTTTTGACAGCTACTGAACCTGCTGACTTTCTTTAGTCAGTCACTATATATGAAGTCTTCTTCTGATTTGCTTGTGGAAGACTCCATCTTAAATGGCTTCACAACTCAATCAGGATGTTGATTGAGTTGGTGCTTAGATCTTCTGTTTACTTGTGTGCCATTCATTGAGTGCTCTCTGGTTTCCTTCAGGTGGAATGTATCTTTGCAGCTCAGACCAGAGGCTTCATCTTTGGATTCTTTGGGAGTGCTCATCTATTGAGAATTATGTTGACACTACGATTCTTCCTTGGCATTGTGAGCACCTTTGTCGAAGCCTTAGTTCTGCAGACTACGATTGAGCTTTGGTTCCGCAGACACTACGACTTCAAGATCAGACCTTGACAGACTACGATTTCTACCTTCATGTTTGCTGTCCTTGTCTGATCTGGCTCGACTATGATCTCTGCCTCTGATATGATTAGTAGACTCCACTACTTTAAGTGTGGCCTACGATTCTTGACTTAGCTTTGGCAGGCGCTCAGTTGGCTTTTAGACACGTTGTCTCTATGATTCTGAACATTACTTCCTAAGCAGACTACGGCTCTGAGAAAGCTCTTCTCGACACACCACGATCCTGCCTCGTCTCTCCTGGCATACTACGAACTCCGAGATCTACTATCCTTGTAGACTATGATTCCACCTTGTTAGTTCTCGAGTCTTCCTTGTCTCTCCTGGCAGACTACGATGGCTTGTGCAGTGCTCGACGATCAGACATGCCTAGCTGTTATATTGTATATGATCAACCTAATAGGCTTGGTCTTTCTATTTATAGTCCTTGTACATCATTTCTTTTTAAGGACTTTACAAAGCTGTTTTTCTTATGTAGGATCAACCTAACATATTTGATCATTTCAGTCCAAGTCCTTGTATATATGTTCCAATTATCTATCAAAGGACTTTACAGCTTTTATCAATGCAAGCATACTTGCATATTCATTCATTTATATCATAATCAAATCTTATATAAATAGGAATACCATTCTCATGAATATTCCTAACAATCTCCCCCTATTTGATTATGATAAAAATAATCAGTGCATATGCATGAGATGAATGAATCCTAATATACAGTGAGCAGCTGTATTTCTAAAGCAGATAATCATGAATGTCATTGATGAATAATATGGACTTTACATAAACTATGACACTCTACATCCTGGATCCAAAACATACCTAACTAGATAGAGATTTATCTTTTCTACTCCATGTATGTCTCCAGAATGTCTGTTGATCAGCTACTCAGCTACTTATCTTTCTTTCTTCTTTTTCTTCTTTCCTCTGCTCCCCCTAAGATGCATGCTTTATTTCTTTATCTTGCTCTAGCTTTGGTTCGGTTGCATGCTCTTCCTCTTTGTTTGGCTCCCTCTCAGATTCTGTCTTCATAGGGTCATCATCTTTTAGCTCCCCCTCAGATGATTACTCTACTTCTGCTATTGCTTTCTTCTTCTTCTCCTCCTCCTTTGCCTTTCTGCTCTTGGTCTTCTTTTCTTCCTTCATTCTCCTCTCTTCGCTCTTCCTTGTAAACCTCTTTCTATGTCTCTTTTTCTCCCCCTTTTTGTCATTAATCACTTGAGAGAGCTGCTCCACGTTTGACATAAGCTGCTCCATCAGGTAAAATGAGTTACCAACCTCAATCTTGAATTCTTGTTGACTGAGCTCAAGTTGTAGGGAGAGAAACTGATTCAGGTTGTAAATCTTGTCAAAGAGAGATAGGATTTGGTCTTCACTGGCCTTCTGAGCTCGTAGAGCTTCTGTTGGTCTATTTATATGACACAATTAACGCGCAAGTATACGCGGCCAACGAGTAATAAAGAGTAAGTACAGATATCGTCCCACAGAGAATTAAGTGATAAAAGACACCAAACCACTAGCACATAATCATTTCAGTCTTATTTAAACGGGTGGTAAATAGAGGGAATTAAAACTAAATTAAACTAGGCAAGGAAGTAAACTTAAACTAATTAATCCTAGAGTAGAATTAGATAATGAAGGCATGAGATTCCAATTTTCCCTAATGATTCATCTAAGTCAATGCACTTCCAATTAGGTCAAATTAATCGTTAAGTGTGTTAGCCGAGAACACTGAAGTGAGAAAAGGCTATCTTTCGATGCACCTACTCCATACCACATGCAATCCACAGATGATAGAACGTACGTGGACACCTATATTATCTAAACCCCTATATGTCTATGTTGTTTACAAATGAATAGGGTTTAAGGTTAAGTTCTCTATTGACTACGAGCGGCACTTTGGTATATGTCTATCCTAAGCACAAATCATACGTCCAATATCATGTGAACGTACAATCGCCCGCTACCATGATTAGATCTAAACCCACACTTCATCTTTCGAATCCGTATGGGTTATCACAAAAATTGGTCGCGAATCAATTAAGCAATTAAAGCATATATCACAGTAGGCAATCACATAATAATCAATAAGAATCAACATGGAAAAGGAATTGGCATGGACTACTCATTAGGTTCCATTGGAACCTCAAAATAGGCTTAAGATGTCATAATTAAGCACAACTACCATCCACAAGTTGAATACACATCATGAGATTACACAATTAGAAAGCAAAGAGAGTTTAAGGATAAGAAATGCAAATCTGAGTCTCCAAGCATCCAATATTGAATCTTCAATACATCCACTTGTTCAACCATCAAGTCTAAGAAAACCCTAGAAAACTAACTACTAAAACTAGCACTAATCTACTCCTAAGCTTAACCTTAATCTACTCCTAAGCTAGCTAAACACGAAATAAAAAGGAAGAGAAGAGAGCTAGCTAAGGCTTAAGGCCTAATGTTACTCCCTAGTGGAGATATATCGATCAAAATGGGACAACAACCCTTATATGCTAGCCTCTCCTGTCTGTTTAATCAAAAAGTCAAAGTTTGGTCTGTTGGGGACTGGCTCGGCCGCGCGCCATAATTCCATGGAGAGGGCGCAGCCGCGCGGCTCTGGAATCCTGAAATCTGCTAGCTTTTTGCTGCTGGACTTGGCTGCCACCTTCATGCTTGCCTTCATGCTTTCTTGTAGCCTCGTAGCATCACGTTCTATGTCATCTTCATTCCATGACATCATCATGCTTTAAGACCATTTCAGTGTATTGCCCATGTAAGCGTTCTTTTGCCCTTGTAAGCTCAATTTGAACTCGGAGAGTTCCTAAACCTAAAAATCACAAAACAAAGGAAAAACACATGAAAAGAACAAGAGTACTTGAGTTTAAACCACAAAACAAGCTAGAAAATATCTGAATAAGTGGTCCTAAAAACCACTTATCAAATACCCCAAACTTACACGTTGCTTGCCCTCAAGCAACCAAAACAAAACTAAACACAAGATGCAATGCAATATTTATAATGTATGCAACCTATACTACTATGAATGTGAATCCATGCCTCAGTCAGTATTGAACTTTCAAAGCAAGGCCTCAGAAAAATCACAAGATAATCAAATAGATAAGCTACCCAAGATAAGACCATAAGGCATGCTCTTGCAAATCCAAAACTGTCAGCACTGATATATTGTGCGTTGTGTGCCTAGCAACTATTAGACATGATTTCAGATAAATAACTCACATACTATTCTTCTTAGGGGAAAAATAAGTTTTAATTCAAGAAAAGCAGTAAGTCATATAATTTCTAACTAAGACCATGCATTACTTAAGTTAAGAGTCAACAGGGGGGGTTTTATTAAGCTTTTATTGACTCATGAGGGCGTATTCGCACTTTCCCGTGTACACAATTGACTGTGCAATGCCTAGTCCTCTTAGGCTTTTCAATGATACCCGTGTAGCTAGCTTTCGACCAACGACTCCCAGACTAGACGGCGATAGGGCGCTGGGTGTAGAGACACCCCGAGGGCTTACTTGCTAGAATATCAAAGGCCACAGAACTCGACGTAGCCGATGTGTTTATTCTATTTTTTTCTTTTTTTAATGCATTTTCTTTTCTTTTCTTTTTCTTTTTCTTAGGGGAGTGCGTCTTACGCTTCATCTCCCCACATAGCATGCATGCCCCCTGTTCCCCCCAAACTTAAGCTTTTTACAGTCTAGTTATTATCATATGAGAACTGAAACTCTTTCATTAAAACATAGATTTCCCACCAAAAGACAAGTATGTGAAAATTTAAACTAAGTATGTCATGATGGTTACTCAAGCAATGTTTTAAGTGTTCAAGTATATAGTAACTTTATGGAACTAAGTTTTGCCAAGGTGTTTCTAAGATTTTTGAAAGTAAAAACAATGTGGATTATACATATATAAATTTAAATGTGTGTCGAATACATGGATAAACATATGTGTAATAAAAGTATGTTGATATATGTTTACAAACTTGAATTTTAAGTCCAAAAGGTATTTGCAAACTATAAAGCAATGATTAGAAACTATGTTGTTTGACTTCATGGTGATTTATAAACTAAACTTTTGTTCTATAAGTACGCAAAATGTGTAATGGAGTATGTAAAGAGTATACAACTAAGTTAGACATTTATGTATGCATTTAAACTTACATATCATGTATGAGTATACGTAACTAATGAATATCCTATACGCATAACTATATTACGATAGGGATTCAAAAAGTGTTGATTTAGCTTTTCGTGGATAGACTACGCATAAGGCAAGTGTCCTGACTACACTCATTTATTGTGCAAGTATCCTATCCTTGTGTTTACTTTATTCAAGGAATGTTGTAAGTAAGTTCCTAACCTTACTCTTTATTGAGCGTCCATTAAGATTGTGCTATTATTGACGTACAAGTAAACTTTTGAGATTGCAAGTCATGTATTATAAACTATATACTTCATGTATAAGATAAAAGTCGATTCATATTCTTCGAGCTTTAAATCTTGAGATTGAACTTACAATTGTTGTGATCTATGCTATTTGATTCACCTAGACTTATATTGTTAAAAGGCGACCCAAACCAATTGAATGGTGCTGGATCTTATGTTTGACTGAGATGAACAACCTTCTTTGAAGGGAAATTATATTTGTCGGGAGACCGACGTGCGCACTTTAGTACGATTGAACGATATGCATACTGTAGGGTACTTTAGGCTGATCACCTGTTGTACTTGTTTTATTGGATTATCAGTATATTTTTGCTAATTCTAGTAGAAGTTCATAGTCCTTAGTGACTGCTCAGTACTCAGTTATCTTAAATTATTAAATTGATTTATCGTTGAATCATATTGATATTATTCTGTCCTTAGTGACTATTATTAAAAACTGTTGATATTCTTGTTATCCTTGAACTATCATACCTTGCTATACACTGTTGGATTCGAGAACTAAAATACTCACGCTTACTGTTATATTACTTGTTGAGCAATTCGTGCTCATTCTTGCTTTCCCTAAAATATTTTAGTGAAGACAGAACAGTGCGGACCCTCGGGCACATATAAGGGCAAGGGAAAATCTACTGAGTAAATTTAATTGTGTAGGACTTTATGGTTGTAATAAAGAACTTATGCTATTATGTAGTAGTTAGGTTTATATATGCTTAAGGTATGTTTAAGCTATGTAATCGATGTTTAAGTTACGAGACCTTGGGACCCGAATACATTATGTTAATTAAATGTAATTCTATTCAGTAGTAGTTGTGTATTTATTTCGCTGTGCGATGCGACATTTAGTCGTAATATTTACTGTGGTATTAGATTTTAGAACGTGACAAATCAAATTCGAGTGACCAAGTGGCGGTCCGAATTTGGGGGCATCACACATAGGACTTGCATATTCTTCTTCATCATCAGACTTGCTCCTTGGAGATTCATCCTTGAAGCTCTCAGTTCCCATCTCATCTTCTGACTCTACGTTTTCTTTTTCAGTAGATATACTTCTTTGAGGATTTGGCTTTTGCTTCTGCACCACTTTAGCTTTATTCTTTGAGGTCTTTACAAACTTGGACTCTGGGATAATTACATCATCAGAGTATGACTTCTCTTCTTCTTTTATAGCACCTGCCTTTCTCTTCTTCAAAGTACTCTTGCTGCTGCTGCCATGTGTTATCAGCCTTTTGTTCTACATTGAGTTCTTCTTCCAGTTTGAAAACAGCATAGGGGTCATCACTTTATGGCTGTTTAGAACTACACCTTCATCATCCTTAATCTTATTCTTCAGCTTCTTCTTCAGAATGATACTCAAGAGCCTTCCATAGAAAACCATTGTGAGCGGTTTCCCTGTTAACCTCTTCTTCTCTACCTTGTCCAGCCATTTTGACATTAAGTCGAGCAGGATAGCTCCAAAATTGATTTGCTTCTTCAGAACTATTGCAAATATGATCTTCAACTGTTGATCACTCATAGTGTCATGTGCAATGTCCTTGCATAATATGCATTTGCCCACTATCTCCGCAAGGAATTCAAACTCTTCAGGAAACTCCTTTTTCTTCATATCCTTCAGACTAGGGTTTCTCTTGTATCGCATAATCTTCTTGGCTCCTTCAGTGTTGACTTCATCAAGGCTTTTCAGACCTAGGTTAGGGAAACCTAAGCAATGATTAACATCAGAAGACTTTAGCTTCAAATTTTGACCTTTGACTTTGGAAGAAAGGGTTCCAGAATTCATGGTTGCATTGGAGTGGAATTCTTTTACCAAGTCAACATATATTCGAGTTTTTGACTCAAGACATTCTGAGAATCCAGCCTTCTTCACCAGTTCAAGAATATCTCTGAACTTTTTTTCAGATTTCTCGAATGCACTTGTTCCGAGTTGAATGCCAGTGATTACTCGCCAATCTGCCATTTGAAGAGTTAGGGTTTCCTGAGTTTGTGACTTTGTGAAGATCTTGTGATATGTCAAGAAGCGATTCGAGATTTAATGACTGTTGGAGAAGGTCTGGCTGTTTGGAGGTTTAGGTTTTGGCTTGGGAGGGTGAGTGTATGGATTTGACAAGCTTGCAGCTTTTGAAGAACCCGCTAAAATGAAACGGCCAATTATTTGAATTTCCCTCTTATAACTGTTCCTTCCATGTTTTATAGTGGGACAGTTGTAAGTCGCTGATAGGTCACAATCTATAACTCCTCCATCATGTCAGCTATCTAGATTTGACTTTTCTTTTGTTGACTATTGACTTCTTCAATCCGTGGAGTAACTTATAACTTGATTCAGTACTCCACGATTTCCCAGACTGATTTATAACCTTTGCTTCTTCTTCGATGATCGTAGTTTGTGGTCATGCTTTAATGGGCAACTTCTTCATTATACTCTGAGGTATTGGCAATTCTCTTTTGCAGCTTGTAATCTTCTAATGAGATGCTGCATACTCCAACAAAGATTCTTATGATGCCTTCCATATTTTCACTTCTTCTGGATTAAGGTTGTTGAGGAAGGGCCAACCTCTTAGACCAAGGCTAAGGGTTAGGTTTGTCCCTGAGGCACTTATCAGATGAAGAGCTTTGGCAAAGACAGTACTGACTTCACATTTGACTTCTTTGCTAAGGGAGTTCATTTACCAACTCTAGAAATTTATTGGTGTTGGCTTTTGTATGGGTCGCAGTCGTGGTGTCCTCGTATTCTTACACTGCGATCAGATGTTTGATCGTAGGCACTCCACAATTAGAGGTGAATTGTTGATATGATTATCAGTAGCATGTTTTGGGACATGACTACTGATAATGGATTTTCATTTGGTTCATCAATCACAAAGTTTTAGGACTCTGCAACTGGAATCATTCTGTTTTGAGTTAGCTCCCGTTTACTATGGACTTTGACAGAAGTGGTCTTGATATTCGTGGTGTGGTCAACAGACATGCACCATGGTTGATTTATCTTCTGAGCTTATCTCAGATCTTCTGGCAAGAATTCCACTTCTTCATTTTACTCCCTAAGCTTCACCATCTCCATATCTTCAACTTTTTTTTTCAGCATAGGTCATAGTATAATCAGGTACAATAATGTGCTCTGCCTAACTGATCAATTCCTAATCATCTTCTATGGTTCTGGTTTCTTTCTCAATTGGACCAGATGCATGAGATTGATTGCTTTATTTAGCCTTTTCACCAGCAATCCTTTAACCATCTTCCTCATCTGCCAGATCAATCTTCTTGATAAGTCTCTTAGTCCTCTTCTTTGACTTGGACACAACCTTTGCACTTTCTTCAGATTCAGCCCTGACAGTTGTTCAGGCTGAGAGGCTGTTGTATCTTTTCAATTTGCAGTCATAACTTGTTTGGACTCTATTATTTGTGATAACTCTACAATCGTAGTGAGTGAGAACTTCTTTGTTCTGTGACTGCTTTTCTTCTTCTTCTGAAGTTCACAACTACCTTCAACTTCATCTTCAGAACTGATCACTCCACGATTGTTGACAGAACTATGAACATAGTCTTCTTTATCTGACACCTGAACAGATGTTTTCAGCAGGCTTGTAGTCCTTCCTTAGTTTCTTTAGTATACACTAAGGATGAATGAAGAATCATTTGGGACTATCAATTTGTCAACATTTATCAGTCTTTCTTTAGTTAATTGCTCTTCCTCCTTTATCAGAACTATGGACATTGATGCTGAATGGAGGGACACTGCGATTGTGGTCATTGTACCATAATCGTTGTGTGTTGGCTTGTACAGGCTTAACTCAGTCTTGATCGTAGAGAACACTATGATTTTCCTTAAGCTCTTTGATAGTCTGCACTCGTGGAGTTCTGCTTCTAAGTTGAATTCTTCATAATCAATAATTGATGATCATTTGATGTGAGCTTCTTCGCGGATCCTTTTGAGATGATAATCCTTTTATGGATAAGTCATGGAAGGTTTTTTTCATCTTGGCATGGATGATCAACTTTCATATGGAGATCAACAATCATGTGAGCTTCATTCGTGTGGGCTCAACAAGTCTTCAAGAACAGGATTTGGCGTAGAATGAATTTGTCAAGAACATTGCTGAAATGTCTTGAGCCTCCAGCTGGTTAAATCTTCGTAACTAAAGCCATCTGCTTCAACATTCCTTAGTATGGTCGGATAGACCAAGTACCTGAAGGTTAGATAAATTTCTATTCTTGGTACCCATTGTTAAATAGGTCCTGCTAGGTTAGTTTCCTCAAAATCCCTATTCCTTATATACTTGAATTTATATCATGTTTAGCATCAGCAGTTATATTCATGCATATATCAGATTTAGATATGACATTTAAAATGCATGATTGTGAGTGAGAGTAAGATTTATCATTTTGATAAGACACTCTTTTTCTTTGATGGTGTCACCCTTTGCTTGGTTGTGCTCACAGATTTTGAATGTTCTCAGAGTAGGAATCAACTCTATTACTTATTTGTATCTGGTTGATTCATGGAGATGATCAGTTTCTAAGAATCTTCAAGATACTCCTCTAGAACTGATCATACTCTACGTATTATAAAAAACTTAGAACATAGGTTTGTACATACATACTAACCTTTTAGCACGGACTACTCCACTTAAGCTTAATTAAATCCTGATATGCTTATGACCTATTTCAGACTTCTTTCAAGATGTTATCTTCAACCTAAAACCTGGATGGAGAGAAAGTATTTTAGCAATCAAGTTTCCAACCTTAGTGTAGTTTCTCTCTTGCCCTTTTTAGGAAGAGTATGATCTCTTGATAGAATACTATTATAGTGCATAAGGTGATGTAACATAATTTACAGATAAGTATAAATGAGGAACTGTACCTTTACACTGTCAGATTCTTGACAGTCACCTTTCTTGCTTATAATGATGTTAGGCATTGATGTGCATATCTTTGCATTTAGTACTGACAGTCTGTTGCTCCATTTGACCTTCGATCAATCATATAGTCTTGGAGATGTAATGCTAGTAAAGTCTTGACATCTTTAACCCTTTGATAACCTTGAACCCCATGGTTTATATCCAACTGCTGGTTAGCCAAATACATATTGGAGGAAATCTTCTTTCTCCTTTGAAGAAGCATTTCATAGCATGTATAGGCCTTTCATCTTTCAGGATAGGTGGATACTGTTTCTCTTCTTTTGATGCCTCTTGACTTCCCATCTTTGGTCTGCAGACTACAAGATTGACTGTGGACAAGGATTGGTCTTGTTGCTATAGCATTTAAGAACATGGACCAATCTTAGCAGCTTCAGGTGTATACACATTTACCTGTACACATTATTTCCAACGTGTGAGCTCATCTGCATTTACAAGTGACTTACTACTAAACTAGGTTTAGAATAATGTTTGTGCCAAGGATCAAACTCAAAGTGATTAGCTTTTGAATATAGCATGAGAACCTGCTCTGATACCAATTGTTAGTTCTAGTAGGCACACAATAGATCTAGAAGGGGGGGGTTGAATAGATCCTTTTTAATTTTAAATAATTTTCCATATTATTTTGTATTACTAAGTAATTAGCATATGACAAACATAAGAATCTTTTCAAGCACAGCAGAATAAGTAAAAGATCCCATTCATTGATTTATTCATAAACACAGTTACACATTGTTCTTGTAGTTAGTTTAGTTGTAAGTAGTTAATACATACGTAGCAGTTATAGCAGTTAAGTACATATTGTAAATGGTATAAAGTAAATGATAGAATGTAAAAGACACAAGGGATTTTAATTGGTTCAGTGACTAAAGCTCCTAATCCACTCTTCTGCTTCACTAGCAGGAATTCCACTAAGGAAAGGGCAGCACCCTGAATCACTAAGATTCCTTCAAGGCCAACAGCCTTAGAACTTCAGTTCACTAAGAACGCTTCAAGCCCAGCAGGCTTGGAACTCCCCTAGTTCACTAAGAACTCTTCAAGGCCAGCAGCCTTGGAACTCTAGTTCTCTACGAACTCTTCAAGGCCAGCAGCCTTGGAACTTCAGTTTAGTCCCTCCGGACAAGGACCACTCAGGCCCTGGCTACTTGTTATTGAAGATGTTATTGTTGTTTGTGCTTTGCTGCTAAGATGTCTTGAAGCTTTATCATCTCAGGTACTTAGCAGCTTGGCATGGTCCTCTTTGCATTCTGCGTAGAGTCTGGACCACTTCTTCTTTGGTGCAGCTGAGCTTCTTTCTGTTCTGCTCATCTTCATCTGATGTCAGCTGTGCACCATCACCATCCGGGTTTGCTACAGTTTTACATTGCTTGTCCATTTCTTCTGGTCCTTAGCATTCCCTGAACCCTTCTTGAATGATATGCAGGCATGGTTCTGCATCTTTTCCTTTTCAGCTTCTGGTTCTTCATGGTGATCCGTAGTGTGGCTCTTAGGATCTTCTTTCTGCTCAGCCACTTTTCTGAATGCTATCTTCATGGCCTTCTCGGCTCTCAGCTTAGCTGCCATTTTCAATAGCATCCTCATCGTTGTTTAGTGAAGCCTTAGTCTATTGAAGCCCTTCTTCAAATCTGCTTCACTTCCACTTTCGTAGTCTCACTGCCACTAAGACTTGTTCTGTTCAGCTCTGGTGGAACTCGTAGAGTCAACAGTATAGCATTCCAACAACTCAACGATTCTACAAATCAGTAACCCTTGATCTTTGAAGCTTCATCTGTTAAATACCCTTCCATGATCTTTCCGTTAGAAAATAGTCGTTGGAAGCTTTTTGAATTTCTTCGCAGATCTCGAGTTCTTTGGTGCAGACTGCTGATGTGATGTGATAGCTCCTTTATGACTCTACTGACACAGTAGTCTGCTACTTCACTTACCGCCTCAGAGATGTCACCTTTCCGTGTCAGGCTGGTAGTCACCTTTATTTCTCCTTTCTGATTCCTTGATTCGAATTAATAGGAGTTGTCCTTCTGCATCGATGCTCCCAATCAGCAACGTTCGAATATCAATCTTCATATTAAACCGTTGCCAATGCTTTAATCTTCAGATGACCGAACTCTACGATTCTGATGCAGATGTTCTTGGACCTTGATCGTAGTGTGTCTTATTGAATGTTGCTCACAGACTGGTTAGAGACAACACTACGATTATGAAGAGTGTTCTTTGGGTTTGCAACGTAGAACACCTCTTCCTTCACTTGTGTAGTGCTTCAACACTTCTTCTTGACTGATCTCAGAAACTGATAGCTTGACTTATTTCTCAGGCCTCTTCTGAATAGCAAGACACATCAGATTTATGGCATGACCAGCTCTCTTTCTCCTTGTGATCTCCCGTTCACCTATCATCAATGGTCTGACCCATGCTTAATCACTTTCGCCTTGTTCTTCATAAGCTAGCCAGTATCTCTGTGTAAACTGCATTAGTTCCTACTTTGTTTGGCAAACACTACGATCCTGGTTAATCCCAAGATCGTTGTCTTCTGTTCTCTTGACAGCTACTGCACCTGCTAACTTTCTTTAGTCAGTCACTATATCTAAAGTCTTCTTCTGATTTGCTTGTGGAAGACTTCATCTTAAATGGCTTCACAACTCAATCAGGATGTTGATTGAGTTAGTGTTTAGTTCTTCTGTTTGCTTGCATGCCATTCGTTGAGTGCTCTCTGGTTTCCTTCAAATGGAATGTATCTTTGAAGCTCAGAACAGAGGCTTCATCTTTGGATTCTTTGGAAGTGCTCATTTATTGAGAATCGTGTTGACACTACGATTCTTTGTTGGCGTTTTGAGCACCTTTATTGAAGCCCTAGTTCTGCAAACTACGATTGAGCTTTGGTTCCGCAGATACTACGACTTCGAGATCAAACCTTGACAGACTATGATTTCTGCCTTCATGCTTGTTGCCCTTGTCTGATCTGGCTCGACTACGATCTCTGCCTCTGATATAATCAGTAGACTCCACTACTTCAAGTGTGGCCTACGATTCTTGACTTAGCTTTGGCAGGCGCTCAGTCGGCTCTTAGACAGGCTGTCTCTACGATTCGGAACATGACTTCCTCAGCAGACTACGGCTCTGAGAAAGTTCTTCTCGACACACCATGATCTTGCCTCGTCTCTCTTGACAGACTACGAACTCCGAGATCTACTATCCTTGCAGACTACGATTCCACCTTGATAGTTCTCGAGTCTTCCTTGTCTCTCCTGGCAGACTACGATGGCTTGTGCTGTGCTCGACGATCAGACATACCTATCTATTACATTGTATAAGATCAACCTAACAGGCTTGATCTTTCTATCTCTAGTCCTTGTACATCATTTCTTTTTAAGGACTTTACAAAGCTGTTTTGCTTATGTAGGATCAACCTAACATATTTGATCATTTCAGTCTAAGTCCTTGTACATATGTTCCTATTATCTATCAAAGGACTTTACAGATTTTATCAATGCAAGCATACTTGCATATTCATTCATTTATATCATCATCAAATTTTATATAAATAGGAATACCATTCTCATGAATATTCCTAACAAATTTATTCACAACCGGTTTAATATGGAGAACCTAAAGGGTGACACCATAAAAGAAAGAATAATTTTTTCAGAAGGTAATGGCATAATCGTAATAATATGTTAAGTGCAATTAATTTAATCTATGGTGATAGAATAAATTAAATAGCTTAATGTTTATTATTTAATATTTTAGAAATATTAAATATAAATTAATAAGAGGAGTTTTATTAATATTATTACAATTATTATTATTTTAATTTCTAAAGGAGTTTAGGAATTAATTTAATATTAGTACTCTCATTTATTCCTAATAAGATTAGGAGGCAATTTAATTAAAAGTGTTTAATTAATTAAATCCCAAAATATTGGGAAGCCTAATTAATTAAAGGAGTTTAATTAATTAAACAAAACCCTATTTCTAATTAGATTAAAAGGGTTGACCAATATCTATATTAAAGGAGTCTTATGCTATATATCAGTTGATGCAATTCCAATTGTTGGAGAGACTCCTTTTCTATAGAGAATAGAAAAACTAGGATTTAACCAACCACCCTCCTTCTTGATCAATTCCTCTTCCTTGGTGGATCACCTCTAAAAACCAAACACTTAGGTGGCTAACGATTATCAAAGAAAAGAATCAATCCCGGAGATTCAAGGAGATCGCGAAGAACAAGGAGTTGAACTCATACCTATAGAAGCTTAGTTCTACAAGGGTATAAATCTTATTTTTAATCTATTTCATTTAATTAATAACTGTACATAAAGGATGATCCGGGTAATTGGTTTGTACAATTTTAAAACTCTGATTTACCATGCTTCCGCTATTTTAATGCAATTTGATTCCGCCATGAATTCTTACAAACCTAACAATCACGTCTATCTATTATATACTAACTAACATTCAGACGTTCATTAAACTCGATTACGATACACGGTTTACGTTTTCGCATTTCACGTTCCTCGTTTAATTACTTTTAATCAATGTTTAATTCCTAAACTCATAGTTATACATGTTGTTTAGGATATCTTTCTTCATGTATATTAAGTATATACTTTCCACTTAATTGCCACGCAAAAAGTTGGATCAACAAAAGCTCACGTCGAAAAAAATTTACTTAAAGGCGTTGCGGCGCCACTCCAAGGGAAAAAGCCAGCACTGCGGCACACCTTGGCAGTGAAGGAGCCCTCGGGCAAGCCCGGTGGCTAGACTTTACAAGGCATGGGCGGCGCTGCTGCTCCTGCCCTGAGCCTTCGAATTTTTTTTACAATTTTAAACACGCTTGCTTCCCGAGCTCGTAACTCGATCGTTATAACTTGGAATAGGCTCGTTCAAAAGCCATTTTCTTACAAAACTTACGTACTTCGATTTCCTCTAGACAGAATAAGTTTCTGAATCCGTCAATGACCAATTCATTGATTGAAATTTTATTATTCGGTCTTGAGCGTTCTTCGCTCGTTTCTTCGTTTTACGTCCGAATTCGTCCGTTCTTGAGTCAATGACTCTTTAATTCACAGTCCTTTGATATGCTAACGAAACCCTAGGTTTTGTTAGGTTTATAAGATTCATGGACACAATCAAATTGCGTAAAAATAGCGAAAACATGGTAAATAAGAGTTTTAAAATTTTGCAAATCATATACCCGGATCATCCTTTGTGCACAGTTATTAATTGAAACGAAATAGATGGAGATTAGTTTCCTACCCTCGTAGAAACTAGCTTTCTCATGTACAAGTTCAACTCCAATTCCTTTTCGCTTTCAACTTGAATCCACCGAGTTGATTCCTTCCTTTGATCAACGTTAGCCACCCAAGTGTTTGGCCTCTAGAGGTGATCCACCAAGAAAGAATAAGAATTCAAGAAGAATGGTGTTTAGCTAAACCCTAGTTTCTATCTCTATAGAATTATGTGTACTCTCCCAACTCTTGAAAAGATTATTAACCCCAAATTAAAATAAGACTCCGCTTATTTATAGATATAGGCAACCCTCCTAAACAATTTAGGATTAGGGTTTCATATTAATTAATTAAACTCCTTTAATTAATTAGGCTTCCAATCCTACTGGAAATAACTAATTAAGCTCTTTAATTAATTAGCCTACTAATCTTATTAGGAATATATATATGAGATATTATCTTATTAATTATATCTCAAACACCTTTAGGAATTAAATAATAATAATAATAATAAGACTCCTCTTATTAATTTTTATTTAATATTTCTAAAATAATAAACATTAAGCTATTTAATTTATTCTATCACCATAGATTAAATTAAATATACTTAACTTATTATTACGATTATGCCATTTGCTTTTTTAATAAATATTCTTCTTTTATGGTGTGACCCTTTAGGTTCTCTATATTAAATCGGTTGTGAATAAATCAATTAGAATAATTCTAATCTTATTTATATAAATAAATTAAACTAATAATTCATTTAAATAAATAATATTTATTCTACAATAAGGATAAGCCTCCTTAGCGATCAACGACTTACAGATAATATAGATTTCAACATTAATCATAAAAGAACCTTTGAGTAAATAGTTACCGTACAATTCAATCCTTCTACCATACAATGTCCTAATTAAATATAGGATATGGAATTACTGTCAAGTTTTATTTTATTTAATTATATGGATTTCGATCCTTAAATGCACAACTCCAAATAATGCAAACTAGAAACTTCTTTCTAATTTCATTCCACCTTTGCCAAGGATTCTTGGGTTGTTATTTATCGAATCACATAGGACATATCTCTTCTTTTACTAAAAGTGATAGATTCTTTATTGATCATTCATTATCTCTATATATAACTTATTACACCCAATCATACCCTTTGATATACCCTAAGGGTCTTAAGGGACATGTCAAAATATAACTTATCATACACAAGATACTATGATGATCTCAAGTCTAAGGATCACTTGTACTACTATCAGTACATGAATTTCTATTAGCATACAAGTAAAACTCCATTAGATATTCCTTAGGGAGCCACTGTTAGCATCAAATGAACAGTTAAAATTGATATTTAATCAAATTGAGTAATTAATATATATATATATATATATATATATATATTAAAGCAGGAAAAAGCCACGGATTCACAATCCTGGTGTGACTAATCAATATAAATATATATACATGCTTATATATATTAAAGTTAAAAAGACCACGGATTAGCAATCCAGACCAAACGAATTAATATAAATATATATATGATTATATATATATTAAAGCAGTAAAAAGCCACATATTTACAATCCAGGCATAATGAACATTTATAAATATATATGTTAAAGCGATAAAAGCCACAGATTTATAATCCAGGCCGAAATAGCACTTATAAATACATATATATACTTATATATACACATATTAAAGCCAAAAAAGTCACGAATTTGCGATACAGGTAAAACTAAAAGTTATAAATATAAATATATGATTATATATATATATATATATAAGTTAAAGCAGTAAAAAAAACTTCAAATCTGAAGAACTCTCACAGTATACAGCGAGACGGGCTTTGAACCACTTTTGTAGCTTGAAAACTCTGTTTTCACCGGTTAAAACTTGATATGTTAGTATATATACGTATACAAGTGTTTAGAAAGATCAATATTGAAGTTTGGAACACTGATGGTAGGGTTAAGAGCTGAAACGGGAAGAATTTCCTCTCTTTTCCTTTTTTTTTTCTTTGGCTGGTGGGGGGTCTTATTTATAGACCAGGGAGCCGCGGGTCCACCTGCGGCAGTCTTGGGTCTACCTATGGCAGCCACGAGTCTACTTGCATCTGACCTGGGTGGCCCCAGTTCCGTGGGTCCCATCGTCTCGAAGTATGCGCACTTCGATCAACGCACTGTCCTCTTAGACCTTTATAACTTTCAATTCGGGAATCCGATGGAGGCGTGATATACCTTTCCGAAAATCCCTTTTCCAGAGCTACACAGTGACATATGATTTGACCTTTTTTGAATCCGGGAAGACGAGTCCATGACCAGATCTTCAAGTCTTCGCAGTCCGTCCGTTGAGCTGTCTTGTGCTATTTTCACTCGAGATTGACGTTATGGTTCTGCATGACCTTCATGGTAGTGATTTGACTTAATTTGATGTTAAGTTGGAAAAATGACCATTTTGCCCTTTCGGGGGTTGTCTCCAGGATTGACAGCGCTTTTGACTGTTTCTCGGGGTTGTCTCTGAGGTTTGATACCAGCTAACTCTGTTCTTCCTCAGGGTTATTGCCGGGGTATTTTTGATATCCCAGGGTTATCTCTGGGGATTTATTTGATGCTTCGGGGTCGTCTTCAAAGGTTGATTGGATCTCCCGGGGTTGTCGCTGGGGTTTGACTTTATTTCTCGGGGTTATCGCTGGGGTTTGACTGGATCTCTCGGGGTTATCGCCAGGGTTTGATTTGATTTCCCCGGGTTTTCGTCGTTGGTTTGACGTGATCTCCCGGGGTTGTCGCCGGGGTTTGAATTGATTTCTTGGGGTTTTCGACGAGGTTTGACTTGATCTCCCGAGGTTGTTGCCGGGGGTTTGACTTGATCTCCAGGGGTTGTCGTCGGGGGTTTTTCTTTGACATGAACTTCCAGGGTTGTCTTTGGAAGTTAAAAGACGGTTTTGTCCTCCTGCAGGGTTAGTAACAGGAATGCAAAATTTTGAGTGTCTACAACTCAATTAGGTATTCATTAGCGAGCCACATTCAGTGAACTTATTCTCCAATAAACACCTACATACTTCCTTTAGTGTTTCCACACAAATGATCATGAGATCAATCATCCTCATCCAAATGAGCAAGCAACATATGTACCAATCTATCCGGATTAACTAATTCCCCTTTTTAGTAATCCAACGATTGGGAACAATTTTAGTTTTTAAGCTATCTACGAATTTAGATCTCATTAGCATGATCATCATCATGATTCTAAAAGCATTGCTTAAAACTATGGGTTTATCATATATTATAATAACAACATCATGTAGATAAATAAATGCCTTTAAATAAATAATTCTTTTATTAATAAATGAATAAGATTATTACAAAGTATATGCTTTATCATCAAACATGATTGGTTTGTGTGCATACTACTTTCAATCTCCCATTTGCACTAAAGCCAATCGCCATGGTATCTAATACCCTTCTTCTCTAAGTGATGATTATCCTGCTGCTGGATAAGCTTCAGTAAATGAATATATAATGTTGTTCTTGAGAGTTCACTATCTCTATAATGACTTCTCCTCTTTCAATGATTCCTTTAATCAAATGAAAGTGCCACAACACATGTTTGAATCCAAGATGAGACTTAAAAACTATTCATAGTTCTCTAATGAACTTTTCATCCAAAACATTAGCTTGCAACTTTATTTACAGCTATATACTTTGTCTTTATCACTAAACCAACAACTCTTTACTATTTAGAACCTTTCCAATTCACTGCACCACCTTTTAAGATAACGACTTACCCTAAAGTGGATTTACTGTCGTTTTGGTTAGTCTGAAAAACTTGAGTCTGTTTAGTCCTCTAGTTTTAATTCAGACCCATCATGAATCATGATTACATCCTTAGTGTTGGTTAAGTACTTTAAGATGTTTTTCACTATCTTACAGTGATTTTCTCCAGAATATAACTGATCAACATCAAGTCTCGTACATTTCATTGCATATATGATAGTAACTCATGCGATCTCTCCTTTATTGAGGATAATTTTAGAGAGATTCACTCCATGGCTCATCTACATGAGACATCTCTTCGATTTTGACATGCTAAAAGCCTTTAGTATCGAATGAATATACGTTCCTTGGGTCAAGCCGAGCATCCTTTTAAATCTATTTAAATATATTTATATACCCAATTTAAGATGTTCTACCCAAATCATTCATAGAGGAATGTTTAGACAACTTTATCTTTACTGATTATAGTACTAGTATGTCATTCCTTATCTGTAGTATATCAACATATAATACTTGAAATGTCACAACGCTCCCACTGACCCTTTTGTACACACTAGGCTCATTCTTATTTTTGATAAAATCAAACTCTTTTGATTATCTCATCAAAATGAATGTTCCATCTTTGAGAAGATTGCTTCAACCCATAAATCGATTGTTGTAGCTCATATACATGATTTTCTTCAACCATTGAAACAAATCCATCTGGTTGTATCATACATACATTATCCTCTAATAATATATATTTGAGGAAGGGCGTCTCCACATTCATTTGACAGATCTAGTAATAATAAGCTGCAATCGCAAGTAAAATCCTAATGGACTCTAGCGTTACTATCGGTAATAAGATTTTATCATAGTCAACTTCTTAACTTTGTTTGAAAACCTTTTCCAAAACAGTCTGGCCATATAGGTCTCCACCTTTCCATTTTTCCTAAAGATCCATTTCGAATTTTATGGCCATCTGCCATTTCTCTTAGAGTTTACAACTCTTAGTCTTATCGTGTATTACTGGATCATCATCATCTATGATATGTACCTCATCATCATCATTTATGAATCCATACCTCCCAAGTATCTTCAGTACTATTCCAGATTCACGATACATTTGTGGTACAATAGGTCTATCTACAGGTTCCTCCTTTTGACTAATAGTGATTTGTGGTTCTTGAACTCGTTCAAGATCTATTATCCTCCCACTAGCCCTTCAATAATAAACACTTTTATCTTAGAAGGCATCGTGTTTCGCAACAAACACCTTTTGCTAAGTAGGATTATAGAACATATACCCTAAACTTACTTTAGGATGTCCCACAAATCTGTACTTGTCAAATCTTGTCCCAAGCTTGTCCTTTTGAAATCGTTTTCACATAAGCTGGACAACCTTTTATCTTAACATACATAAGATTAGGAATCCTCCCTGTCCATAACTCTTATGAAGTCTTGGGGTTTGATTTTGAGGTTACCTTATTTTGTAGATATGCAGCCGTTTCTAGGGCATTACCCCAAAAGGATACTGGAATGTCGATAAAATCATTATGGACCACACCATGTCCAACAAGGTACTATTTTTCTTCATAGATACACCAATCAGTTATTGTGTATCAAGAATCGTCCATTGTGAGAAAACCATTTAAGATGATCTTAAAATTTATTGCACAAATATTTATTCCTCGATCCAATAGAAGAATCATAATACCTTGCCAATTAGTTTTACTTCTGAATTCTTTGAACCTTTCAAATGATTCAGACTTGTATTTCACCAAATACAAATATTCAACTCTTTGAATGATCATCCCCTTTTCTTTTACTAGTTTATTCAATTTAAAAATATTTTTCATGTAAGTCAAGTATATAAAGTTCATTCAGTAAATTGTTAATTATTTAATCTAATGGACTTGCCCGTAGGCGGCGTTAACAATAAGTTCCTACAGTTAATGGACCAACCTTTGCTCCATTCCCACAAGCAAGAAGACTTCCCCTTGTTTAGCTTTCTACTTCTGCTTGGTCCCTTCATAAATATGTATTTATGAGAACCATGGATGGTATCTAATACCCAAGTAGAAACTTTACTTACTGAAAGATTTATTTCAATCATTGACAAAACTATATATATAACCGAAACTTCACTAACCTTCTTCTGGTTAGCCTCTGCAAGATACTTCTCGCAGTTTCTATTCCAGTGTTGTAAACACTCGAAATTTTGCATTCCTATAGGAGGGCAAAACTGTCTTTTACCTTTCGGAGACAACCCTGGAAGTTCAAACCAAAGTCAATAACCCCGGCGATAACACCGGGAGATCAAACTCAACCCCGACGACAACACCGGGATGTAAAGTCAAGCCTTGGCAACAACCCGGAAAGTACAGTAACCCTGACGACAACATTAGGAGATCTAACTCAACCTCGGCGACAACACCGGGATGTTAAGTTAAGCCCCGGCTACAACTCGGGAGGTACAGCAACCCCGACGACAACATCGGGAGATCCAACGACAACACCGGGATGTCAAGACAAGCCTCAGCTACAACTCGGAAGGTACAACAACCCCGACAAAAACACCGGGAGATTAATCTCAACCCCGGCGACAACACTGGGTTTCAAGTCAAGCCCTGGCTATAACCCGGGAGGTACAACAACCCCGACAATAACACCAAGAGATTAACTCAACCCCGATGACAACACCGGGATGTCAAGTCAAGCCCCGACTACAACCCGGGAGGTACAGCAACCCCGACGACAACATCGAGAAGCCAAATCAACTTTAGAGACAACCCCGAAGCATCAACTAATCCCTAGAGATAACCTTGGGAAGTTAAGTCAACCTCGGAGATAACCCTGAGAACAAATAGAGTCGGCTGAGATCAAACCTCGGAGACAACCCCGAGAAAGTAGTCAAAGACCGTGCCAGTACAGGAGACAACCCCCTAGAAGGGCAAAACGGTCATTTTACCAACTTGAAACCAATTCGATCAAAATCATGTCGAATTGATGCAATGAAGGCCAAAAAGAGCAATAACATCGATTCCAAGTGAAAACAGCACAATATAGCTCAACGGACAAACTGTAAAAAAATGAAGATCCAGTTATAAACCCATTTTCCTGGATTCGAAAAAGGTTAAGTTCCATGTCATTGTGTCACTCTCGGGAAGGGCTTTTAAAAAAGGTATAGCAAGCCTCAAACGGACGCTCTGATCAAAAGTTATAAAGGTTCGAACCATACATTGCGTTACTCGGAATGCACGTACTTCGAGACGACGGGACCCATGGGAGTGGGCCCCACTTGGGGAGCCGAAGGTAGACCCGCGACTGCCGCCGTTACACCTAAAACCATCGGTTCTTTAAATATAAGACCCCCTTGCCAGAAATGAAGAAAAAAAAAAGAAAACGCTCTGAAACTCAGCCCATTTCGTCCCTTAGCCCTACTTCTAGTACTCCAAACTTAGATTTTATTACTCCAATACATTTGTGTACATATATTCTACAACATACCAAAAATTAGCCGGTGGAAACATCCGTTTGAAGCCTACCGAGTGGCAAAAAGCCCGTGTAGCAGTCCATTGTAAGTTTTTTACGATCAGAACTCATTTCCTACTTCATTACGTATATTTGCACATGCACGTAAAGTTTCATCTTTCGATTTTTCCCGGAACTCAGTTTTGTGGCCGTTTTAGCTAACTTTTAGTACATTTTAGTATATATATATATATATATATATACATTTTTTCTTTGTTTGCATAGCCTGGATCATTAATCCGTGGCTTTTAATCGCTTTTGTGTGTGTGTGTGTGTGTGTATATATATATATATATTTGTACGTATTAACTTGTTCTGCCTGGATCGCTGATTCGTTGCCTTTTTTGCTTTATTATATATATAACTGACTATATATATATACTAATTTTCAATTCTGTCAAGCTCGGATTGCAAATTCATGGAAGTTACTGCTTATATATATATATATATATATATATATATATATATATATATATATATATAATTTTTTCTGACTTCGTTTGACCTGGATTGCTAATTTGTGACCTTTTTTGCTTTAATATATATATATATATATACAAACTGTATATATTAACATTTACATTCCAGTTTGGCCTGGATTAGAAATCTGTGGCCTTTTTACTTCTTTTATAAATATATATATATATATATATATATATATATATATATATATATATATATATATATAGGAAAGCTATAAAGAGCCACAAAACGATCCAGGCTCGACAGAATGTAAATATATATATATATATACTTTTCTGTCAAGCCTGAATTATTCTGTGGCACTTTTCCAGCTTTTATAAATATATATATATATATATATATATATATATATATTTGCTTTTCTGTCAAGCCTGAATTATTCTGTGGCTCTTTTCTTACTTTTATAAATATATATATATATATATTTGCTTTTCTGTCAAGCCTGAATTATTCTGTGGCTCTTTTCTTACTTTTATAAATATATATATATATATATATATATATATATATATATATATATATTTACTTTTTTGTCAAGCCTGGATTATTCCGTGACTCTTTTACATCTTTTATAAATATATATATATATATATATATATATATATATATATATATAAATTTCTGTCCCAGTCTGGGATTGGAAATATGTCGCCTTTTAAAGCTTTATATATATATATAGGTATTCCATCCATAGCAACCGGTTGCTACACCACTGTTCCCAACAACCAAGCTCACAACCGTCGATCTAGGAAAAGGAAGGTTGAGATTAACAAAGTATTATACCCAGTCGCTTAAAAGTCAACTTTGTGGGACCCCTTAAAAGAAAAAGTTACTTTGTACAACTGTGAGTAGCGTCTGGGCAAATTTCCTTGTCCCATAACTCCAGTCACTTTCATTAAGTTAAGTGACAATAATTTCTAATATAAAAATAATATTAATATAATCAATTATTTGATTTAATAAATAAAATTATAAATAAGAATAATTGAACTTAATGTAATAATAATAATAATAATAATATATTATTTTTATTATTTTTATTATTACTATTATTATTATTATTATTATAATTACTATTTTTTTAATCCCCAAACCGCTACACATAGTAATAATAATAATAATAATTTAATTTTATTATTATTATTATTATTATAATAATAATAATAATAATAATAATAATAATTTAATTATAAAATACTTAGAGTAGCGGCTGTGCACGAAAAGGAAAAAAAAGGAAATTCAATCGGGACTTTCAATTTTGGAGAAAGGAAATTCAGCCGAGACTTTCAATTTGGGACAACAAGAGGAAAAAAATAAAGGAGAGTCAGCCGGTACTATGAGTAGCGATTGGGCACGGACCACGAGGGAGGAAAAAAATGAAAGCATTGGGAAGGAGCAAATGACAAAAAGTTTAAAATAATTTTTGAAATTCACCATAATAATAATAATAATAATAATAATTAATAATATTATTAATATATTGATATTACAAATATTATTAAAAAAATAATAACAACAACAACAATAATATTAATAAAAAAATTATTACTATTATTATTATAACAATTAATGTTAATAATAATTGATGTTATTGTTTTTATTATTAGTATTACTATTATTATTATTACTACTACTATTATTATTAAAATTATTGTTATTTATTTAATACTAATATTATTTTTATTACAATAAGACAAACAGGTACATAAATACAAGGACAAAAAGCAAAACCAAATAAAAACCTAAGCCAACCGCTACTCCAGGTAGCGGCTTGGACATTTTAAATTGCATCGGGAATGAGCAGAAATAAAGACACTTCACTTCGGTCAAAAAGCAATTGACATGACATGACACGGTCAAAAAGCAACTGACATGATATGACAAAAAAGAAAAACTATGCAGACCGCTACTGTAAGTAGCAACTGCATCCCCTTATTTAACCCCCACACCCTTCCCCTATTATTCACCCTTTATTCAATCCTCAACCAATATTTTCCCCACCAAAATAGCTAGCAAACCGGAAGTAGGAGGAGTGAAAGAGGACAGGAAAAAAAATAGGAGGAGGAAAGAACTATCTTAAAGTAAGATTTTTTTTATGTTTTGATTATTGTTATTATTATATTATTGTCATTTTTATTGTTGTGTTATTATGCTTATATTATTGTCATTTTTATTGTGGTAGTTATTGTGCTTAATGTTATTATTACTATTATTAATATTATTATCATTTTTATTGTGCTTAATGTTATTATTATATTATTGTGCTTAATGTTATTATTATTATTGGGATCTCTTATTATTGTTGTTGTTGTTATTATTATTTTTATTATTATTATTATTATTATTATTATTATTATTATTATTATTATTATTATGGTGATTATTATTATTATGATTGTCATTGTTATTATTGTAATTATTGTTAGTATTGTTGTTGTTGTTGTTGTTGGTATTATTATGATTAAAATTATTATTATTATTACTATTATTATTATTATTATTATTATTATTATTATTATTATTATTATTATTATTGTCATTGTTGTTATTGTTATCGTTAATATTAATATTGTTGTTATTATACATGTTTGTAATAATAGTAATAAAAATAATTATGATTATTGGGATCTATTATTATTATTATTATTATTATTATTATTATTGGGATCTCTTATTATTATTATTATTATTATTATTATTACTATTATTATTATTATTATCCCTGGGATCTATTATTATTAGTTCATATGAAGATAGATTTCTTTAAATCTTAATAAAACATTGTCCTTAGTTTAAGACTTCCATTTTAGAGTAACAATGCCTCCATTTTAGAGTAACACGTAATATGCATCATTAACTTGTCTTTTATTTTTAAGATCACATTTTCTCCCACTTTTAACATACAGAAGTATGTGTGAAGTAAACTAGTATAGTAGTATGTGTTATAAAGCCTTTTTTGGACAAAGTAGACATATTGGTGCAGTTAAATTACTATAGTTGTCTTCAGTACAATTATAAAAAATAATAATAATATAAAATATGGATATTTAACTTTTCTGGATATTTAGCTTGTTAGTATTATTATTAATATTATTGTTATACCCATTGTTGTTGTTATTAATATTATTATTGTTATTATTTGTAATGCTAATTATAATATTATTATTGTTGTTATTATTATTAGTGTTAATATTAATAATGGATTATTGTTGTAATTTTAGGTCAAGGATGGACCGCTGGGATTATGGGCCAATTGATCAAAGTGTTCTGCATGATCAACAAAATCACGTCTCAAAAGACGTATATCAAGGGAAAGATAGGGGAAAATTGTGCTCGAGTCAATATATCGATCAAAAATACAATCAATGGAACTTGACGAAAGAGCAAAAAAATCTTCTAGATAAAAGTGGGTTTGGGGTTTTTTAATTTCAAGGAGTTATACCCAAAACTGACCTTGGTCTGATATTTGCCCTGGTGGAGAGATGGCGGCCGGAGACCAATACCTTTCATTTAAATGGCGGAGAAGTAACAATAACGTTAGAGGATGTCCACTTTATTCTGGGGTTGCTAGTGGTGGACAGACCCTTAACTTGTCCCCTATTAGAGACCCCCTGGACCTATTTTTAGAGCTTGTTTTGGAGATGAATTAGCTGTTGAATATGCTAGTTCAAAAAAACGTTCTACAGTTTCATTACTGTGGTTGCACGAACATTTTAATAATTATCCTAAGACAGCAAGTAAAGATGTCGTAGGTAGACACACAAAGGCATACATGTTGTGGTTGTGTGGGGCAATATTATTCCCAACTAGGAATAAGAATAGTGTGCACCCAAGATATATGTCTTTTATTGCCAATGCCCAAGATTGTGTCACGTACTCCTGGGGGGACGACATTGTTAGGATATTTGAATAGGGCTTTATACACTGCTAGTAGAAAAGGAGTTAAATATATTAATGGGTGTGTCACGCTATTACAAATTTGGGCCTATGAGCGTATACATATTGGACGTCCAAACCCTTGGCCACAATCAGACTTATGGTTGCGTAGGGCCTTAGCATGGGCATATTATGAAACTCACAGTTACCTTGGTAGACGAGAGGATCCCCATCACCATTTGTCATTTTATCGGGGGGAGTTTGATATTGAGTCTATGTGGGAGGTGGTTTGGCAGCCTCACATGAGGTGGGATGATAAATTCAGTGAGTTTAATTTTGAAGGGAGGTTATTGGGATCTGGTAGGGTCCCGTTGATCCACTTTGATATTGTGGAATTTCAGATGCCGGACCATGTGATGAGACAGTTTGGGTTTATGCAAGGCATACCATCATCGGCCAAAAACCACGGGGACCTGAGAAAAGAGAAAAAAAATTATGTTTATTGATATCGAGGATTGCATGGCCTTGAGGAGGGAGTACATCGAGCTGTGGGAGGCATACATGGATCATTTCGAAGGACAACAGTGTGAAATTTCTAATTATGTGGCACAAGATGATTACATGGCCTGGTATAGAAAAATCACACGTTGGAAAAATCATCGTCCTCGAAGGGACCCAGACAGTTCATATGAGCCTTGGGCCATTTACAGTCAACATCACCTTATTCAAATGGTACACAATTATCCATTTGTTTAATTTTTTGACATTGTAGTATATATTACTCGTACATCATTTGATATTACTTATTGTTCATAATATTTACTTATTTTTCCTATTACATGACAGGTTGAAAATGCAAAATCATTACTTGATAAATTCTCAAAATTTACTCAGCTGCCTCCTCAGTATGCTCTAGAGAAACAAAATTGGGATTGCCAGTATAGTATATACAACTTTGTAGTAAGAGGCAAAGAAATACCTCAGCAAGGGGGTCCCACTGAATTTGGGTTTCAATCCCAATTATCACAATTCAATGAAGAGCTTGGGAAGCAAGTTGAGTATCCACTACAAGAGAGCTACATCCCCTCCACACATGCCTGTGAGGAGAGATCCATTTCCACCACCCAAGCCTACAACAAGTGTTACATTCCCACTACCCAAGCCTACGAGGAGTGCTACTTTCCCACCACCCAAGACTTTATGGGTGTTTCTGACTTAATAGGAACTGGAGAACCACAGGTACTTGAGGATTAATTTTAATAGTGATATTATTAAAATTAGTACTATAAATGTCATCGATAATTAATACAAATATTATGGTTGTGAATATCAAGTTAAAGCATTGATGGGAGTGAACATCTCATATGGAAGGAAACGGTGCCCAACCAAAAAGCTGAGGGAGGCAAAGATGATGTTCATTGAACAAAATATGTTTAGAAAGGTGGTGGATTTAGATAATTATCCTGTGGTACATCCGCGGAAGTCGTATACATTAGACCATCCTGCATTTCGTTCCTTAGGACCTGGTCAATGGGTATTCGAGCATATTGTGGACGCGTATATGATGTTACTGCGGGATAGAGAGGAGCACTACAGGTTGCGAAGAATAAAAAGGTGGACCCAATTTGGATTCATGGAGTCATTCTTCCTGCATATTGGGCAGCAATATGTGCCCCCCAGCCAATCAAATGGTGCATTTAAATTTTACTGACTGTATATGCAACCAGATGTGGGCCCACCTTTACATGAATGTAATATTATCTTCTGCCAGCTTGCTGTAGACATCAGGCGCATTTTATCCTGTTGGTATTCTAGGTTAACGATTGGACAGTGACCATCTTCGATCCGTACTTCAATGATACCAAGAGCATAACGCTACAACAAATGTACAAAGGATTCGTTGACGTTGTGGTACACTTGATACCAATGTGCTTGTGAATTGGTAATCAAATACGTAGGTGGCCCAACGATAATCCCCGTGTAGTTGTAGCAAAGACTCGACCGATGCAACATAACACAGATGACTGTGGCGTTTTAGTATGCAAGTATATCGACTATTTAGTTAGGGGCAATGTTGATATTCGCAATGAGAAGTGGTCCTTAGAAGATGTAACGGTATTTCGATACCGCATCGTGTGGGAACTCTGTAAAAAAGTTGCAAGACTACTTTCGGATGATGACATATAAAAATCGAGTTTCCTTTAATCTAATTTACATGAATTGAATTTCTATATGGTATGTTATTATATATTTCATATTATTATTAATTTTTTCATTCAACTTGGATTATTTTTTATTATTTCGTAATGTTCACTTAAAAAATTGATGACATTATTTTTTATTATTATCAAAACAAACTAAAATGTGTCAATTTAAATATTTAAATTTAATAATCATTAAATTATTCTTGTATACAATTTTTAGCATTTTATTTGGTATGTAAATCAATATCCGAAACAACCAAAATTTACTTTCGGAATGGCCAATGAGGCAAATGGGACAACATTATTACTTGGCATGAAAAACGAGGCAAGGACAAAATTATAATGTAAGCCACCGCTCTATGTAGCGGCTTGGTGAACAAATGAGACATCCAATTTGGGACAAAGACAAACTTATTACAATACCCAAGGACAAAATTATTATAATATTATTATTATTAAATTATTATAGCAACATGCAATTCCCAAGGATAAAATTATTACAACATTATTGGAATTATAACAACTAGCACGGAACACGAGAATGTCAGCCAGCCGCTACAGGGAGTAGCGGCTGATGTTTATTGACTATCTGTGCAAATAATTTGGGACAAGATTAATACAAAAGAACTTTTAATTTGGGACAACATTAATATATATTTTTCACCCACCTTATTTTGGAATGAAACATATACGTTTAATATTTTTGATCATTTTATAAAATTCTAAAAATCCATATACGTTTAATTTAAAAATAATGGAGTCATTTTAAGTTTGGTTATGTTTATATTAATATCAATTATTAAAATTAATAATAATTTATCGTCATTAATAATATTTTTTTGTGATAATTAATATTAGAAATACATTAACATAAACAAACTGACATGTTCATTTTCATTTGTACAAAAAACATAGCATAAATAATACAACTGACGTCTATTTTTTTGGTTCAGGAATTTCTAACACTCGATAGTGGTTGCGCTTATCATAGTCGATTTCAAAGCCTCAAATTACACATTTTCGATGAGGCTTAGAACTTACAATTTTCTCGAGTGCACTTTTTATTCTAGATTATTTTTTGTGGCCCTTTGTTTGAAAAATAATAGGTGGCAAAAACTCATCTTCTTCTACATCCTCCTCTGTATCTTCATCATCATTATCATAACCCATATCCTGAGGTGGATCTCCAGCCGTTCCATCAATCTCGTCGTCTGCCAGATCAGTAATATTCTCATCCGGATCATACTAGTCAACCAACGACTTTCCTCGTGCATTGAGTTTAAGAACTGTTTTATAACCGCGAACTGAGCAAGCAGCTTTGCTCGCTAACTCCTGGTAATCACGCATCAAATGATTATTGCGGCCACCTTGATCTTGTTCGAAGTCAGCCGAGGTGGTGTTAAAGAGCAATTCTTCACCATTGCTTTTGTTAGCGTCCCTTGTCCACCGATGAAGAATCATCTCACTTGGTATTTGTGAAATTCCTTTAAACATGAAAAATCTCAAGATGTGCCTGCATAATTCACCAGAATAAGAAAAACATTTAACAATTACATGTTACCGACCCCTGTTGACAATTGTTAACAATTTCTTTACATCTTCCACCACTTTCAGTTACATCTGCAATATACACTGCATAGACCTTAGTGTCAGTGACACACAACTCACTAACTTTATGAACATTGTATTTTATGGAATCGATGAATTGACGCTGAAAACGTCTAAACATCTCTTTTGTGTACACCTGTCCAGCATGAACTTCCAGTGATGAACCGAATACCATATTTCTTTTTCGATGTTTTGTTATGTAGTCGGCCTTCCTCTTTCTGATAAATTATTTTCTATAGCCTTCTGACTCTGCACCACAAATTCTTTCACACCTGTTGAAGCATTATCGTACTCATCAAAAAAACTATTCATGCTCTCGCTTCTTTCGGTGGTAGTCATTCCCGTGGAAAAAGATCTCTTCGTATATGCTGTGATCCATTTATGTCGTACATCATACAAATTTTCGAGCCGCTCATTGGTATACAATTCATAAGAACTTATCAGAATATGCCAACGCTTTTCAAACTCCCCGATGGACAATGAATTATAGACATAATTGTTAAAAACATTTTTGAATGATGGGTGCTCAGAATAAACATGATGCAATTTCTCAGGAAATTTATTGCTAATCTGCCAAGAACACAATAAATGATAACTAGAAGGAAGTACCGTAGCAATAACATTACTCATGGCTTTATCTTGATCAGTGATGATGGTTGCAGGTGCCTTGTAGTCCATGGCTTCGAGCCATGTCTCTAATACCCAAACAAAAGTGTCCTCTGTCTCGTCTCTTAACAATGCAAATCCAAATAATATAGAATGATAATGATGGTTGACCCCAAAAAACGGAACGAACGACATGCCATACTTATTTGTCCGGTACGTACTATCAAATGTCACAACATCTCCGAACCGTTGATATATAAACCTTGATCACGCGTCAACCCATAAAATACAAGCTATGTGATTGTTTTCATCGGGTTTCACTCGAAAAAAAAAACTTTACTATCACTTTCGGATGCAAGTTTTTTCAAATAATTTACAACAGCTTGTGCTTCATTTTCATTGGAAAAATCACGCCTTAAATCTGACACCACATTCTGAACATTTACATTAGAGAAAGTAACATTTTACATCCCACCACCCATTGTGCTCAAAACGTTCATCATCCTACTAGGACCAATACTAGACTTATTTAAAGTGTCAATTAAATTTCTTGCAACCGGAGTAATATTTCTGTGTGTTTCAATCAAATCTACTTTGGTGGGGGTGACTAAGTGATGATTGTGCTCTAATTGAACAGTAGAAATACGCCAATTGTCTTCATTTTTATTGTGGACAACATATATTCTAGCTTTGCATAATGTGCGTCCTATATAGTCTCTTTGTCTACTAATTTTATTACGACCATCTTCATCATCAAGTAAACTCTATACAACAATTGGTGTACCGACTTTTTTTACAGACATACAACCTAGATGACACATCATTCGTATAAGCATGTTTATGACTAGTTGCAATTCTAATCTCAAATCCATTTTTACGAGCATATGATCTATAAAAATTTTCAATTTCTTCCAACGTAGCAAATAATTGACCAACATATGGAACCATTTCAGATTTACGACTTTCAACTTCACTTACAAACTCAGATGCATTTTCACAATCTAAAGAACTAGATACAAATAATTTCTTATAGATATTATATGCCATTTCGAAAAACTTACCTATGAATAATAATGAAGATTTGTCGAATCAGAACTTCAAGTTGAACTTGGGAAGTGAAAGTGTTATAAGATATGAAGATGTGACAAAAAAAGCCAAGCTTCGAGAGAATTACAAGCTATAGGAGATAAGGGAAAGGAAGGATATGAAAGGAATGATATGAAAGAGACCAGCCGCTACAACATGTAGCGGCTAATACTTTCAAAACCAGATTTATTTACTTTTCCAATTCCCAATGTGAGCTTTTCCCATTCCCAATGTCAGCTTTTCCCATTCCCAATGTCAACTTTCCCATTCCCCGAAACTAATTTTCCTTCCCATTTCCGAGTTTCGTATATAAAATAATTATTATTACTAATTAATATTAGTATTATATTAATAATTATTTTCATAATAATAATAATATTATTATTAATAGTAATAAATGTAATATATAATAATATTATTAATTAGTAATATATAATAATAATATTTATTATAATAATATTATTATTATTATTAATTTTTATTATATTATTGTTATTACTAATAATTATTGTTATTGTTATTATTATTATTATTGTTATAATAATAATTATTATTGTTATAATAATTATTGTTATTATTGACACATTCCTGAAAATAGTACACAGCCGCAACCCCTTGTACCGACTGATTTTTATTTTTTTTCTTGCACAGCCGCTACTCATAGTCCTGGCTGACTCTCCTTTTTTTTTCCTCTTGTTGTCCCAAATTGAAAGTCATAAACAAAAACAATGCACCGCCGCTAGCCCTAGTTGCGGTTGACTAACATTCCTCGAAAAAAGTGCACTGTAAAAAGATGAAAGTGGTGAGAGAAAGATGAAAGTCCTTTTTTTCCCTCGTGGTGCGTGCATAGCCAGTACTATGAGTAGCGGGTGAGTCTTTTTTTTTGACTAATGTTGTCCTAAATTGAAAGTCTTGTCCCAAATTGGTTGTCATAACTTAAACCAAATTGAAAAAGCTACCGTCCCAAGTAAGTATTTTATAATTAAATTATTATTACTATAATAATAATAATAATAATAATAATAATTAAATTATTATTACTATGTGTAGCGGTTTGGAGATTAAATATAATAATAATAGTAATTATAATAATAATAATAATAGTAATAATAAAAATAATAATAAACAATATATTATTATTATTATTACATTAAGTTCAGTTATTCTTATGTATAATTTTATTTATTAAATCAAACAATTGATTATATTAATATTATTTTTTTATTAGAAATTATTGTAACTTAACTTAATGAAAGTGACTGGAGTTATGGAACAAGGAAATTTGCCCAGCCGCTACTCACAGTTGTAAAAAGTAACTTTTTCTTTTAAGGGGTCCCACAAAGTTGACTTTATAAATAATTTCTAAGCCGCTACTTGTAGTAGCGGCTTGGTAAAATGCTTTGTTAATCTCAGGCTTCCTTTTCCTAGATCGACGGTTGTGAGCTTGGTTGCTGGGAACAGTGGTGTAGCAACCGGTTGCCATGGATGCAATCCCATATATATATATATATATATATATATATAATTATATATATATATATATATTTACATTTATGTTCGGGCCTGAGATTGGAAATCCATCGCCCTTTACAGCTTATATATATATATATAATTATATATATATATATATTCTTTATTCATTATGATTAAATCTCTGCTTCAATTATTCATTTGATATGAATTTGCTCTAGTATAAATTTGGCGAATAAGATTTATTTAAATCTAGCCCTTTCTACCTTTCAAAAGGTTCAAAATAAGTTCAACCGGAATCGGGAAGCTAGAATGGCTAATATTTCTTTAAATCTAGTTCTTTTCTAGTTTTGTAAATATGAAAGCAACCTCGCGACCCTTAGATCTTTATCTAGTGGGAATGAGAAGCTTTGGCAACGCGCATATAAGGATTTCACTGATGAATCCTTGGTCTTGCAACGTCTAGATGTAAATATACATTTTTTGTAAATATCTGTGTTGTGCAGGTTTTTTTTGCCTCTCTCTGTGAGACTAGGAATCGTGGGATTAATGATCAAACTGATCAGAATCTGATTCTCAAGATGGGCAAACTCCACATTACAAATGTATCCTGCCAATTTTTTTGTAAAAATGTACATCTGAGGGACCTTAAAACGGTTATCCGGATTTAAGGTTCCAAACATAATGAAATATGATTTGTCATGCCAGAGTCACTCTAATGGCTGTCATGCCTATGAGAAGACCGATACTTGTACATATATTTTGAGGTCGAGGATGCTTCGCAGCCCGACAATTACCATTTAATTAGAGCCAAAGGCTGAAAAGATAAAAATGAAAGTATCAACAGGCTTCTATTCCTACGCAAGCGTAAGGGTTTGAAAACCACCTTTTTAAAACATCATTTTCATATCTTGTCTAAAAATTATTTTTGCAAATCAAATCAAACCCTTCATATATAAGTTCAACGAAGCAAGGCACTACTTTTAAATCAATCAAACGTAGGCTCAATTACTTCCAGCATCCCACACACATTGCAAATAAAAAGAAAAATATTAAAAAGATGTGGTACCGGGTTTTAACGGGAGTTGGGGGTGCCTAACACCTTCCCCCCACTTAACCAAGCCCCCAAACTTTAGAATTTCAGTTTTAAGACCAAGTTTAGACATTGTCCAGTAATTGGGCCTACTTGCAAATAAAATTCGATTGAGTTGGTACAACCATTTCCAAATCTACCAACTGGCGACTTTGTAAACCGTTCAAATCTTCAATATGATACATGTTGGCTTTTTTCTATAAAGATTTTCACCCTTCATAAAACAGACAAGATAGATAAGGGTAGAAAACAACAAAATTTATGAAGAGAGAAAGATCTGTCCAAAGAGACAAGATTTTTTTCCCAACGTCGACAAGTGTCAAGGCTTATTGTAGTGGAAGCAAACTCCTATGTTATCCGTATCAGTATTGTTCTTATTATCCTTTGTATTTTTTCTTTCTATTTACATTCTTTGAATCATTCTTCTGTTCAGAAGATCCTTTGACCCCTATCTATAAGACTTGGTCTTTCTTGGTTGGAAAGTGACTCTCAATAGTTTTCAATATGTTAAGCAAATGAGCGAGGCTGATATCTAGCTTGTTCATGTGAAAATTAACAACAATTGTGATAAGGAGTCCGGGAGTGAGTGCAAGATCAAATCTTGGCTCAACTCTCCATCCATGACAAAATCATGTTGTCGTAATTGTTCAATCCTATTGATTATCTTTAGGACATGTATCTATACTGTAGTGTCATCAGTTATTGTAGATTGGAAGAGCTCCTTAGATATCTGATATCTAGCAGTCCTACTTTTGTCACCATTCAACTACTTGAAATGCAGGAATATATTAGGAGCATCCATAGTTTCATGTTGACGCTGAAGCTCGTTACTCATGGATGCGAGTATGATGCATTTAGCCAACTATACAACATTTTGCTACTTTCTTAAAGTAGCAATCTCTTCCTCAGAGGCATTGTCTGCAACCATTGCAGAGATAGGTGTATTAAGGACATAAGATAGCTTTTCAGCCTTGAGAACTATTCTCAAATTCCTTAACCGATCCATTTAATTCAGTTCGGTTAATTAACATCTAATATGCTACGCAGTGATAGTAATTTAGACATTGTAAAATTCTATAAATGAATTTGTAATTAAACAATATTTTAGCATATATTCTTTTATTAATTACCAAAATAAATTAGGTCGTGTTTTAAATTGGTATCTCCCATTATTTACTTCAAATTATATTATCCTCAATATATATAGTTCGGCAAATCTAATTAAAGATTTTTTTAGTGAGAATAAGGATCCCATTTCAAATGTATATAGCCTTGTGTGTTGATAAGTGGTCTTTATGACCACTTATTCGGATAGTAACCAGCTTGTTCTGTTGTTGAAACTCAAGTACTTTTGTGCTTTTCACGTGTTTTTCCTTTGTTTTGTAGATTTTATGTTTAGAAACTCTCTCGGTGCTTTTGAGGCCAAAACGATGCAAAGAATGCTAAAAGGATTGATGGCTTGACAATGGAAAGAAGGCAAGCGACCAAATGGGAAGGAAATGCAATCCAGACATCGTTTGGGTGGTTCACGTTCATTTCATGTTCTTAGATTGGAACTTGGTTCATATTGTAGAGCATCTTATAAGCTTTTCGGAACATCTTGAATCATCCAAATCGGAGTTCGGAGGCGAGAGTTATGCCCCGTATAGCAACAGACGTCAAACTTCACGGTTTTGGGTGTTCATTGCACAGCTGTCACTTGGAGCTCAATTTTAGCCTTCATCCATCAATTATTTCTCAATGATCAAAGAATGAAAGTTGTAAAGCTCTTCGATAGCTTCGATTTGATAGGTGGTAGGCCTCGTAACTCCTCCCGGATAAAAGGTTATGGCCGTTCTACCAGAGGACTCTGCAGCAGAAAATGCTAGGCGCGGGCGCGCGGATTGTAGGGCATTTTTGGGCGCGGCCGTGCCAATCTTCAGCTGTGCCAGACTTGACTTTTCAATTGCACGGGACTTGGCTTTTGATTGGGATATAAGGTGTAATACCCGAGAATTTCCTAATATTATTAAATAATTATATTAATGAAAATGAGAATTTATTTGAATATAAATGATTTTGTGTTATGAGAATGATTAATTCAATTATATTAAATTGAATATCTATGACAATTGAGAAAAATGTGGAGTTTACGATAAACTCGTTGAGAGCCTAGTGTGGCACAATGATGGGAAATATTAATAATTATATTAATTAACGAAGAATTTTTAAGTGAACAATTAATTAATTGTTAATTGTTATTAGAGAATATTAATTGATTGTTGTGGGATATTAACTATGGTTGATTAATAATATGTGATTATTATTGCAAGAAATATAATAATCATAATCCACTTGTTTATAATTGTGCTGAGATTTATATTTGTTAATGTGATAATTAATCCTATGATTATTAATTTGGTATAATTAATAGTCAATGATGAATAAATTAATTAATATTATTGTTAATTAATCAACGAGATAAATAGTTTATTTATTTGACATTATGAATAATAAAATAAATAAGTGAGTGATTAATATAATAAGATTATATTAATTGATATGTGCAAATGTGCAATATTTGAATATATAAAGTATATGGAATACAACTATATTATATAGTGTAGAGAGACACTTAAGTGTGACCATGCATGTATATACATAAACTATGTTATATAATGCAATGCGAATATATTACACATAGAAACCATATATTACATGAAGCATAATGTGATTATGTTAAAACTATATGTTATGAATGCATGATAATACTGATGTGACAATAAATATGTGGGAATACTGTTGTCCGATTTATGTAACGACAATTAACGCGCAAGTATACGCGGTCAACAAGTAATATAAGATAAGTAAAGATCGTTCCCACGGAGAATTAACAAATAAAAGGTCGCCAAACCACTAGCACATAATCGCCTCAGTCTTATTTAAACGAGAGATAAAGAGTTGGAATTAAAACTAAGTTAACTAGGTAAGGAATTAAAATAAATAAACCTAAGGTAGAATCAGATAATGAAGGCATGAGACTCCAATTTCCCCTAATGATTCATCTAAGTCAATTCACTTCCAATTAGGTCAAATTAATCGTTAAGAGTGCTAGCCGAGAACACGAAAGTCAGAGAAGGCCATCTTTCGATGCACCTAATCCATATCACGTGCAATCCACAGATGATAGAACGCACGTGAACACCCACATTACCTAAACCACTATATGTCTATGCGATTTACAAATAATTAGGGTTTAAGGTCAAGTCCTCTATTGGCTACGAGCGGCGCTTCGGTATATGTCTATCCTAAGCACAAATCATACATCCAACGCCATGTGAACGTACAATTGCTTGCTACTACGATTTGATCTAAACCCACATTTCATCTTTCAATCCCATGTGGGTTATCACAGTAATTGGTCATGACTCAATTAGGCAATGAAAATAAATATCGCAGTAGACAATCACAAAACAATCACTAAGAACCAACATGGAAGAGAAATTAATATAGACTACTCATTAGATTCCATTGGAACCTCAAGGTATACTTTAAGTCATAGATAACTCAAACATACCATCCACATGTTGAATAAGCATCGTAAGAACACAAATATGAATCAAAGAGAAAATAAGAGTAAGAAATGCAAATCTGGTTCCTCTTGATCAAAATACGAATCCTTGATGTTCTTCAAATGTTTCAGCAATCAAGTCTAATAAAACCCTAACACATTAACTACTATAAACTAGTCTAATCTCTACTTCTATTCTACTCCTAGACAAATAATGTAAAAGAAAATGATAATAGAAGAAGAAGATTAGGGCTAAGCTCCCTTCAGGGGAGATATCTATATTCTGTTGCCAAAATGCCCTTCTATGCCTTTTTCCCGCCGAGCCTGCCTTGCTGCTCCCAACAAACCAAAACTGCTGCGTTAAAAACTAAGTCAACTGTGGAGCTTGACCGGCGCAGCTGCGCAGGTCCTATGCCTGCAGCCGGCGCAGCTGCGCAGGCTCAGGTTCTGAAATTCTGCTACTTTTGCTTTGCTGCTGCACTCTCCTGATGCCCTTCTGAATTCCTTGTTGCAATTCTATCTGCTCCTAGCTTCTGTCAATCCCTCATGCTTACTCTTTAAGCGTTGTCCCCTTTTTTAGCACCTTTTCATCCTTTTAAGCTCAAAATGCACCCGGAGCTTTTCTAAATATAAATCTGCAAAAGAAAGTAAAAAGGCATGAAAAGCTACGATAACACTTGAGTTTAAACAACAATCGCAGTGAGTTGATATCTAAATAAGTGGTTATAAAACCACTTATCAAATACCCCCAAACTTAAACGTTGCTTGCCCTCAAGTAACACAAACAAAACCAAACACAAATGCAATGTAAGTAACTATAATGTATGCAATCAATACTAGAATGAAAGTGAATCCAGGTCTCAGTCAGAATGGATATTCACATGCCATGCCTCAGAAAAGTCCCAGGCCAATCAAACAGATAAGCAACCCAAGATAAGATCAAAAGTATAACTTTGCAAATCCAAATCTGTCAACACTGATGTAATGTGCGTTGTGTGCGTAGCAACCATTAAACATGCTTTGAACAAATATACCACATACTATGCTTCTTAAGGGAAAAAAACTAGTTTTAATTAAAGGAAAACACTAAATCATACAAGTTCTAACTAAGACCACGTATTACTTAAGTTAAGAGATAACAGGGAGTTTATTATTCTTTTTATTGACCCACGAGGGCGTATTTGCACTTTCCCGTGTACACATTCGACTGTGCAATGCCTAGTCCTCTTAGGCTTTTCAATGATATCCATGTAGCGAGCTTTCGACCAACGACTCCCAGACCAGACGGCCTTAGGGCGTTGGGTGTAGAGACACCCCTAGGGCTTACTTGCTCGAATATCAAAGGCCACAGAACTCAACGTAGCCAAAGTGTTTATTCTATATTTTTTTTTCAATGCATTTTCTTTTGTTTTCTTTTTCTATTTCTTTTCCTGCAAGGGAGTGCGTCTTACGCTCCATCTCCCCGCATATATCATGCATGTCCCCCTGTTTTCCCCCAAACTTAAGCTTTTAACAATCTTAGTTATTATCATATGATCACTGACTCTTTTATTAAAACATAAATTTTCCACCAGAAGATAAGTATGGAACATTTCAACTAAACAAATCATGATGGCTACTTCATCGTGCTAATTGGCTACACAGCATCTGACAGATAAAGATTTACATATATGATCTTAAAATCAAGCTTAAGTCTCAAATCGGTTTGAAAAACAAGAAATTTTAGCTTTCATCATAGGCCAACTTATTAACAAACCAACTTCAACCTGAATTTATGCAGTATGTCATACAACATGTCCTAACACAGTTAACTAAAACAAAACAAAATTTTTAAAAATTTGATAATTTTTAACAAAATACGAACTACATGCACTAAATGAACTAAACAAAATGCAATATGATATGAATTAAACTACATGCAAATAAACCCCCTAATACCCCCAAACTTAAAGTGTTCAATGTCCGCATTGAAGGTAAAAGGGTAAAAGGGTACTCCCCTACTCGGACTCGTCGTCCTCCTCCTCATCAATCTGCTCTGGTGGTGTGTCTGGAGGAGGGTACTGACTGCCGGTGCCAAATGTAGGAAACTCTGCATGTATGCCCAACTGCCCGAATGCATGAGATAAAGCTTGGGAGAAACTGGATGTATAAGTCTGGAAGTCTGTGTATATGGTATCCATCCGTCTCCTCAGCAGTCGAATCTCCCTCTGCTGCATAGCATACTGTGCGGGAGTTGGCCCTGCCGCCTGCTGAGCCTGCTCTGGCTCATTTTCTTCGTCTTCTTCATCATCCTCATCCTCATCAGAATCATCATCTCGCACAAACCCCAGTCCTCGGGGATGAGACTCTGCCCCCTGCCAGATGGTGTACTGCTGGATGGTTGTATGGTCTATATCGCGCATCGGGCGCAGCAGCTCTTCATTATCCCATACCACTCCAGCAGCCAAACATAAGCGTGTAATCACCGAGGCATGTGGAATCCCTCCTGAGGTGCTCCCCCTCATAAACTTTAGCATGGACTGATTCAGAATGTGTGCAATGTCAATCCGTCTATTCTTGATGATGCCGTAGAGTAGGGTAGCTCGCTCAGTGGTGACCTCGGCATGATGGCTCGAAGGAAGAATGCTCGCACAAATGAAGCTGTACCAAGCCTTGGCGTATCGACTTAGGGCAGTCTGAGGGAAACCTATCTTTCTGGTCGTGCCTGAGTATATTGTCCATTTGGTGCCCGGTTTGCATAATTCCTTTATCAGTCTGTCCAAGTTAGTCTCATGACGCTGAGACTCGACCCAATTTGTCGGGCCAGAAGGAATAGTGTCCAGCTTGAAAATTTCATTTATGGCCTGCTTGGTGTACGGCACATGCTTCCCCCTCACATAAGATATCCCATTCTGTGCCTCGTGTGCATTGGCATAAAACTCTTTAACTAGGGGAATCGGGGCTGGGAGCGGTGTGGCCGCAACAAGCGCCCAGCCATGATCAATAATCTGCCTCTTCATAAGCCCACCGTCTTTGCCCGGCTTTAATGCCCTCTCCTTCACACAGTTTTTTCTGTCCAAAACATTGAAGGAGTAACGCTGAGCAGTCAAGTCCACAAATCTAAAGGCGTCAAGAGCCTCATGGGAACTACCCTCGCCATGCTCTGTGCTCAGAGGGGGAGACGGGGGTGATGGAGTTCTGATTCTCTTAGGCATGCTGTTTCGTTAGGCGATTTCGAAACTCTGAAGTAAGCAAATGGATGGAATGCACACCTAAGGTTGATCAGTCGATAGGAATGCTCTCAATTGCCTATGAATCCCTCTCTCAAGGTTCCAAAATCTGTCAACAATGATGCCCCTAAACTCTGTCCAATTTTTCTGCAGACTTAATGAAATTTAAAACCCAAATGCAATGAAGAATTCAATTGCCCACAAATTTTTGCAAACCTTCTCACTCTGTCCACTGCTAAAATCAGCCAAACACTAAGCCTCTTTCTTTATCAGGACCGGAATCAAACAGTTGGAGTGCACCCCCCAAGAAACTCGAAATTGGACCTTTCCTTTTCAGTTATAACACAGATTGAGATGAATTGAGATGAGCAGAACACACCTTACACTTCCTAGAACACCTGCAGCTCCTTACTGATATCCCCTGATTTGGACAATAGACCTGAAACCTTGTTTGCTCCAGTGGCAGTGAATGGACTAAGGCCAGTGAGGGGTTCAATAGAGATGGAGGCTGTAGGGTTTTAGAGATGAAGAGGTAGGAAGATTTAGGGCTAATGGGTTTTGGGGCATGAGACAAGAGAGATGTCGAGTGAGGGAGAGAGGTATATTGGCTCGGTAGGTTTTTCGAATGCAGGCTGCTGAGTATTCAAGAAATAAGAAGGGGCCGGTTTTAATTTAAAAATTTCTGCAGGAGAAGGGAGGACGGCGCAGCTGCGCAGGGTAGTAGTGCATTGGAGGCACAGCTGCTCAGGGAGTAAAGTGCCAGCAGCCTGTCTGATAGTCAGCGCGGCCACTCGGGTGGTCATGCTTGCCTTGGCGTGGGCGCGCCAAGTTCCAGAAACTTCAATACTCTGCTTTGCATTTCCTCAATGCAGTTGACCATGGGCTTGGCTTTGGGCATGCTACACATTCACATTTTACCTGCCAAACCACATAAATTTTATTAAATCCCTACTAACAAAATGTTGCTTTAACTATTAACTATTAAGCAGAGAATTAACATTTATGGAGAAAAAAAATATAAACAATAAGGAGGATAATCATAGGCATATCAAATCCCAAAAATTTCTATATACGCACATAAGCAATAAGCTCATTTTCAAAAATATGATCAAATCACTTTTAAGTCCCAAAAATATATGCAACATGTACGTGCAACGAAAATATGTCCATTAACCGTTTGAATCCCAAAAATTTCTTTACGTGCGTATACGAAATGTGTCAGCGCATCATACTATGTTCAATAAGCATTTCATGTCCCAAAAATTATACACATCACTGTCTAAGTCCACAAATGTAGGCACTATACCTTGTACAACCAAATTGTGGAAATATTTACAACTAAGAACTATACTACTAAGAATTAAACATGGGGAGGGAAATGTGATAGAAAGCATGTAATGGAGAATTAAACAGGTAGGGAGAAAGAGAGATGATGGGGTGCCTCCCATCTAGCGCTTGATTTATAGTCCTCTAGCTCGACTGTGTCTGACCACTGCTATCCGACTCCCCGACGATATTGGAGAACCCCTCCATCCATCATAATTGCTATATGCTTTTGGAGGCTTCCCAATAGAGGAGGACTCGGAATTAAACTACCTAGCACATGATATGAACAAGAATTCCCCGTACGGAAAGTAGGGGAGCTAGGCAATGGTTCCGTTGTGTATGTGAAATGATCGAGGCATGGAGGCATAGAACACACAACGGACTCTTCTTTTCTTCTCTTTTCTTCTGACCACCATGGTGTCAAGACTGCGGAATCTCTCATGTCATCGAGACCCGTCTCTGTGATGTGGCTACCAAGGGGGCAAGGGTGTGCAAACTTGACTGGAGTCTCAAACTTCGGCGGAGGAGGCTCTTGTGGTATTATCACTGTTGGTTCATACTCCACATCCCCAATTGGTTCCTCTATTTCCATTGCTTTCGGCTCGCCCAGTTGCAATTGCACTTCGGATTTTCTATCAGTTTCTGCACCCATGTCATAGCACCAAGTATCCTGGGGATCATTACTCACGGCTTCAGTTATCTGAGGTATTGGACTTTGAAGATCTTGAGCGGTTCCTTCCTCAATCACCTCCTCATTCCTTAAAGCTGTGCTAATTTGCTCCACCCAAATCTGAAGATCCTCAATTGATTGCTCTTGCTCAACCAAGGTCTCCTGTGTTGATGCTATGGAATTCCCCCACATAATTTCCAATCCTTCCTTTTCTGTCTCAGCCACGGGCTCCATGTAGTGAGTCTCATTTGTTGGAGTATTGTTGATTAGGGCCATCTGATTCTAAAAATTCTGGTTCGATAGCTCTTGGCTCCTAATCATCTCCTCTTGGTTCGCTAAGGCTCTATACATGAAGTCCATTGTTGACTGTTCTCCTTGTAAACACGGGGATTGATAAGTGGGTTCTGGTGCAAAATTTAGACTTGGCTCGCATTGTTATTGATAGCTCACAGTATGGGTCTGCCCTTGCTCATCCTCTACCATCAAGGCCCTACTAATTTGCTCTGCCCAGTTCTGAATATTCTTGACTGACTTATGTTGCTCAATCAAGATGTCCTTCAATGATATGTCACCTCCTTCCTCCAAGCTTGCATTTTCTGTGTCACCCTCAAAATTGTGTTGTGGCTCGTAACCTGGAGTCTGGAAGGTGCATTCTGGGGCGTATGCTGGATTTGGATCCCAGTGCTGGTCTTGATAGTAGTTTACTGAAGGGTCTGGGTGATACCCCCACTCTTGCTGATAGTTGGGATAAGGTTCACTGTAGGAGAACTCACCCCCATACTGCTCCTGTCCATAACTGATAGGTTCCTGATGGCTCATGTAGCTCCCAGCACCATACTCATGAGAAATAACTGGCTCTCAACTCTGTTGGGCTGTAACAATATCCAGCTTCCTCGAGAGCTCCTCTAGCTGTGCTGAAAGTGTTGCGATTGGGTTGACACCATCATTGTATGTTTCCCTTGGCTGCTCTTGCCTTGTACCATTCCATGGATAGAAATTTAAGTCCATTGTACCTGAAAAGAGAATATGAGAAGAGAATTAAACAAAAATAATAATAAAATGTTTAAAGTAAGACTAATTTGATTTAAACTAATGTTGGCAAACAGTTATCCAATTAATTCCTCGGCAACGGCGCCAAAAATTTGTTGTCCGATTTATGTAACGACAATTAACGCGCAAGTATACGCGGTCAACAAGTAATATAAGATAAGTAAAGATCGTTCCCACGGAGAATTAACAAATAAAAGGTCGCCAAACCACTAGCACATAATCGCCTCAGTCTTATTTAAACGAGAGATAAAGAGTTGGAATTAAAACTAAGTTAACTAGGTAAGGAATTAAAATAAATAAACCTAAGGTAGAATCAGATAATGAAGGCATGAGACTCCAATTTCCCCTAATGATTCATCTAAGTCAATTCACTTCCAATTAGGTCAAATTAATCGTTAAGAGTGCTAGCCGAGAACACGAAAGTCAGAGAAGGCCATCTTTCGATGCACCTAATCCATATCACGTGCAATCCACAGATGATAGAACGCACGTGAACACCCACATTACCTAAACCACTATATGTCTATGCGATTTACAAATAATTAGGGTTTAAGGTCAAGTCCTCTATTGGCTACGAGCGGCGCTTCGGTATATGTCTATCCTAAGCACAAATCATACATCCAACGCCATGTGAACGTACAATCGCTTGCTACTACGATTTGATCTAAACCCACATTTCATCTTTCAATCCCATGTGGGTTATCACAGTAATTGGTCATGACTCAATTAGGCAATGAAAATAAATATCGCAGTAGACAATCACAAAACAATCACTAAGAACCAACATGGAAGAGAAATTAATATAGACTACTCATTAGATTCCATTGGAACCTCAAGGTATACTTTAAGTCATAGATAACTCAAACATACCATCCACATGTTGAATAAGCATCGTAAGAACACAAATATGAATCAAAGAGAAAATAAGAGTAAGAAATGCAAATCTGGTTCCTCTTGATCAAAATACGAATCCTTGATGTTCTTCAAATGTTTCAGCAATCAAGTCTAATAAAACCCTAACACATTAACTACTATAAACTAGACTAATCTCTACTTCTATTCTACTCCTAGACAAATAATGTAAAAGAAAATGATAATAGAAGAAGAAGATTAGGGCTAAGCTCCCTTCAGGGGAGATATCTATATTCTGTTGCCAAAATGCCCTTATATGCCTTTTTCCCGCCGAGCCTGCCTTGCTGCTCCCAACAAACCAAAACTGCTGCGTTAAAAACTAAGTCAACTGTGGAGCTTGACCGGCGCAGCTGCGCAGGTCCTATGCCTGCAGCCGGCGCAGCTGCGCAGGCTCAGGTTCTGAAATTCTGCTGCTTTTGCTTTGCCGCTGCACTCTCCTGCTGCCCTTCTGAATTCCTTGTTGCAATTCTATCTGCTCCTAGCTTCTGTCAATCCCTCATGCTTACTCTTTAAGCGTTGTCCCCTTTTTTAGCACCTTTTCTTCCTTTTAAGCTCAAAATGCACCCGGAACGTTCCTAAATATAAATCTGCAAAAGAAAGTAAAAAGGCATGAAAAGCTACAATAACACTTGAGTTTAAACAACAATCGCAGTGAGTTGATATCTAAATAAGTGGTTATAAAACCACTTATCAAATACACTGTATAATATATCATGAACATATTGTAAACTATTAATTTTAATAAAGTGAGACATCATGAATATATGGTGAACAATTTAATAATACATGACATAATGTAATGTGATAACATCCGATTAAATTATACCAGTATGATAAAAATGTACATGAATTATATGTGCACAATTCACACTTATTACATTATGTGAATCCATGTTAGTATCATTAGAATTACATTGTAACTATAATTGTGGCCTAATTATATAGTATATATACATGTAACATATTTTGGCATAAGTGTTGTGTATATATACAAATTATAGAATGCTGATATATGGCCTTGTCCCAATATAATAGTCACTCTCCTTCTCCTTCACGTGTATGGCAAAAAGGCTAAGGCCTATTCTCCCATTCTTCTCCCAAGCTTAGCTAGCAATAATTATATGAGGAGTGGCTCTAATGATGGCTTTCAAAAACTATCTACCAACTTCCTCTTATCTAGCATGCAATTCAAATTTCTGTTAGTTTGAAATGGTAGGCAATTGCATTGTTTGTATCTTGTTTTCTCTATAAATATGGCTTCCTTTCTTCCCATTTCACATTGCTGAGATTTTGTTTGAGTTGATAAGTTGAGAGCATATACATATATCAGTATAATAGCATTGTGAGATAGCAGCAAGCTTAATTCATAGCAAAGGTATAATACAGTTTCCTTATTCATTTTCGTTTTCTGTCAAAAGTTCTAATTCTTGATTATGCAAAATTGGATTGCAATTGGATTGTAGAGCACTTATTTAGTTGTTATGTGAACTTATATACATGTTTAAATTATAATGTAGTTGATTATAATCAAATTCGTGAAGTAATTTGGCATTTGGCCTGGAAGTCTGCCGACGCAGGCTGTTCTTGAACTGAACCGGATGCGGCGCAGCTGCGCCGGCATTACACTGCAGCGCAGCGCAGCTGCGCAGGTCCCCTGCTGCAGTTTTTGATTTTCTGCTTGCTTCCTGCTATATGATAGTTCTTGCATTGACGTACATGAAGCATGCTAGCATGACTAACTTACATGTATAGATACGTAGACCTAAAATGATCATGTTCTATTACCATTGTGTTCATAGTTGATGAAAAGTATAGTTTTCCAAAACAAACTTAGAACTTTAATACAAGACTTTGACATGTGTGTATGATATCAATGTTCTGACTTATACGGTAACTTGACCTTGCAAGCATATTATTATGATCTAGGAAAGCATGAAAAGCATGTTAAATAGATGTATACATGTTTCGTAAGGTACCATGAGCACTTGGATTGCGTTAAATGAACTTTACTAGTAAAAGTATAAGTTTTGAACCTAAATCTTGACATGTTATATCGAAGTCCAGATTCTGATCATTATGAACATGTTGGATAATGTTTTTAACCTCACTAATGTGTCATACAAGCACGTGTGTACACACCATGCTAGATGCCATAAAGACTACATGAAGCATGATTTCAAAACCAATTGCAATGCTAGTAATATGTATGTGGTAAAGATATTCATGAACATGCCTAGAACACGTTACACGACCACCTTATGTGTGTACATGACAAGTATGATAGCTTCGTGGTCTCATGACCTTGAATGGCTTTAAGTTATTGAAAGTATTGACTTAGAATCTTTATCACATATATTTGAAACGAGGAAAGGTTGTACAAACATAAAAGTATCTTTTAATATGTTTATGTGCTATGTGGTGTTGTTGGCTTGCATGACCGGACAGAAACCATAAGGCACAGCCCAGCCTTGGCTTGGCCAGAAGGCTGCGCAGCTGCGCTGGCCCTAGGCTTAGCCATGGCGCAGCTGCGCCAGTTTGGAATCAGAATTGAGCTAGTTGTTGATCTGATTTTTGACAGTTAGCTTATGCGATTACTTTAACTTGTAATATATGACCAGTATGCTAAGAAATGTGTTAAGAGGCATGCTAAGTGATAAAATTGAATGTTTGATTATAAACTTCCCAGGGATAAGTCCAAAAGGTATTTGGGGACTATAAAGCAATGATTAAAAACTAGGTGATGACTTCATAATGTCTTGTAAACTGAAATGTGCTATATGTACGCAAAAGTATATGATGAAGTATGTGTATAGTATGCAACTAAGTTAAACGTTTATGGGTGCGTTTAAAATTACATATCATATGTGAGCATAAATGACTAATGAAAATCCTATACTTATAATACACTATAAATAGGATTCAAAAGTGTTGAATTACTTTACGTGGATAAACTACGCTAAAGGCAATTTTCCTAACTTACACTCTTTTACGGTGCAAGTATTCTATCCTTGTATATTGTGAACTAGTTTCTTACTAAATCGTTGAATTAAATTAGCATACTTGAACTCTTAATTCATTAAAGCTATTATACATGTTGAACTTAGTATTGTTCTTGAATATTGTGAAAGTGTCTATGCCATTTGATTCGGCTAGACTTATATTATTGAAAAGCGACCCAAACTAATTGATTGGTGCGGGATCTTGTATTTGACTGAGAAGAACAACCTTCTTTGAAGGGAATATATAATTATCGGAGAACCGACGTGCACACTTGAGTGTGATTGATTGTTATGCATAACGATGGTACTTTAGGCTGATCACCTGTTGTACCTGTTTTTTTTTGGATTTTCAGTTTATTACTGTCAATTCTAGTAGAAGTTCATAGTCCATAGTGACTGCTCAGTATTCAGTTATTTGAAATCTTGAATTGACTTATTATTGAATCATATCCTGTCCTTAGCGACTGTTATTGAGAACTGTTGATATTCTTGTTATTCTTGAGCTATCAAACCTTGCTAAACCCTTTCGAGAATTGAGAATCTTATTATTCACCCTTATTGTATATTACTTGCTGGGCAATTTGTGCTCATTCTTGCTTTCTCTAAAACATTTCAGTTAAGGCAGAGCATGGCGAACCTTCGGGCATTGATAAGGGCAAGGGAAAGGCTACCAACTAGCTTATGTCTGTTATGTTTCAAATATATTAATATTGTGTGAAGATGATGTAGTAAGACTGGATTTGTTTATGTTTAAGCTTAAGTTAGATTATATAACAAGTCGTTAATTGATATTGCTATGTAGTCTATTAAGTACTGTAGGTTGCGAGACTTGGGGGAATAATTATAATAAATCATTGTAAATTATTCTAGAATAGATTTTCCGCTGTGGTTGTGTGATATTTAGTTATCATTATTGCGATGTATTACCATGAGCACGTGATGAACCGAATTCGAGAGACCAAGTGGCGGTCCTAGAATTTGGGGGTGTCACAGGTTGGTATCAAAGCTGTAGTTATAAACCTTAGGAACGAGTGTCCTTGGACTATAGCTTAGGTGAACTTAGAAGTTAGGAAGGAGATAAAACTCATGTAGAGTTTTCCTTGAGAGACTTAGTCTGTTATGAAATGTAACTTCATTCTATACAATGAACTTATGTTTTATTTAACATTCTAATGGAGTTGCTGTTTGTTTGCCTTGTGTTTGTGATTATAGGATGACAGGCACAGGTGTAACTAGTAGAGTAGCAGAGGAGGAGCCCAGAGATATACATGTAGTATACGAGGCACCTCTAGAGGCTGTGCCAGTGCAGGCAGTTGCACCATCCGAGTTTGATGACGAGGATGAGATTGAGATTGAGATAGAGACTGATCCAGAGGAGGAGCCGATGGAGGATGAGCCAGTAGAGGACTCTGATGAGGCTACTATAGAGGAGCAGATGTTAGGAGAATACGAGGAGCGGATCCTAGAGTTAGACTGCAGGGTCCAAGAGCTGGAGGCAGAGGCCCAAGAGAGAGAGTCCGAGTTCCAGAAGCTGAGGGACGAGGACCACCAGAGGAAGCTGACTATGCAAGAGTTAGAGGTGGAGATTGCCTACCGTAGGGAGGCAGGGATCCAGATGGGGACTCTATTTCACAGGTCAGTGGCTAGGAATGTAGATTTGGCAGAGAAGCTAGAAGAGGTTGAGCAGAGGGAGCTGAGTGAGAAGACTGAGAAAGAGGCACTCCGTACTCAGCTAGAGTTGGAGGTGATGGATAGGTTACACTTCGAGGAGAAGTGGGAAGCGTCCAATGAGAGAGCTGACGACCTTGAGGATGAGGTCAGGTGCAAGAAGAGAAAGATGAACAAGATGGGGTATGTGTTCCGTTCAGCTTTTGAAAGGGTGATTGATGGTGTGTACCACTACCCGGCAGAACAGGGACAGACTCTACATACCTTGAGCCGAGAGCTGGTTGCGTATATAGCACAGTTGGAGTACAAGAGCGCAGTGGAGCGCGGGATGATGGGATGAGATTTCCTTAGTCAGTCTAGTGGTAGTACTAGTTGTGTCTTTATGTATTGTATACTATGTTGTAATCCCGATCTTTTGTGTAAGATGTGGGATGATGATGTAAACCCCGAGTTAGCTTTTGTTAGAGGGGTAGTATGGTAGTAGGTTGGTATATTCCCCGTCTTTTGTGATATTAGGGGATATATGTGATAACATTTATAGCAGTATGCTAGGAAAATCATGTAATGAAATGAAATGGCATATGAATATAAATGGAGTTGATTTTAGAAACGTGTTATAAATTTATTCTTTTAGTATTAAAAGAAATACTTAAGTGATATACTTGAATAATAATAAAATGAAAAATTGTGAAGCAGATAATGCCGCCCAGACGTAGATTGACTGCACCCGAAGAATCCGTTAACAATGAGAGAGAACAAGTAGACCCGATCCAGAAACTGGTAGACTTGTTAGGAGAAGCCTTAAGGGGAAGGAACAATGAACCCGTTCGCCCGAACCCTCAAACTGTGCCAGTAACAACCTTTAAAGACTTTAAGAGTGTAGGACCCCCGGAGTTCGAGGGAACTACCGACCCAATCGTCGCACAAACGTGGATCAAAGAGATCGAAAAAGCTTTCACTATAGCTAGCGTAGGCGAAGATCAGAAGACGGTGTTTGCCACGTACATGATGAGGGGAGAAGCGAACTACTGGTGGGAGGCTAATCAACAAAGAGCTGGAGAAGGGATAATAGCTTGGGATAAGTTTAAGACACTGTTCTTCGAGAATTACTTTCCAAAGAGTATGAAGAATAGGATGGAGGTGAAATTCCTAGAGTTAAAACAAGGTGAGATGACGGTGGCGCAATACGCGGCTAGGTTTAACGAACTAGCGCGATTTGCGGAGCACCAAGTTGGTGATGAAGAGAGGAAGGCTAGACGCTTTGAACAAGGGTTGAAGCCATGGCTGTTCAATAAGGTATCAGTTCTTCAAATTGATTCCTTTGCAACATTACTGGAGAAGGAAATCATTGCGGAAGGCGGCAGTGAGGCCTTAAGTCTGTATAACAAAGAAAAGAAAGGAAAGAATACTGGAGGAGAGAATCGTACGGGAGGAAGCAGTAGCGGAGGAAGCAACTTGGGAAAGAGAAAGTGGGAGAACAACAACAACAACAAAAACAACAATAATAATCAATTAGGGAATTTTCGTGGAGGTTTCAAGAAGAGGGCTGAAGGATGCCCGAAGTGTGGGAAGAATCACCAGGGCGAGTGCTGGAAGGGACGTGGCACTTGCTACAACTGCGGACAGGAAGGGCACATCTCGCCCAACTGTTTGAAACTGAAAAAGATACAAGGATGCTTTGCGTGTGGCTCGATGGAGCACCGAATTAAGGACTGCCCAAAGAAGGGAAGTGGCGGGGGTAGTAATCAGCAAGGAGGCAACAAGCTGATGATCGGTGGACCGGCACAATCCAACCGCCCAACCGCCAGAACCTTTAACATGACCGTCCAAGACGCAGTGGCTGCGAAGGATGTGGTGTCAGGTATAATCCCAATCAATGATATAAATGCTTATGTATTATTTGATTCGGGTGCCACCTGTTCTTTTGTATCTGAAGAATTTGCTAGTAGACTTAGTACACCCCGAGAACTTTTAGAAAATCCTTTGATCATAGAAGTTGCTAATAAGGAAGTGATCCCTGTAGAATACGTTTATCGAAATTATTGCGCAAGTATTAGTAAACGTGAACTGAGCGTAGACTTGATTCCTATTAGACTGGGAGAATTTGACGTAATACTGGGAATGGATTGGTTGTATAACCATGCTGCGATAATTGACTGTCAGAACAAATGTGTGAACCTTCAGACTCCGAGTAAGTCTAAGGTAGTGTTTTATGGTAGCTCATCGCTTAAGCAATCGTGTTGCGTTACGATGATGCAGGCCAAGAAATTGTTAAGGAAAGGATGTGTAGGATATTTAGCTTACATCGTTGATACTCGGAAAAAGGGAGTAGAAATTAAGAATATAGACGTAGTTAATGAATTCCAAGATGTGTTTCCGGACGATCTGCCTGGTCTTCCGCCAGACAGAGAAATCGAATTCGTAATAGACTTAGCACCGGGAACGGCATCGATTTCGAAAGCTCCATATCGTATGGCGCCAGTAGAAATGAAGGAATTGATGATACAATTACAAGAATTGTTGGATAAGGGTTACATTCGACCGAGTGTTTCTCCTTGGGGAGCACCAGTACTATTCGTTAAGAAGAAGGACGGATCGATGAGGCTCTGTATCGATTATCGAGAATTGAACAGAGTAACGATCAAGAACCGGTATCCGCTACCGAGGATAGACGACTTATTTGATCAACTGAAGGGAGCAAAGTGTTTCTCAAAGATCGACCTACGAATAGGATATCATCAACTGAAAGTGAGGGATGAGGACATACCAAAGACTTCATTTCGAACCCGTTATGGACACTACGAGTTTTTGGTAATGTCATTCGGATTGACTAATGCTCCGACAGCATTTATGGACTTGATGAACCGAGTTTTCAAGCCATACTTGGATAAATTTGTAGTGGTTTTTATCGACGACATTTTGATCTACTCAAAGACAGAGGAAGAACACGCCGAACATCTGAAGATTGTTTTGGAGGCACTAAGGAAGGAGAAGATGTATGCAAAATTTTCTAAGTGCGAATTTTGGATAGAGAAGGTTCAATTCTTAGGCCACGTGGTGGATAAGAATGGAATCTCAGTAGACCCTGCAAAGGACGAAGCAGTAAGTAATTGGGAACAACCGAGAACACCGACGGAGGTGAGAAGCTTTCTAGGGTTAGCTGGGTACTATCAAATATTCATCCAAGATTTTTCTAAGATAGCAACCCCGTTGACCAATTTGACTAGAAAGACGGTGAAATTTGTATGGACCGACAAATTCGAAGAAAGTTTTCAAGAACTGAAAAGGAGATTGAGCGAAGCACCTGTGTTATCATTACCAGATGATGCGGGAAATTTTGTGGTGTATAGTGATGCATCGCACAAGGGGCTTGGCTGTGTGCTCATGCAACATGGCAAGGTTATTGCATATGCGTCACGACAATTGAAGGATTACGAAAAACGATACCCCACTCACGACTTAGAGTTAGCGGCAGTAGTTTTTGCGTTAAAGATATGGAGACATTATCTATACGGAGAAAAATGTGAGATATACACGGACCACAAAAGTCTGAAATATATCTTCACACAGAAGGAGTTAAACATGCGGCAGAGAAGGTGGTTAGAATTAATCAAAGACTATGACTGCGATATTCTTTATCACCCGGGAAAGGCAAATGTGGTTGCCGACGCTCTGAGCAGGAAAGGAAGGGAGAAGTTGTTTAATTTGACGACTCAGGAAGAGTTGATAAGAGAGATGGAGAAATTGGAGATAGAAGTGAAAGGACCAGAAAAGTCTGGTGAGAAGTTAATTGTAATGGAAGCTTGTCCGACGTTGTTGGATAGAGTAAAGGAAGCTCAGGAAAAGGATGAAGAGTGTGAGAAAATCCGAAAGAGGATCACAGAAAATGAGGAAGAAAAATTTCGAATGGATAAAGACGGTATTTTGAGATTTGAAGGGAGAGTGTGGGTACCAGCGGTAACCGAGTTGAGGGAAGAGATTTTGCACGAGGCACACAATACGACATATTCCGTTCATCCGGGAGGCACAAAGATGTACCAAGATCTAAGGCAACATTTTTGGTGGCCCAATTTGAAACGGGAAGTCGCGGAGTGCGTCAGTAGATGCTTGACTTGCCAACGCGTTAAAGCAGAACATCAGCGGCCGAGTGGTTTACTACAACCGTTGGAAATACCAGAGTGGAAATGGGAGCATATTACGATGGACTTCGTGGTAGGACTTCCAATTACGCAGAAAGGTTATGATGCCATTTGGGTTATTGTGGATCGACTTACCAAGACTGCACATTTTCTACCAATCAAGATCCGCTACAGTTTGAACCAATTAGCGAGTCTGTATGTAAAAGAGATTGTTTCACGACATGGAGTGCCGGTATCAATTGTCTCTGATCGAGATCCGCGCTTCACGTCCAATTTTTGGAAGAGTTTGCAAGAAAGAATGGGAACGCAGTTGAGGTTGAGTACAGCTTACCATCCTCAGACAGACGGACAGAGTGAGCGAACAATACAAACGCTGGAGGACATGCTTAGGACTTGCGTGATGGATTTTAAGGGAAATTGGGACGACCACCTACCCTTAGTCGAATTTGCGTATAATAATAGTTACCATGCGAGTATCGGCATGCCACCGTATTAAGCTCTTTACGGGAGAAAATGCAGAACGCCATTATGTTGGGACGAAGTCGGAGAACGACGAATACTCGGACCAGAGTTAGTTCAACAAACCGCAGACGTGGTGACAGTGATAAGAGCCAGATTAGTAGCAGCTCAAGACCGCCAGAAGAAATACGCAGATTTGCATCGGCAGGACCGAGACTTCGAAATCGGCAGTTTCGTATTCTTGAAGGTATCTCCATGGAAGGGAAAAATCCGTTTCGGCAAGAAAGGAAAATTGAGTCCAAGATTTATAGGACCATTTGAGATACTGAAGCGAGTGGGCGAAGTGGCATACAAAGTTGCGTTACCACCCGAGTTGGAGCACATCCACAACGTATTTCACATTTCCGTGTTGCGACCGTACAAGGCCGACTACAAACATGTGATTTCTTACGAGCCCATTCAAGTGGAGAAGAACTTGGCGTATGAAGAAATTCCTATCCAGATATTAGATAGGAAAGAGCAAACTTTGAGAAATAAAATTATTTCGTCTGTAAAAGTACTTTGGCGTAACCACGATGTCGAGGAGGCAACGTGGGAATTAGAAGATAGGATAATGAGGGATTATCCCCATTTGTTTGTGTAACCTTGTAGCAATTCCGGGACGGAATTTTTATAAGGGGGGGAGGATGTAATACCCGAGAATTTCCTAATATTATTAAATAATTATAATAATGAAAATGAGAATTTATTTGAATATAAATGATTTTGTGTTATGAGAATGATTAATTCAATTATATTAAATTGAATATCTATGACAATTGAGAAAAATGTGGAGTTTACGATAAACTCGTTGAGAGCCTAGTGTGGCACAATGATGGGAAATATTAATAATTATATTAATTAACGAAGAATTTTTAAGTGAACAATTAATTAATTGTTAATTGTTATTAGAGAATATTAATTGATTGTTGTGGGATATTAACTATGGTTGATTAATAATATGTGATTATTATTGCAAAAATATAATAATCATAATCCACTTGTTTATAATTGTGCTGAGATTTATATTTGTTAATGTGATAATTAATCCTATGATTATTAATTTGGTATAATTAATAGTCAATGATGAATAAATTAATTAATATTATTGTTAATTAATCAACGAGATAAATAGTTTATTTATTTGACATTATGAATAATAAAATAAATAAGTGAGTGATTAATATAATAAGATTATATTAATTGATATGTGCAAATGTGCAATATTTGAATATATAAAGTATATGGAATACAACTATATTATATAGTGTAGAGAGACACTTAAGTGTGACCATGCATGTATATACATAAACTATGTTATATAATGCAATGCGAATATATTACACATAGAAACCATATATTACATGAAGCATAATGTGATTATGTTAAAACTATATGTTATGAATGCATGATAATACTGATGTGACAATAAATATGTGGGAATACACTATATAATATATCATGAACATATTGTAAACTATTAATTTTAATAAAGTGAGACATCATGAATATATGGTGAACAATTTAATAATACATGAGATAATGTAATGTGATAACATCCGATTAAATTATACCAGTATGATAAAAATGTACATGAATTATATGTGCACAATTCACACTTATTACATTATGTGAATCCATGTTAGTATCATTAGAATTACATTGTAACTATAATTGTGGCCTAATTATATAGTATATATACATGTAACATATTTTGGCATAAGTGTTGTGTATATATACAAATTATAGAATGCTGATATATGGCCTTGTCCCAATATAATAGTCACTCTCCTTCTCCTTCACGTGTATGGCAAAAAGGCTAAGGCCTATTCTCCCATTCTTCTCCCAAGCTTAGCTAGCAATAATTATATGAGGAGTGGCTCTAATGATGGCTTTCAACAACTATCTACCAACTTCCTCTTATCTAGCATGCAATTCAAATTTCTGTTAGTTTGAAATGGTAGGCAATTGCATTGTCTGTATCTTGTTTTCTCTATAAATATGGCTTCCTTTCTTCCCATTTCACATTGCTGAGATTTTGTTTGAGTTGATAAGTTGAGAGCATATACATATATCAGTATAATAGCATTGTGAGATAGCAGCAAGCTTAATTCATAGCAAAGGTATAATACAGTTTCCTTATTCATTTTCGTTTTCTGTCAAAAGTTCTAATTCTTGATTATGCAAAATTGGATTGCAATTGGATTGTAGAGCACTTATTTAGTTGTTATGTGAACTTATATACATGTTTAAATTATAATGTAGTTGATTATAATCAAATTCGTGAAGTAATTTGGCATTTGGCCTGGAAGTCTGCCGACGCAGGCTGTTCTTGAACTGAACCGGATGCGGCGCAGCTGCGCCGGCATTACACTGCAGCGCAGCGCAGCTGCGCAGGTCCCCTGCTGCAGTTTTTGATTTTCTGCTTGCTTCCTGCTATATGATAGTTCTTGCATTGACGTACATGAAGCATGCTAGCATGACTAACTTACATGTATAGATACGTAGACCTAAAATGATCATGTTCTATTACCATTGTGTTCATAGTTGATGAAAAGTATAGTTTTCCAAAACAAACTTAGAACTTTAATACAAGACTTTGACATGTGTGTATGATATCAATGTTCTGACTTATACGGTAACTTGACCTTGCAAGCATATTATTATGATCTAGGAAAGCATGAAAAGCATGTTAAATAGATGTATACATGTTTCGTAAGGTACCATGAGCACTTGGATTGCGTTAAATGAACTTTACTAGTAAAAGTATAAGTTTTGAACCTAAATCTTGACATGTTATATCGAAGTCCAGATTCTGATCATTATGAACATGTTGGATATTGTTTTTAACCTCACTAATGTGTCATACAAGCACGTGTGTACACACCATGCTAGATGCCATAAAGACTACATGAAGCATGATTTCAAAACCAATAGCAATGCTAGTAATATGTATGTGGTAAAGATATTCATGAACATGCCTAGAACACGTTACACGACCACCTTATGTGTGTACATGACAAGTATGATAGCTTCGTGGTCTCATGACCTTGAATGGCTTTAAGTTATTGAAAGTATTGACTTAGAATCTTTATCACATATATTTGAAACGAGGAAAGGTTGTACAAACATAAAAGTATCTTTTAATATATTTATGTGCTATGTGGTGTTGTTGGCTTGCATGACCGGACAGAAACCATAAGGCACAGCCCAGCCTTGGCTTGGCCAGAAGGCTGCGTAGCTGCGCTGGCCCTAGGCTTAGCCATGGCGCAGCTGCGCCAGTTTAGAATCAGAATTGAGCTAGTTGTTGATCTGATTTTTGACAGTTAGCTTATGCGATTACTTTAACTTGTAATATATGATCAGTATGCTAAGAAATGTGTTAAGAGGCATGCTAAGTGATAAAATTGAATGTTTGATTATAAACTTCCCAGGGATAAGTCCAAAAGGTATTTGGGGACTATAAAGCAACGATTAAAAACTAGGTGATGACTTCATAATGTCTTGTAAACTGAAATGTGCTATATGTACGCAAAAGTATATGATGAAGTATGTGTATAGTATGCAACTAAGTTAAACGTTTATGGGTGCGTTTAAAATTACATATCATATGTGAGCATAAATGACTAATGAAAATCCTATACTTATAATACACTATAAATAGGATTCAAAAGTGTTGAATTACTTTACGTGGATAAACTACGCTAAAGGCAAGTTTCCTAACTTACACTCTTTTACGGTGCAAGTATTCTATCCTTGTATATTGTGAACTAGTTTCTTACTAAATCGTTGAATTAAATTAGCATACTTGAACTCTTAATTCATTAAAGCTATTATACATGTTGAACTTAGTATTGTTCTTGAATATTGTGAAAGTGTCTATGCCATTTGATTCGGCTAGACTTATATTATTGAAAAGCGACCCAAACTAATAGATTGGTGTGGGATCTTGTATTTGACTGAGAAGAACAACCTTCTTTGAAGGGAATATATAATTATCGGAGAACCGACGTGCACACTTGAGTATGATTGATTGTTATGCATAACGATGGTACTTTAGGCTGATCACCTGTTGTACCTGTTTTTTTTGGATTTTCAGTTTATTACTGTCAATTCTAGTAGAAGTTCATAGTCCTTAGTGACTGCTCAGTATTCAGTTATTTGAAATCTGGAATTGACTTATTATTGAATCATATCCTGTCCTTAGCGACTGTTATTGAGAACTGTTGATATTCTTGTTATTCTTGAGCTATCAAACCTTGCTATACCCTTTCGAGAATTGAGAATCTTATTATTCACCCTTATTGTATATTACTTGCTGGGCAATTTGTGCTCATTCTTGCTTTCCCTAAAACATTTCAGTTAAGGCAGAGCATGGCGAACCTTCGGGCATTGATAAGGGCAAGGGCAAGGCTACCAACTAGCTTATGTCTGTTATGTTTCAAATATATTAATATTGTGTGAAGATGATGTAGTAAGACTGGATTTGTTTATGTTTAAGCTTAAGTTAGATTATATAACAAGTCGTTAATTGATATTGCTATGTAGTCTATTAAGTACTGTAGGTTGCGAGACTTGGGGGAATAATTATAATAAATCATTGTAAATTATTCTAGAATAGATTTTCCGTTGTGGTTGTGTGATATTTAGTTATCATTATTGCGATGTATTACCATGAGTACGTGATGAACCGAATTCGAGAGACCAAGTGGCGGTCCTGGAATTTGGGGGTGTCACATAAGGGGGCTCATTTGGGGCAAGAAAGGGGATGATATATTGGCCTTAAGCCCTAGCCCTAGCTTGTTCTTCCATTTCCTTTACATTTCTTGTATAGATTAGGAGTAGATTAAGTCTAGAGTAGGGTTTAGTTTAGTTTAGTTAGTTTCTAGGGTTTGATTAGGGTTGAAGATTGAAGCAATGGATTAGCATCAAAGATCCAAGCTTGGAGAAAGACTAAAGATTTGCATTCTCTATCTCTTAACTCTCCTTGTATTCAATGTGTATTCAGATAATGTTTATGAACCTTGTGGATGATATATTTGAGTTGTCTATGACTTAAATTGTATTTTGAGGTTCCAATGGAACCTAATGAATAGTTAATGTTGATTTCTCTTCCATATTGGTTCTCATTGATTGTTATGTGATTGTCTACTGCGATATATGCTTTCATTGCTTAATTGAGTCATGACCAATTAGTGTGATAACCTATGTGGACTTGAAAGACGAAGTGTAGGTTTAGATCTAATCGTAGTAGCAGGCGATTGTACATTCACCTGGCATTGGACGTATGATTTATGCTTAGGATAGACATATACCGAAGCGCCGCTCGTAGTCAATAGAGGACTTGACCTTAAACCCTATTTATTTGTAAACACCATAGACATATAGGGGTTTAGATAATGTGGGTGTTCACGTGCGTTCTATCATCTATAGATTGCACATGATATGGATTAGGTGCATCGAAAGATGGCATTCTCTCACTTTCGTGTTCTCGGCTAGCAACTGTAACGATTAATTTGACCTACTTGGAAGTATGTCGACTTAGACGAATCATTAGGGGAAATTGGAATCTCTTATCTTCATTATCTGATTCTACCTTAGGATTAATTAGTTTAAGTTAATTGCTTGCCTAGTTTAACTTAGTTTTAATTTATTCACTTTACCGCCCGTTTAAATAAGACTGAGATGATTATGTGCTAGTGGTTTGGTGTCTTTTATCCATTAATTCTTTATGGGACGATATCTGTACTTACTCTTTATTACTCGTTGGCCGCGTATACTTACGCGTTAATTGTGTCATCTAATCGAACCAACAAGTTTTTGGCGCCGTTTCTGGGAAATTATTTGGATAACTGTTTGCCAACATTAGTTTAAATCAAATTAGTCTTAATTTAAACTTTCTATTTTTGTTTTAATTCTCTTCATTTATTCTCTTTTCAGGTACAATGGACTTAAATTTCTATCCATAGAACTGTACAAGGCAAGAGCAACCAAGGGAAATGGGAAATGATGGTGTCGACCCAATTGCTTCACTTTCAGCACAGTTGGAGGTTCTCTCGAGAAAGTTGGATACTGTTGCAGCCCAACAGAGTCGAGAGCCAGAAATGACATATGACTATGGTGCTGGGAGCTACACGAGCCATCAGGAGCCTATCAGTTATGGACAGGCGCAGTATGGGGGTGAGTATTCCTACAGTGAACCTTATGCCGACTATCAGCAAGACTGGGGGTATCACCCAAACCCTTCATCAGACTACTATTGTGACGCCCCCAAATTCCAGGACCGCCACTTGGTCTCTCGAATTCGGTTCATCACGTGCTCATGGTAATACATCACAATAATAATAATAATTAAATATCACACGATCACAGCGGAAAATCTATTCTAGAATAATTTACAATGATTTATTATAATTATTCCCCCAAGTCTCGCAACCAACAGTACTTAATAGATTACATAATAATATCAGTTAACGACTTATTACATAATCTAACTTAAGCTTAAACATAATCAAATCCAGTCTTACTACCTCATCTTCATACAATATTAATATATTTAAAACATAACAGACATAAGCTAGTTGGTAGCTTTGCCCTTGCCCTTATCAACGCCCGAAGGTTCACCACGCTCTGCCTTAACTGAAATGTTTTAGGGAAAGCAAGAATGAGCACAAATTGCCCAGCAAGTAATATACAATAAGGGTGAGTAATAAGATTCTCAATTCTCGAAAGGGTATAACAAGATTTGATAGTTCAAGAATAACAAGAATATCAACAGTTCTCAATATCAGTCGCTAAGGACAGGATAATATCAATATGATTCAATAATAAGTCAATTCAAGATTTCAAATAATTGAATACTGAGTAGTCACTACGGACTACGAACTTCTACTAGAATTGACAATAATAAACTGAAAATCTAACAAAAACAGATACAGCAGGTGATCAGCCTAAAGTACCCTCGTTATGCGTAACAATCAACCACACTCAAGTGTGCACGTCGGTTCTCCGACAATTATATATTCCCTTCAAAGAAGGTTGTTCTTCTCAGTCAAATACAAGATCCCGCACCAATCAATTAGTTTGGGTTGCTTTTCAATAACATAAGTCCAGCCGAATCAAATGGCATAGACACTTTCACAATATTCAAGAACAATACTAAGTTCAACATGAATAATAGCTTTAATGAAATAAGAGTTCAAGTATGCTAATTCGATTCAACCGATTAAATAGGAAACTAGTTCGCAATACACAAGATAGGATACTTGCATAGTAAAAGAGTATAAGTTAGGAAACTTTCACAATTATAGATTTCCTTGCATAAAGTAAATGCGTCGGTTAGGATACTTGCACTTTAAAAGAGTGTAAGTAAGAGAACTTGCCTTTAGCGTAGTTTATCCACGAAAAGCAATTCAACACTTTCGAATTCCTATCGTAATACAGTTACGTATATATATGATATTCATTAGTCATATAATTTAACTTCACATTTTCTCTTTGAATATACGATCAACACATAAGCTAAGTTTTACCTAGCTACACAGTTATATAGAATATAATTTCTATCCTTAACGTTCCTTCTTTAGAGTTTAAACGCATTCTCATATTATATAAGATCTCAACAATTTGCAAACATGCTTGCATATTATTAATATCACATAAGACCACAATCAATACTAAATATATTTCATTTTAGCAAGTTACGGCATCTCCTTAAGTTAACCGTCAAAATCGGGTTCAAGTAACATCATATAATATCACGTAGCATGTATTCATATTTAAAGGATACTTTCATGCTTGTATAACTTTTCCAAATCCAATCGTACATGGTATAGGTTCTTAAGTTAATACTTAAATCCATTCAAGGACACGAACTCATATGGTCTAACATGATTGCTTTTAAACACATAAGATATTCATATAACTTGTATTAGTCATGCTCATGAGTACTCGTATTGCATATGTGTAGCTAGCATTGTTATTATCTTGAAAACATGCTTTGTTCATGCTAAACTTTAATCATGGCAACTAATCATGGTATGTATATATGCATGACACATGAATGAGTCTAAGAGTACTATCACATGTGTCCATAAATGTCAAATTCTAATTCTCGTCATAACATACCAACGTTCACGTTCAAAGCTTATACTTTGTTAGTATAGTTCATTACTAAGGTCTATCATGTTCATGCTTCTTTATGAAACCTATATATGTAAGTTAACATGCTTTTCATGTATTTCAAGGCTATCTAAACATGCTCATAACATCAAAATGACTATATAGCATTTACATGATCATATCCACCTTCAAACTTCTATTCTTGTTAGGAATGAGCACTAGTTAGGTTCACATGTTCATATTTTATTACGGAACCAATATAGATAAGTTAACATGCACTTCATGTGTCTCTAGGTGGTACTAACGTGCTTGCAAGGTCAGTATGTAAACATGCTTCATATATGTTAACGTCGTTTATGAAACTTTAAATTCGTTTCCAAACTATATGTCGTTTGGTTAATCATGCATGCTAATATACTAAAACATGCTTACATTGCCTCATTAGGTTTATATATATGTATTAATCGTGCTTCCATGCTTGTTTAAACAAAATCAAACAATTGGTACATAACAGTTTTGTTGCAGAATGCAGAAAACTGAACACAGAGGCTGGCGCTGCGGCGCGGCACTACTGGCGCTGCGGCGCGAGTGGCGCTGCGTGCTGCGCTGCGGCGCGTGCGGCGCGGGCTGCGGCGCTGCGGCGTCGAGGCAGTTTTCTGCGGTTCAGACGGCAGCGAAAACCGACCCAAAACCTCCCATTTCATCGATTTCAACATACCCAGACGCTATTAGACTTGTTTAACTTACTAACACATACATATATGCTTATATAACAGCCAATAGCAATTATCAATTCCCAATTCCATGAACTCTAACTAATTTACGAATTTCATGTATTTACAGAAATTGAAGAGGAACAATGGAAATGAAAGACTATTCAGTGGTTCCATCATGTGTGTATGTTCATATAACAACAATATAAGGGTTCTACAACCCAATCGTGAACCAATTTGGCATAATCAAGAATTTCAACAAAACTCAGAGAACAACAAAGGAGTTCTTTTGGCAGAAAATGAAAATGAAGACACGAAGAGGATTTATACCTCTGTAAAAGATTTAAGCTTGCTTCTATCTCAATAACACTGATATATATATATATATATATATATATATATATATATGCTCTCTAGTCTCACTTAGCCAAAATGCTCAGCAAAAGAACTGAAGAATGAAGAGAGCTTATTTATAGAGAATCCATTATTCAGTCCATAGCTTTGCTCATCATTTTGAACTAACGGAAGAGAGGATTGCATGGTGGTTATGGGAGAGTTGGTATTTAGCAGTTGGCTTACACTATTGAGGCCACTCCCCTTGCAATGATCATTGCTATTTTGCTGAGTTTGAGAAGGTAGGAGTAGGCTAGCTTCATGATGCATTTCACGTGTGAAGAGATAGTGACTATCATATTGGGACAAGCCAAGCAAATCTCAGCATTCTTACAAATGGACTATATGCTACACTTATGTTATGTATTATATGTACTCTTAGGTTATAATTACAATGTTCTCCCCATAATGTAATAAATGCAATTTGAATACATATAATCTATGTACATTTTATCTTACCGATATAATACAATCGGATACTATTACATTATATCATATATTATTAAATTGTATTACTCAATAATTATTTATAATAGATCCATGATGCATTATTTTAATGTATATCCACACATCATTTGTCACCTACACATATCATAACATATAGTTACTATACATTTAATTCGCATGCTTGCACATATAATTTCTCATCTTATAAATTGAATATTAATTAATAATATACACATATCCTACATCAATCAATATAATCTTATTATATTAATAACTTACTTATTTGTTTTATTATTCATAATGTCAAATAAATAAATTATTTATCTTATCAATTAATTAACAATAATATTAATTAATCCATTCCTCATCGATTGTTAATAACACCTAATTAATAATCATAGGATTCATTATCACATTAACAAGTATAAATCTCAGCACAATTATAAACAAGTGGTTTATTATTATTATATTTCTTGCAATAATAATAATCACATATTACTAATCAATCCCCATTAGTATTTTATCACAGTTAATTAATATTCTTCGATTAACAATTAATATAGATTAATTATTTACTTAAATTAATATAATCATTCTTATATTACGTCATTGTGCCACACAAGGCAATCAACGAGTTTATCACAAACTCCACCAATTTCTCAATTATTATAATTATTCAATTATATATAATTGAATTAATTCATCTCATAACACAAAATCATGTATATTCAAATAAATTCTCATTTCCATTAATATATTTATTTAATAATATATGGAAATTCTCGGGTATTACATCCTCCCCCCTTATAAAAATTTCGTCCCGGAATTGCTACAAGGTTACACAAATAGATGGGGATAGTCCCTCATCATCCTATCTTCTAACTCCCACGTTGCCTCCTCGACATCGTGGTTACGCCAAAGTACTTTTACAGATGAAATAACTTTATTTCTCAAAGTTTGTTCTTTCCTATCTAATATTTGGACATGAATTTCTTCATACGCCAAGTTCTTCTCCACTTGAATGGGCTCGTAAGAAATCACGTGCTTGTAGTCGGCCTTATACGGTCGCAACACGGAAATGTGAAACACGTTGTGGATGTGCTCCAGTTCGGGTGGTAACGCAACTTTGTATGCCACTTCGCCCACTCGCTTCAGTATCTCAAATGGTCCTATAAATCTTGGACTCAATTTTCCTTTCTTGCCGAAACGGATTTTTCCCTTCCATGGAGATACCTTCAAGAATATGAAACTGCCGACTTTGAAGTCTCGGTCCTGCCGATGCAAATCTGCGTATTTCTTCTGGCGATCTTGAGCTGCTACAAGTCTGGCTCTTATCACTGTCACCACGTCTGCGGTTTGTTGAACTAACTCTGGTCCGAGTATTCGTCGTTCTCCGACTTCGTCCCAACATAACGGCGTTCTGCACTTTCTCCCGTAAAGAGCTTCGTACGGTGGCATGCCAATACTCGCATGGTAGCTATTATTATATGCGAATTCTACTAAGGTAGGTGGTCGTCCCAATTTCCCTTAAAATCCATTACGCAAGTCCTAAGCATGTCTTCTAGCGTTTGTATTGTTCGCTCACTTTGTCCGTCTGTTTGAGGATGATAAGTTGTACTCAACCTCAACTGCGTTCCCATTCTTTCCTGCAAACTCTTCCAAAAATTGGACGTGAAGCGCGGATCTCGATCAGAGACAATTGACACCGGCACTCCATGTCGTGAAATAATTTCTTTTACATATAGGCTTGCTAATTGGTTCAAACTGTAGCGGATCTTGATTGGTAGAAAGTGTGCGGTCTTCGTTAGTCGATCCACGACAACCCAAATAGCATCATAACCTTTCTGTGTAACTGGAAGTCCTACCACGAAGTCCATGGTAATATGCTCCCATTTCCACTCTGGTATTTCTAACGGTTGTAGTAAACCACTTGGCCGCTGATGCTCTGCTTTAACGCGTTGGCAAGTCAAGCATTTACTGACGCACTCTGCGACTTCCCGTTTCAAATTGGGCCACCAAAAATGTTGCCATAGATCTCGGTACATCTTTGTGCCTCTCGGATGAACGGAATATGTCGTATTATGTGCCTCGTGCAAAATCTCTTCCCTCAACTCGGTTACCGCTGGTACCCACACTCTTCCTTCAAATCTCAAAATACCGTCTTTATCCATTCGAAATTTTTCTTCCTCACTTTCTGTGATCATCTTTCGGATTTTCCCACACTCTTCATCCTTTTCCTGAGCTTCCTTTACTCTATTTAACAACGTCGAACAAGCTTCCATTACAATTAACTTCTCACCAGACTTTTCTGGTCCTTTTACTTCTATCTCCAATTTCTCCATCTCTCTTATCAACTCTTCCTGAGTTGTTAAATTAAACAACTTCTCCCTTCCTTTCCTGCTCAGAGCGTCGGCAACCACATTTGCCTTTCCCGGGTGATAAAGAATATCGCAGTCATAGTCTTTGATTAATTCTAACCACCTTCTCTGCCGCATGTTTAACTCTTTCTGTGTGAAGATATATTTCAGACTTTTGTGGTCCGTGTATATCTCACATTTTTCTCCGTATAGATAATGTCTCCATATCTTTAACGCAAAAACTACTGCCGCTAACTCTAAGTCGTGAGTAGGGTATCGTTTTTCGTAATCCTTTAATTGTCGTGATGCATATGCAATGACCTTGCCGTGCTGCATAAGCACACAGCCAAGCCCCTTGTGCGATGCATCACTATACACCACAAAATTTCCCGCATCATCTAGTAATGATAACACAGGTGTTTCGCTCAATCTCCTTTTCAGTTCTTGAAAACTTTCTTCGCATTTGTCGGTCCATACAAATTTCACCGTCTTTCTAGTCAAATTGGTCAACGGGGTTGCTATCTTAGAAAAATCTTGGATAAATCTCCGATAGTACCCAGCTAACCCTAAGAAGCTTCTCACCTCCGTCGGTGTTTTCGGTTGTTCCCAATTACTTACTGCTTCAACCTTCGCAGGGTCTACAGAGATTCCATTCTTATCCACCACGTGGCCTAAGAATTGAACCTTCTCCATCCAAAATTCGCACTTAGAAAATTTTGCATACATCTTCTCCTTCCTTAGTGCCTCCAAAATAATCTTTAGATGTTCGGCGTGTTCTTCCTCTGTCTTTGAGTAGATCAAAATGTCGTCGATAAAAACCACTACAAATTTATCCAAGTATGGCTTGAAAACTCGGTTCATCAAGTCCATAAATGCTGCCGGAGCATTAGTCAATCCGAATGACATTACCAAAAACTCGTAGTGTCCATAACGGGTTCGAAACGCAGTCTTTGGTATGTCCTCATCCCTCACATTCAGTTGATGATATCCTGTTCATAGGTCGATCTTCGAGAAACACTTTGCTCCCTTCAGTTGATCAAACAAGTCGTCTATCCTCGGTAGCGGATATCGGTTCTTGATCGTTACTCTGTTCAATTCTCGATAATCGATACAGAGTCTCATCGATCCGTCCTTCTTCTTAACGAATAGTACTGGTGCTCCCCAAGGAGAAACACTCGGTCGAATGTAACCCTTATCCAACAATTCTTGTAATTGTATCATCAATTCCTTCATTTCTACTGGCGCCATACGATATGGAGCTTTCGAAATCGGTGCCGTTCCCGGTGCTAAGTCTATTACGAATTCGATTTCTCTGTCTGGCGGAAGACCAGGCAGATCATCCGGAAACACGTCTTGAAATTCATTAACTACGTATATATCCTTAATTTCTACTCCCTTTTTCCGAGTATCAACGATGTAAGCTAAATATCCTACACATCCTTTCCTTAACAATTTCTTGGCCTGCATCATCGTAACGCAACACGATTGCTTAAGCGATGAGCTACCATAAAACACTACCTTAGACTTACTCGGAGTCTGAAGGTTCACACATTTGTTCTGACAGTCAATTATCGCCGCATGGTTATACAACCAATCCATTCCTAGTATCACATCAAATTCTCCCAATCTAATAGGAATCAAGTCTACGCTCAGTTCATGTTTACTAATATTTGCGCTACAATTTCGATAAACGTATTCTACAGGGATCACTTCCTTATTAGCAACTTCTATGATCAAAGGATTTTCTAATAGTTCTCGAGGTGTACTAAGTCTACTAGCAAATTCTTCAGATACAAAAGAACAGGTGGCACCCAAATCAAATAATACATAAGCATTTATATCATTGATTGGGATTATACCTGACACCACATCCTTCGCAGCCACTGCGTCTTGGACGGTCATGTTAAAGGTTCTGGCGGTTGGGCGGTTGGATTGTGCCGGTCCACCGATCATCAGCTTGTTGCCTCCTTGCTGATTACTACCCCCGCCACATCCCTTCTTTGGGCAGTCCTTAATTCGGTGCTCCGTCGAGCCACACGCAAAGCATCCTTGTATCTTTTTCGGTTTCAAACAGTTGGGCGAGATGTGCCCTTCCTGTCCGCAGTTGTAGCAAGTGTCACGTCCCTTCCAGCACTCGCCCTGGTGATTCTTCCCACACTTCGGGCATCCTTCAGCCCTCTTCTTGAAACCTCCACGAAAATTCCCTGATTGATTATTATTGTTGTTTTTGTTGCTGTTGTTGTTGTTCTCCCACTTTCTCTTTCCCAAGTTGCTTCCTCCGCTACTGCTTCCTCCCGTACGATTCTCTCCTCCAGTATTCTTTCCTTTCTTTTCTTTGTTATACAGACTTAAGGCCTCACTGCCTCCTTCCGCAATGATTGCCTTCTCCAGTAATGTTGCAAAGGAATCAATTTGAAGAACTGATACCTTATTGAACAGCCACGGCTTCAACCCTTGTTCGAAGCGTCTAGCCTTTCTTTCTTCATCACCAACTTGGTGCTCCGCAAATCGCGCTAGTTCGTTAAACCTAGCCGCGTATTGCGCCACCGTCATCTCACCTTGTTTTAACTCTAGGAATTTCACCTCCATCCTATTCTTCATACTCTTCGGGAAGTAATTCTAGAAGAACAGTGTCTTAAACTTATCCCAAGCTATTATCCCTTCTCCAGCTCTTTGTTGATTAGCCTCCCACCAGTAGTTCGCTTCTCCCCTCATCGTGTACGTGGCAAACACAGTCTTCTGATCTTCGCCTACGCTAGCTATAGTGAAAGCTTTTTCGATCTCTTTGATCCACGTTTGTGCGACGATTGGGTCGGTAGTTCCCTCGAACTCCGGGGGTCCTACACTCTTAAAGTCTTTAAAGGTTGTTACTGGCACAGTTTGAGGGTTCGGACGAACGGGTTCATTGTTCCTTCCCCTTAAGGCTTCTCCTAACAAGTCTACCAGTTTCTGGATCGGGTCTACTTGTTCTCTCTCATTGTTAACGGATTCTTCGGGTGTAGTCAATCTACGTCTGGGCGGCATTATCTGCATCATAATTTTTCATTTTATTATTATTCAAGTATATTACTTAAGTATTTCTTTTAATACTAAAAGAATAAATTTATAACACGTTTCTAAAATCAACTCCACTTATATTCATATGCCATTTCATTTTCATTACATGATTTCCTAGCATACTGCTATAAATGTCATCACATATATCCTCTAATATCACAAAAGACGGGGAATATACCAACCTACTACCATACTACCCCTCTAACAAAAGCTAACTCGGGGTTTACATCATCATCCCACATCTTACACAAAAGATCGGAATTACAACATAGTATATACAATACATAAAGACACAACTAGTACTACCACTAGACTGACTAAGGAAATCTCATCCCATCATCCCGCGTTCCACTGCGCTCTTGTACTCCAACTGTGCTATATACGCAAACAGCTCTCGGCTCAAGGTATGTAGAGTCTGTCCCTATTCTGCCGGGTAGTGGTACACACCATCAATCACCCTTTCAAAAGCTGAACGGAACACATACCCCATCTTGTTCATCTTTCTCTTTTTGCACCTGACCTCATCCTCAAGGTCGTCAGCTCTCTCATTGGACGCTTCCCACTTCTCCTCGAAGTGTAACCTATCCATCACCTCCAACTCTAGCTGAGTACGGAGTGCCTCTTTCTCAGTCTTCTCACTCAGCTCCCTCTGCTCAACCTCTTCTAGCTTCTCTGCCAAATCTACATTCCTAGCCACTGACCTGTGAAATAGAGTCCCCATCTGGATCCCTGCCTCCCTACGGTAGGCAATCTCCACCTCTAACTCTTGCATAGTCAGCTTCCTCTGGTGGTCCTCGTCCCTCAGCTTCTGGAACTCGGACTCTCTCTCTTGGGCCTCTGCCTCCAGCTCTTGGACCCTGCAGTCTAACTCTAGGATCCGCTCCTCGTATTCTCCTAACATCTGCTCCTCTATAGTAGCCTCATCAGAGTCCTCTACTGGCTCATCCTCCATCGGCTCCTCCTCTGGATCAGTCTCTATCTCAATCTCAATCTCATCCTCGTCATCAAACTCGGATGGTGCAACTGCCTGCACTGGCACAGCCTCTAGAGGTGCCTCGTATACTACATGTATATCTCTGGGCTCCTCCTCTGCTACTCTACTAGTTACACCTGTGTCTGTCATCCTACAATCACAACACAAGGCAAACAAACAGCAACTCCATTAGAATGTTAAATAAAATATAAGTTCATTGTATAGAATGAAGTTACATTTCATAACAGACTAAGTCTCTCAAGGAAAACTCTACATGAGTTTTATCTCCTTCCTAAATTCTAAGTTCACCTAAGTTATAGTCTAAGGACACTCGTTCCTAAGGTTTATAACTACGGCTTTGATACCAACCTGTGACGCCCCCAAATTCCAGGACCGCCACTTGGTCTCTCGAATTCGGTTCATCACGTGCTCATGGTAATACATCACAATAATAATAATAATTAAATATCACACGATCACAGCGGAAAATCTATTCTAGAATAATTTACAATGATTTATTATAATTATTCCCCCAAGTCTTGCAACCAACAGTACTTAATAGATTACATAATAATATCAGTTAACGACTTATTACATAATCTAACTTAAGCTTAAACATAATCAAATCCAGTCTTACTACCTCATCTTCATACAATATTAATATATTTAAAACATAACAGACATAAGCTAGTTGGTAGCTTTGCCCTTGCCCTTATCAACGCCCGAAGGTTCACCATGCTCTGCCTTAACTGAAATGTTTTAAGGAAAGCAAGAATGAGCACAAATTGCCCAGCAAGTAATATACAATAAGGGTGAGTAATAAGATTCTCAATTCTCGAAAGGGTATAACAAGATTTGATAGTTCAAGAATAACAAGAATATCAACAGTTCTCAATATCAGTCGCTAAGGACAGGATAATATCAATATGATTCAATAATAAGTCAATTCAAGATTTCAAATAATTGAATACTGAGTAGTCACTACGGACTATGAACTTCTACTAGAATTGACAGTAATAAACTGAAAATCCAACAAAAACAGATACAGCAGGTGATCAGCCTAAAGTACCCTCGTTATGCATAACAATCAACCACACTCAAGTGTGCACGTCGGTTCTCCGACAATTATATATTCCCTTCAAAGAAGGTTGTTCTTCTCAGTCAAATACAAGATCCCGCACCAATCAATTAGTTTGGGTTGCTTTTCAATAACATAAGTCCAGCCAAATCAAATGGCATAGACACTTTCACAATATTCAAGAACAATACTAAGTTCAACATGAATAATAGCTTTAATGAAATAAGAGTTCAAGTATGCTAATTCGATTCAACCGATTAAATAGGAAACTAGTTCGCAATACACAAGATAGGATACTTGCATAGTAAAAGAGTATAAGTTAGGAAACTTTCACAATTATAGATTTCCTTGCATAAAGTAAATGCGTCGGTTAGGATACTTGCACTTTAAAAGAGTGTAAGTAAGAGAACTTGCCTTTAGCGTAGTTTATCCACGAAAAGCAATTCAACACTTTCGAATTCCTATCGTAATACAGTTACGTATATATATGATATTCATTAGTCATATAATTTAACTTCACATTTTCTCTTTGAATATACGATCAACACATAAGCTAAGTTTTACCTAGCTACACAGTTATATAGAATATAATTTCTATCCTTAACGTTCCTTCTTTAGAGTTTAAACGCATTCTCATATTATATAAGATCTCAACAATTTGCAAACATGCTTGCATATTATTAATATCACATAAGACCACAATCAATACTAAATATATTTCATTTTAGCAAGTTACGGCATCTCCTTAAGTTAACCGTCAAAATCGGGTTCAAGTAACATCATATAATATCACGTAGCATGTATTCATATTTAAAGGATACTTTCATGCTTGTATAACTTTTCCAAATCCAATCGTACATGGTATAGGTTCTTAAGTTAATACTTAAAGCCATTCAAGGACACGAACTCATATGGTCTAACATGATTGCTTTTAAACACATAAGATATTCATATAACTTGTATTAGTCATGCTCATGAGTACTCGTATTGCATATGTGTAGCTAGCATTGTTATTATCTTGAAAACATGCTTTGTTCATGCTAAACTTTAATCATGGCAACTAATCATGGTATGTATATATGCATGACACATGAATGAGTCTAAGAGTACTATCACATGTGTCCATAAATGTCAAATTCTAATTCTCGTCATAACATACCAACGTTCACGTTCAAAGCTTATACTTTGTTAGTATAGTTCATTACTAAGGTCTATCATGTTCATGCTTCTTTATGAAACCTATATATGTAAGTTAACATGCTTTTCATGTATTTCAAGGCTATCTAAACATGCTCATAACATCAAAATGACTATATAGCATTTACATGATCATATCCACCTTCAAACTTCTATTCTTGTTAGGAATGAGCACTAGTTAGGTTCACATGTTCATATTTTATTACGGAACCAATATAGATAAGTTAACATGCACTTCATGTGTCTCTAGGTGGTACTAACGTGCTTGCAAGGTCAGTATGTAAACATGCTTCATATATGTTAACGTCGTTTATGAAACTTTAAATTCGTTTCCAAACTATATGTCGTTTGGTTAATCATGCATGCTAATATACTAAAACATGCTTACATTGCCTCATTAGGTTTATATATATGTATTAATCGTGCTTCCATGCTTGTTTAAACAAAATCAAACAATTGGTACATAACAGTTTTGTTGCAGAATGCAGAAAACTGAACACAGAGGCTGGCGCTGCGGCGCGGCACTACTGGCGCTGCGGCGCGGCACTACTGGCGCTGCGGCGCGAGTGGCGCTGCGTGCTGCGCTGCGGCGCGGGCTGCGGCGCGTGCGGCGCGGGCTGCGGCGCTGCGGCGTCGAGGCAGTTTTCTGCGGTTCAGACGGCAGCGAAAACCGACCCAAAACCTCCCATTTCATCGATTTCAACATACCCAGACGCTATTAGACTTGTTTAACTTACTAACACATACATATATGCTTATATAACAGCCAATAGCAATTATCAATTCCCAATTCCATGAACTCTAACTAATTTACGAATTTCATGTATTTACAGAAATTGAAGAGGAACAATGGAAATGAAAGACTATTCAGTGGTTCCATCATGTGTGTATGTTCATATAACAACAATATAAGGGTTCTACAACCCAATCGTGAACCAATTTGGCATAATCAAGAATTTCAACAAAACTCAGAGAACAACAAAGGAGTTCTTTTGGCAGAAAATGAAAATGAAGACACGAAGAGGATTTATACCTCTGTAAAAGATTTAAGCTTGCTTCTATCTCAATAACACTGATATATATATATATATATATATATATATATATATATATATATATATATATATATATATATATATGCTCTCTAGTCTCACTTAGCCAAAATGCTCAGCAAAAGAACTGAAGAATGAAGAGAGCTTATTTATAGAGAATCCATTATTCAGTCCATAGCTTTGCTCATCATTTTGAACTAACGGAAGAGAGGATTGCATGGTGGTTATGGGAGAGTTGGTATTTAGCAGTTGGCTTACACTATTGAGGCCACTCCCCTTGCAATGATCATTGCTATTTTGCTGAGTTTGAGAAGGTAGGAGTAGGCTAGCTTCATGATGCATTTCACGTGTGAAGAGATAGTGACTATCATATTGGGACAAGCCAAGCAAATCTCAGCATTCTTACAAATGGACTATATGCTACACTTATGTTATGTATTATATGTACTCTTAGGTTATAATTACAATGTTCTCCCCATAATGTAATAAATGCAATTTGAATACATATAATCTATGTACATTTTATCTTACCGATATAATACAATCGGATACTATTACATTATATCATATATTATTAAATTGTATTACTCAATAATTATTTATAATAGATCCATGATGCATTATTTTAATGTATATCCACACATCATTTGTCACCTACACATATCATAACATATAGTTACTATACATTTAATTCGCATGCTTGCACATATAATTTCTCATCTTATAAATTGAATATTAATTAATAATATACACATATCCTACATCAATCAATATAATCTTATCATATTAATAACTTACTTATTTGTTTTATTATTCATAATGTCAAATAAATAAATTATTTATCTTATCAATTAATTAACAATAATATTAATTAATCCATTCCTCATCGATTGTTAATAACACCTAATTAATAATCATAGGATTCATTATCACATTAACAAGTATAAATCTCAGCACAATTATAAACAAGTGGTTTATTATTATTATATTTCTTGCAATAATAATAATCACATATTACTAATCAATCCCCATTAGTATTTTATCACAGTTAATTAATATTCTTCGATTAACAATTAATATAGATTAATTGTTTACTTAAATTAATATAATCATTCTTATATTACGTCATTGTGCCACACAAGGCAATCAACGAGTTTATCACAAACTCCACCAATTTCTCAATTATTATAATTATTCAATTATATATAATTGAATTAATTCATCTCATAACACAAAATCATGTATATTCAAATAAATTCTCATTTCCATTAATATATTTATTTAATAATATATGGAAATTCTTGGGTATTACAACTATCAAGACCAACAATGGGATCCAAATCCCGCATACGCCCCAGAATGCACCTTCCAGACTCTAGTTTACGATCCTCAACACAATTTTGAGGGAGACACAGAAAAAGCAAGCTTGGAGGAAGGAAGTGGCATAGAATCACTAAAGGACATCTTGATTGAACAAGAGAAGTCATTCAAGAATATCCAGAACTGGGCAGAGCAAATTAGCAAGGCCTTGATGATAGAGAAAGAACAAGGGATTCAAATCAATACTACGAGCTATCAAGACATATGCGAGCCAAGTCCAATTTATGCACCCAAACCCATATACCAACCCTCGAGTTTACAAGGAGAGCAGTCTTCAATGGAATTCATGTATGCAAGATCAGAAAACCAAGAGGAGTTGTTTGGGAGCCCAGAAGAATCGAGCCAGAATTTTCAATATCAGATGGCCCCCATCAACCATGCTTCTACCAGTGAGACGCAGTACATGGATCCCGTGGCTGAAACAGAAAAGGAAGGATTGGACACTATGTAGGGTAGCTCATTAGCATCAACAAAGGAGATCTTGGTCGAACAAGAGAAGTCAATTGAGGATCTTCAGACTTGGGTAGAGCAAATTAGCACAGCTTTAAGGAATGAGGAGGTGATTGAGAAATTAAAAGAAGCTCAAGATAGTCAAAGTCTAATGCCTCAGATGACTAAAGCCGTGAGTAATGATCCCCAGGATACTTGGTGCTATGAAATGGGTGCAGAGACTGATGAAGAGCCCGAAGTGCACTTGGAACTGGATGAGCGAAAGGCAAGGGATATCGAGAAGCCACTTGGGCTGTGAAGTATGAATATAAACCAATAGTGACAATTCCCCAAGAGCCTTCTCCGTCGATGTTTGAGACTCCAGTCAAGTTTGCACACCCTTGCTCCCTTGGTAGCCACATCACAGAGACGGATCTTGATGACACGAGAGATTCCGCAGTCTCGACACCATGGTGGTCAGAAGAGAAGAGAATAGAAGAAGAGTCCGTTGTGTGGTCTATACCTCCATGCCCCTATCATTTCACCTACACAACGGAACCCTTGCCTAGCTCCCTAACCTTCAGGACGGGGAATTCTTTTACTTATCCAATGCTAGGTAGTTTAAATATGCAGCCGCTCCTACTGGGAAACCGCCAAAGTCGCACAGCTATTCTGATGGATGGAGGGGTTCTCCAGTATCGTCGGGGAGTTGGGTAGAAGTGGGCGGACACAGTCGAGCTAGAGGACTATAAATCAAGCGCTAAATGGGAGGCACCCCATCATTTCTCTCTCTCTTTGTTTAATTCTCCATTACCTACTTCCCATCATCCCTCCCTCTATCTCTTTGTTTAATTCTCCATTTACATGCTTTCTATCACATTTCCCTCCCCCTCGTTTAATTCTTATTAGTTAATATTTAGTTTAAATTTTTGCATACTGTAGGAATTAGGAGTTCATTGCCTACATTTTTGAACTTAGGCATTAGTGCATATCTTTTTGGGACCATGAAGCTTATAGCATACTTTTGATACACTTGCACATTGCGTATACGCACTTAGAGAATTTTTTGGGAATTTGAATGCATATATCTTTCCATGTTTAATTCTCTTGATGTAAATATTAAGTATTAACTTTTGATGGTTTAATAGGGCTTAATAAGTCTTGTTTGCATATTTCAGGTTAAAGGCTGCTTGGGAGCAAAGTTCAAATGCCATAGCCTCTGTGCCTAGAAAAATTCTGCAGAAAATAGAATCTGGCATGCCGCGCGGCCGTGCCAGGATAAGCCTTAGCTGGCGCGCGGCCGCGCCTCTCACAGACTGGGCCTGTCTTGGGAAAAATCCTGTAGATTTTGGGGGGTACCACTTCATGTCAATTATTAGCAGCCCCCAAGCCTCAGTCCCTATAATCCCAAACCCTTAGTTCCTTAATGCAATCCCCCATCTCTTCCATCTCATTCAATCCCCCCACTACAAGCCTTAGTTTTGAAAACCTCCTACCTCCTCAATCCAAGGTACCAATTCTCATCCGCCTCATCCTCTCAACCTGATCAACTGGGATAGTGAGTGTGGAATCTTTAGCACAGCAAGATTGATATGGAGCTGGGTTGGTTCGTTGAGTATAGTGTTGAGCGGAGTTTATTTTACCAAGAGCAGAGATGAGACGGGGAAACTTCTGAGAGGGCGCCACTTCATTTCATACAGCATAAGAAGCCAAATAGGGGAGTTTCTTTCATTTTACCGTTACCTTCAATGAGGACATTGAACAGTTTAAGTTTGGGGGTATTGGTGTTTATTTTGCATATAGGTAATTCATTTCATGTTTTGCATGTAAATAGTTCATTGCATGTAAGTTAGTTCATATAGTGCATGTAGGTTGTAAATAGTTAAAATTTGTCAAAATTTTAAAATTTTTGCATTCTGTTTTGCATTCTGTGTTGGGACATTTTGCATGAATCTAGTTTCAGTTGGTGAGTTATGTATGTGGCCTATGAAGAAACTGAAATCACTTGATTGTTGAACTGATTTGAGACCTAAGCTTTATTGTATGGTCATATATGTAAATCCTTATCTGTCAGATACTGTGTAACCAGTTAGCACAATAGAGTAACCATCATGACATGCTAAGTTTAAATTTTCACATACTTGTCTTCTGGTGGAAAAATTATGTTTTAATAAAAGAGTTTCAGTTTGCATATAATAATAACTAGACTGTTAAAAGCTTAAGTTTAGGGGAAACAGGGGTTTTGCATGCTATGTGGGGAGATGGAGCGTAAAACGCACTCCCTTTTGAAAAGAAAAGAAAATGCATTGAAAAAGAAAAAAATATAATAAACACATTGGCTACGTCGAGTTCTGTGGCCTTTGATATTCGAGCAAGTAAGCCCTCGGGGTGTTTCTACACCCAGCGCCCTAAGGCCGTCTGGTCTGGGAGTCGTTGGTCGAAAGCTCGCTACATGGATATCATTGAAAAGCCCAAGAGAACTAGGCATTGCACAGTCGAATGTGTACACGAAAAAGTGCGAATACGCCCTCGTGAGTAATAAAAGCTTAATGAAAACCCCCTGTTGACTCTTAACTCTAGTAATGCACGGTCTTAGTTAGAACTTATATGATTTACTGTTTTTCTTAAGTTAAAGCTTATTTTTCCCCTAAGAAGCATAGTAGGTGAGTTATTTATATGAATGCATATCTAATGGTTGCTAAGCACACAATGCACAATACATCAGTGCTGATAATTTTGGATTTGCAGAATATGCCTTATGGTCTTGTTTTGGGTAGCTTATCTATTCGACTATCTCGTGGTTTTCTGAGGCATTGCTTTGAAAGTTCAATGCTAGCTGGGAACTTAGATTCGCATTCATGATAGCGTATGTTGCATACATTGTAGATACTGCATTGCATTTTTTGTTTAGTTTTGTTTTGGTTGCTTGAGGGCAAGCAATGTTTAAGTTTAGGGGTATTTGATAAGTGGCCTTTATGACCACTTATTCGGATAGTAACCAGCTTGTTCTGTTGCTGAAACTCAAGTACTTTTATGCTTTTCATGTGTTTTTCCTTTATTTTGTAGATTTTATGTTTAGAAACTCTCTCGGTGCTTTTGAGGCCAAAACGATGCAAAGAATGCAAAAAGGATTGATGGCTTGACAATGGAAAGAAGGCAAGCGACCAAATGGGACGAAAATGCAATCCAGACATCGTTTGGGTGGTTCACGTTCATTTCATGTTCTTGGATTGGAACTTGGTTCATATTGTAGAGCATCTTATAAGCTTTTCGGAACATCTTGAATCATCCAAATCGGAGTTCGGAGGCGAGAGTTATGCCCTGTATAGCAACAGACGTCAAACTTCACGGTTTTGGGTGTTTATTGCACAGCTGTCACTTGGAGCTCAATTTCAGCCTTCATCCATCCATTATTTCTCAATCCTCAAAGAATGAAAGTTGTAGAGCTCTTCGATAGCTTCTATTTGATAGGTGGTAGGCCTCGTAACTCCCCCCGGATAAAACGTTATGGCCGTTCTACCAGAGGACTCTGCAGCAGAAAATGGTTGGCGCGGGCGCGCGGATTGTAGGGCATTTTTGGGCGCGGCCGCGCCAATCTTCAGCTGTGCCAGACTTGACTTTTCAATTGCACAGGACTTGGGTTTTGATTGGGATATAAGGGGGCTCATTTGGGGCAAGAAAGGGGGTGATATATTGGCCTTAAGCCCTAGCTTGTTCTTCCATTTCCTTTACATTTCTTGTATAGATTAGGAGTAGATTAAGTCTAGAGTAGGGTTTAGTTTAGTTAGTTAGTTTCTAGGGTTAGATTAGGGTTGAAGATTGACGCAAGGGATTAGCATCAAAGATCCAAGCTTGGAGAAAGACTAAAGATTTGTATTCTCTATCTCTTAACTCTCCTTGTATTCAATGTGTATTTGGATAATGTTTATGAACCTTGTGGATGATATATTTGAGTTGTCTATGACTTAAATTGTATTTTGAGGTTCCAATGGAACCTAATGAGTAGTTAATGTTGATTTCTCTTCCATATTGGTTCTCATTGATTGTTATGTGATTGTCTACTGCGATATATGCTTTCATTGCTTAATTGAGTCATGACCAATTAGTGTGATAACCTATGTGGACTTGAAAGACGAAGTGTAGGTTTAGATCTAATCGTAGTAGCAGGCGATTGTACGTTCACCTGGCATTGGACGTATGATTTATGCTTAGGATAGACATATACCGAAGCGCCGCTCGTAGTCAATAGAGGACTTGACCTTAAACCCTATTTATTTGTAAACACCATAGACATATAGGGGTTTAGATAATGTGGGTGTTCACATGCATTCTATCATCTATGGATTGCACATGATATGGATTAGGTGCATCGAAAGATGGCCTTCTCTCACTTTCGTGTTCTCGGCTAGCAACTGTAACGATTAATTTGACCTACTTGGAAGTATGTCGACTTAGACGAATCTTTTGGGGAAATTGGAATCTCTTATCTTCATTATCTGATTCTACCTTAGGATTAATTAGTTTAAGTTAATTGCTTATCTAGTTTAACTTAGTTTTAATTCATTCACTTTACCGCCCGTTTAAATAAGACTGAGATGATTATGTGCTAGTGGTTTGGTGTCTTTTATCCATGTAACGACCCCAAAATTCATACAATACAACTCTCGACATCGGTCGTTAAGAATACATCCTTATTCAGAATTTACATCATAAATCAATGATACAATCACTAAAAATACGGAATATTTAAAACTTTTATATTATTCCTTCTTTATTATCCCTGAATCTCAACCTTTATCATTACATAACTTTGATTCAACCTTATTTCATGAATCGCTTCGTCAGAGTTATTATAAACAAAAACTTACAACCACGTTCAATAACCCTTATACATCGGGTAAAATTTAAACTTTACAACTCAACATCTGTTAACCATCATACATTATCAAATACATTATCTGAAACCTTAAACAGGGTCCAAAATAATAACAATTCAGCCAAAGTATATAAAACTTCATGCATTACATCTGATTCATTTCTTTCAAGTAGCACATAGCGTTACCTTGAATCCTTAACCTGCAAAAGTGATTATTTGCAAGAATGAGCTCGACAGCTCAGCAAGATCTAACAGCTTTCATGCATCACATAGCACATAAATACATGCTCAACATACATCTCATAATAATTAAAGTAACATGGCATATATGCTTTACTTCACATAACAAATATAAAGATTGAGTTCCTTACTCAATCAACATTCTTTAATCAATCAATGTAGTCATAAATTAACTTTAACATTTCATGCTTACAACATATCATGCTCTTTGCAAAATAATTTAAAAACAGTTCATCATCAAGTTCATGTAGAAAATAGGAACTGAAAGACTTGCCTTGATCGTTGTTTACCAATAACAGTTTAACAGCTTACAGATATTTGCACTTCACGTGCCCTACACAATTATAAAATCATGTACATCAACTAATAGTCACATAGCAAAGCATATTAGTTATAATTTAAACTTTACTCTACATCTCATAACCCTTCCTATTATCAATACACAATGTTTCACTTGATTGTGTTAACTATCGACTTATATTTCACTATAATTCTTTTTTTAGTAATATTCGAAATTCATTCAAGTGTTTAAGTCCTTCTAGGACTACCTATTGGTTTTATATTAACCACATTTCATATATAATAATGTTCGTTATATTAGAATCGAAACACTATTTAAGTGTATTACCACATTACACGGCGTTTCGACGTTTATACGTCACACGCCTAACTCGCCTCTTTTGCATGTATTTTGCATGTTCCTATATTGCGTTAAATTACTCTATAATATTTCATTCTTATTGAAAACATAATATTAAACAAGGTCATACACACTCGTTACGGCGCTGCAACGCTTGCACGTCCGTACGTCAAACTTGCCTATTCGAACGCCCAAACGGCACGCATTTATGCACGCTTAGCACGCCCAACCGAATTGTCTAATACTCAAGTGTTAGTGTTAAGTATCATTATAATACCTAATAGTCATGTTATGGAAGTTAAAACATCATTTTACATGGTCGGGAGCATTACATGTGCTTACGTGCATGCCCGACGCCCCCCGATTGCCTCCAAAAACACATCAGTCCCAACAATGACCATTTTGAACATAGCTAACGACCTCAAATTGAAAAATTTAAAGAACAAAAGTTGTAGGTCTACTCGTGCTCGTTCCGGATCATCTTGAATCACCTAAATCCGAGTTCGTATGAAAACGTTATGGCCGGTTTACCACAGGAGGTCAAAACAGTCCCGGACTGACTTTTCCTCCCGGCGCAGCTGCGCCCCAACCAGCCTTGGGGGCAGCGCAGCTGTGCCCCTGGCAGCATGTTACGCGACTTTTTTTCCAGTTTGTGATTCTGGCGAATTTTTTAACCCTTTCCTCCTTCCAATCATCATAAATCAAGCTATACAAATTTGATTGAGTCCGTTTTCGACTCTATGGATTCGTGAAACACTGAACTACTCATCTATATGATAATTATAAAACTTCAAAAACATTAACAATTCCTTTTAAGGGCTACAATTTAGTGTTCATGCTAATTTTTCATGTTTTACATATATTTAGCGAATTCATTCACTACGAATTCGTTTTACATCCGTTTTGACTCGTTCAACTTGGTTTGTTTTCGTTTTTTTCGAGTACTATCATAATACATCATCAATTTAAGGTTATATACATGATCTAACCATCAATTTAAGCCTTAAAATAGACTAAAATACATATACTAAGCCATAACCCAAATTTCTTCATCTTCCAACACATCTTTATGAATTTGATTTCTTAAAAATCACTTTTAGATGATATAAAGCATATTAAACATATCCATTAACATCTATAACCAATTCCTTAACGAATTAACCGTAGAAATCCAACTTTTCAAGGAATACTCAAGAAAATAAAACTAAGAACTCAAAGCTAGATTATTACCTTTGATTCTTGTTTAGATTATCTAGATGATTAGAGCAACTTTGGTTGAATCATCTTCCTTCTTTGATTTTACAAAACATCTTCTCAATTTTTCCTCTAGGCTCTCTCTTCTTCTCTGTTCTTCTTCTTCTTAGCCTTAGGAATATTTTTACGTGAATAAAACTAACAAAGCCTTAATAATGTTTTTAACGCATCAATTAAAATACAAATAGCTGTTTAAAATACCAAAGGTCATAAGACCTTGTTTGGCTGGCATCAAATAACACCTTTCTAATTTATTATTATAAATCTCTTATTATAAGGCCCATTTGTCATACCTTTATTTTATTATTAAACTATTTAGCCTCATTAAGTAATTATGCAAATATAACATGTATAATTACTACACTATAAATTATGAAATTACCTTGGTAACTAAAATAAACATCTCTATTAGAATAAATATTTCCATTAAAATAGTTAATATTTATTCCCTTTATTTTAATTAACTCACATGAATTATATAATTATAATATATAATTATTTAATTCCTTTCCTCGCATAAATTGTCTCAATACAATTTATTTAATCCATACATCTAATCACTACTTAAATTTTAATCAATTTATTTAATATCATCATACTTAAATAAATTATTCCATAATAATTTCCATTGAATATTTATTTTATTCATTAATCCTAACACCAATATTTATTTATAATTATATTGGTTCTTCTCATTCTCATACCCATTTACATTCACTTGGCTAAATATAATATATTAAGCCATTACATAAACGTATTACTCTTACATGTAATATATTACCTTCATATTTTATTAAAACAATTATATTTATATTAATTCACTATTTTATTTAAGTGAATACTCACATTATTTATGAGATTTAATTCATAATAATTCCACTGTCAACAAGGAATAATAACCAAATTATATTATTTCATAATATAATCTTTAACTTAATTAAATTAACAAATAATATTCAGTTAATTTTCTTTTCGTAATAACTTCATTTAATTTCTTCAATAGTTAAATTAACTATTAAACCTCATCATCCCAATATATGAATATATATATATATATATATATATATATATATTTACTTACACGCAAAATATGTCATAATAAGAATTTCATTCATTAAATTCTTATTTTAACGATTTCTGAAAATCCGGGTTGTCACATCATTCCCTCCTTATAAGGATTCCGTCCTCGGAATCACCGAAACCCTACCTTACTCAGGTTTCCATCAAATCTTTTTAAAAACATTAATCGTTGAAAACTTCAACACATTACCTTAATATAGGTTATACATATATATTCTACTACATTCCGTTCTTTAACAAATTTTAGGTTTTATTTCATAACCTTCAATTAAACACAATTATGTTTCAAATATTATATATTTTCTAACTCGTTCATTTCCCTTCTAAGGATCATTACCATATACTTTACTCGTCGAAGACATATACTTCATAATTCACTATCTTATGAGTATTCGGGTTATCACATTAACCCCTTCTTCTAAGAATTTCGTCCTCAAAATTTACATTAATCTTCATTCATTCAATCTATCAAAGTAGATTTTAAGTTAATCTTATGCACTAACTTGTTCTGTTCCACAACTATTTCTTTCTAGGGAATATTATTCTTGTCACCTTCACCTTCAGAATAATAAGAATCTTCCACAATTGTTCAATAATTGGGAACCGATATGAATAACAGGAATTTAAAAGATTCCAACTCATGCTGAGGGGTCATAAGACCTTGAACTCTTCTCCCGGTTTAATAGTGCATCACCACTGTAAACCATCTTTAACAGAATATTTAGCAATCACATAGACTGAAAACACTCTCTGCAAGTACTCTAGGTGATCAGCCTATCGTACCCCTACGTCGTGCACAACGTATTACATCTTAACATCGTAACGGCTATATGCGTTACTCTCGGAACCATTGTCTCCGATAACATGTACCCTTTTACAGGGTTGTTCACCTCAGCTTCTTAACATTTGAATCCTCACCAAAATAATTTGGTTTGGCATAGTTTGACAAAGAACGCTTGAATTTCATGAACTTCTTTTAACATTCGTCTAGCTGAATAGAGTAGCATAGACTTCTAGCAATAACTCGGACATCAATCGGGATATATAAATATATATATCTTTAACCAACTCAAAATATATATATATTTTCATTTAAAGAAACTAAAAGTAAATAAATCCCTTGTTCTTTTTATAGTTTAAGGAAACTAAAAATAAATGAATATTTTCATAATATCCTGATACCGTGCCGTAATAATGGTACGTTGAGGATTTCGTCATTACATGACGTCGTTATACTACATCATACCATAGTGGGCTGATGATCATACGATCACAACCAACACTAGGTTTAACTGCATTGATAACTTCCTCGATTATTGTCTTTACACCATATCAAATGATGCATAGAACACATAAAATACATTTTGAAAATTTAAAATTATTTTTGTCTAGTTGAAGCAATTAGCATAGATATGTGAATAATAGCACTATTTTTTAAAAAAAATCATTGGTTCCATCATTTGATCCAATGTTTTTTTTTAAGAAAACAGAAGTGCAACATCAGCACGAAGTCAATAAATTTCGAAAATCTAGCAAAGCTAGGAGATTTAGAATATAAAACTTTCTCCATCAATTAAATATTTACTCCATCATTACTTAATCATTCTATCAACCTTAAACAACATCAATGCTTCCTACACCATAACCTTTCTATTCCCAGTATAGTTCATCAAACTTTCCACACTTTGAAAGTCAGGAATTTTCCACAATAATATGAGTTTAAGAACTTCCTAGTCAGACCATAGGCGTCCATTCGCTGAGGAGTTCCAAACATACCATATGATTATGAGTCATGAACTTACCATAAGCATGAGTTTTAAGAACTCGCACTTAATCCTAATAACATCTTACTAATCTTAATAGTCTCTAACTATCAAATATACACATGAGAAAAGAATCACCTTTTCACCACATATACATTGATAGCGCGACACCTACATTCCAATGATTATCAATGTGATAAACAAAGTGCTAGCACCAAACCCTCGCCCATACAAAGGTTTGTACAACTCAGCCATCACATGATTATTCAATTGAAATCCCACCTAACTCTATCTTGCTCATAACTTGCTCTATACTCGATACAATTTCCTTGTATCTCATCATTTATAACTCCTCGTGAGTTAACCTCATACTATATCATAGTACATTCTCGTTATAGCATCAAACTATAACTATTCAATCATTACTGACCATCTGTCTTTCAACTTTAAAAGATCACGTCGTGACCTTATTCTATAATCATCTCCCTTATGATTCTTTCTTATCTCATTATCATTTTGTGTTAAAACTTCTTATCTTTACCTATCATCATGTCATATCATGACTTCATTATGATTAATCTTATAGACTTCGTCTATTCATCGTTATTCGTCATCTTTATTATTGGAGTTAGGTAACTCCTGATTCTCATCTTCATATCTCTTCAAGATTCTTCTTTGAATCTTCTTGTTTATTTATTAACTCTTCTTTTAAGAATTTCTAACTTCGTTTATAAAGTTCAACCTTTTATTCGAGTTTTATTCCTCGTTATTCTTACCTTCTTCTTATAATATTTTTAGGACTTAACTCATCCTATACATCTACTTTTGTGAAAGGAATCACCTTTTCGTTATACGTAACTTAACTGCTCATTCTCTAAGGTCATAGCCTAAGGTACTCTTACCTAAGGTGTATAACCTATCAGCTCTGACCAACTGTAACGACCCCAAAATTCATACAATACAACTCTCGACATCGGTCGTTAAGAATACATCCTTATTCAGACTTTACATCATAAATCAATGATACAATCACTAAAAATACGGAATATTTAAAACTTTTATATTATTCCTTCTTTATTATCCCTGAATCTCAACCTTTATCATTACATAACTTTGATTCAACCTTATTTCATGAATCGCTTCGTCAGAGTTATTATAAACAAAAACTTACAACCACGTTCAATAACCCTTATACATCGGGTAAAATTTAAACTTTACAACTCAACATCTGTTAACCATCATACATTATCAAATACATTATCTGAAACCTTAAACAGGGTCCAAAATAATAACAATTCAGCCAAAGTATATAAAACTTCATGCATTACATCTGATTCATTTCTTTCAAGTAGCACATAGCGTTACCTTGAATCCTTAACCTGCAAAAGTGATTATTTGCAAGAATGAGCTCGACAGCTCAGCAAGATCTAACAGCTTTCATGCATCACATAGCACATAAATACATGCTCAACATACATCTCATAATAATTAAAGTAACATGGCATATATGCTTTACTTCACATACCAAATATAAAGATTGAGTTCCTTACTCAATCAACATTCTTTAATCAATCAATGTAGTCATAAATTAACTTTAACATTTCATGCTTACAACATATCATGCTCTTTGCAAAATAATTTAAAAACAGTTCATCATCAAGTTCATGTAGAAAATAGGAACTGAAAGACTTGCCTTGATCGTTGTTTACCAATAACAGTTTAACAGCTTACAGATATTTGCACTTCACGTGCCCTACACAATTATAAAATCATGTACATCAACTAATAGTCACATAGCAAAGCATATTAGTTATAATTTAAACTTTACTCTACATCTCATAACCCTTCCTATTATCAATACACAATGTTTCACTTGATTGTGTTAACTATCGACTTATATTTCACTATAATTCTTTTTTTAGTAATATTCGAAATTCATTCAAGTGTTTAAGTCCTGCTAGGACTACCTATTGGTTTTATACTAACCACATTTCATATATAATAATGTTCGTTATATTAGAATCGAAACACTATTTAAGTGTATTACCACATTAGACGGAGTTTCGACGTTTATACGTCACACGCCTAACTCGCCTCTTTTGCATGTATTTTGCATGTTCCTATATTGCGTTAAATTACTCTATAATATTTCATTCTTATTGAAAACATAATATTAAACAAGGTCATACACACTCGTTACGGCGCTGCGACGCTTGCACGTCCGTACGTCAAACTTGCCTATTCGAACGCCCAAACGGCACGCATTTATGCACGCTTAGCACGCCCAACCGAATTGTCTAATACTCAAGTGTTAGTGTTAAGTATCATTATAATACCTAATAGTCATGTTATGGAAGTTAAAACATCATTTTACATGGTCGGGAGCATTACATGTGCTTACGTGCATGCCCGACGCCCCCCGATTGCCTCCAAAAATACATCAGTCCCAACAATGACCATTTTGAACTTAGCTAACGACCTCAAATTGAAAAACTTAAAGAACAAAAGTTGTAGGTCTACTCGTGCTCGTTCCGGATCATCTTGAATCACCTAAATCCGAGTTCGTATGAAAACGTTATGGCCGGTTTACCACAGGAGGTCAAAACAGTCCCGGACTGACTTTTCCTCCCGGCGCAGCTGCGCCCCAACCAGCCTTGGGGGCAGCGCAGCTGTGCCCCTGGCAGCATGTTACGCGACTTTTTTTCCAGTTTGTGATTCTGGCGAATTTTCTAACCCTTTCCTCCTTCCAATCATCATAAATCAAGCTATACAAATTTGATTGAGTCCGTTTTCGACTCTATGGATTCGTGAAACACTGAACTACTCATCTATATGATAATTATAAAACTTCAAAACATTAACAATTCCTTTTAAGGGCTACAATTTAGTGTTCATGCTAATTTTTCATGTTTTACATATATTTAGCGAATTCATTCACTACGAATTCGTTTTACATCCGTTTTGACTCGTTCAACTTGGTTTGTTTTCGTTTTTTTCGAGTACTATCATAATACATCATCAATTTAAGGTTATATACATGATCTAACCATCAATTTAAGCCTTAAAATAGACTAAAATACATATACTAAGCCATAACCCAAATTTCTTCATCTTCCAACACATCTTTATGAATTTGATTTCTTAAAAATCACTTTTAGATGATATAAAGCATATTAAACATATCCATTAACATCTATAACCAATTCCTTAACGAATTAACCGTAGAAATCCAACTTTTCAAGGAATACTCAAGAAAATAAAACTAAGAACTCAAAGCTAGATTATTACCTTTGATTCTAGTTTAGATTATCTAGATGATTAGAGCAACTTTGGTTGAATCATCTTCCTTCTTTGATTTTACAAAACATCTTCTCAATTTTTCCTCTAGGCTCTCTCTTCTTCTCTGTTCTTCTTCTTCTTAGCCTTAGGAATATTTTTACGTGAATAAAACGAACAAAGCCTTAATAATATTTTTAACGCATCAATTAAAATACAAATAGCTGTTTAAAATACCAAAGGTCATAAGACCTTGTTTGGCTGGCATCAAATAACACCTTTCTAATTTATTATTATAAATCTCTTATTATAAGGCCCATTTGTCATACCTTTATTTTATTATTAAACTATTTAGCCTCATTAAGTAATTATGCAAATATAACATGTATAATTACTACACTATAAATTATGAAATTACCTTGGTAACTAAAATAAACATCTCTATTAGAATAAATATTTCCATTAAAATAGTTAATATTTATTCCCTTTATTTTAATTAACTCACATGAATTATATAATTATAATATATAATTATTTAATTCCTTTCCTCGCATAAATTGTCTCAATACAATTTATTTAATCCATACATCTAATCACTACTTAAATTTTAATCAATTTATTTAATATCATCATACTTAAATAAATTATTCCATAATAATTTCCATTGAATATTTATTTTATTCATTAATCCTAACACCAATATTTATTTATAATTATATTGGTTCTTCTCATTCTCATACCCATTTACATTCACTTGGCTAAATATAATATATTAAGCCATTACATAAACGTATTACTCTTACATGTAATATATTACCTTCATATTTTATTAAAACAATTATATTTATATTAATTCACTATTTTATTTAAGTGAATACTCACATTATTTATGAGATTTAATTCATAATAATTCCACTGTCAACAAGGAATAATAACCAAATTATATTATTTCATAATATAATCTTTAACTTAATTAAATTAACAAATAATATTCAGTTAATTTTCTTTTCGTAATAACTTCATTTAATTTCTTCAATAGTTAAATTAACTATTAAACCTCATCATCCCAATATATGAATATATATATATATATATATATATATATATATTTACTTACACGCAAAATATGTCATAATAAGAATTTCATTCATTAAATTCTTATTTTAACGATTTCTGAAAATCCGGGTTGTCACATCATTCCCTCCTTATAAGGATTCCGTCCTCGGAATCACCGAAACCCTACCTTACTCAGGTTTCCATCAAATCTTTTTAAAAACATTAATCGTTGAAAACTTCAACACATTACCTTAATATAGGTTATACATATATATTCTACTACATTCCGTTCTTTAACAAATTTTAGGTTTTATTTCATAACCTTCAATTAAACACAATTATGTTTCAAATATTATATATTTTCTAACTCGTTCATTTCCCTTCTAAGGATCATTACCATATACTTTACTCGTCGAAGACATATACTTCATAATTCACTATCTTATGAGTATTCGGGTTATCACATTAACCCCTTCTTCTAAGAATTTCGTCCTCAAAATTTACATTAATCTTCATTCATTCAATCTATCAAAGTAGATTTTAAGTTAATCTTATGCACTAACTTGTTCTGTTCCACAACTATTTCTTTCTAGGGAATATTATTCTTGTCACCTTCACCTTCAGAATAATAAGAATCTTCCACAATTGTTCAATAATTGGGAACCGATATGAATAACAGGAATTTAAAAGATTCCAACTCATGCTGAGGGGTCATAAGACCTTGAACTCTTCTCCCGGTTTAATAGTGCATCACCACTGTAAACCATCTTTAACAGAATATTTAGCAATCACATAGACTGAAAACACTCTCTGCAAGTACTCTAGGTGATCAGCCTATCGTACCCCTACGTCGTGCACAACGTATTACATCTTAACATCGTAACGGCTATATGCGTTACTCTCGGAACCATTGTCTCCGATAACATGTACCCTTTACAGGGTTGTTCACCTCAGCTTCTTAACATTTGAATCCTCACCAAAATAATTTGGTTTGGCATAGTTTGACAAAGAACGCTTGAATTTCATGAACTTCTTTTAACATTCGTCTAGCTGAATAGAGTAGCATAGACTTCTAGCAATAACTCGGACATCAATCGGGATATATAAATATATATATCTTAACCAACTCAAAATATATATATTTTTTCATTTAAAGAAACTAAAAGTAAATAATCCCTTGTTCTTTTTATAGTTTAAGGAAACTAAAAATAAATGAATATTTTCATAATATCCTGATACCGTACCGTAATAATGGTACGTTGAGGATTTCGTCATTACATGACGTCGTTATACTACATCATACCATAGTGGGCTGATGATCATACGATCACAACCAACACTAGGTTTAACTGCATTGATAACTTCCTCGATTATTGTCTTTACACCATATCAAATGATGCATAGAACACATAAAATACATTTTGAAAATTTAAAATTATTTTTGTCTAGTTGAAGCAATTAGCATAGATATGTGAATAATAGCACTATTTTTTAAAAAAAATCATTGGTTCCATCATTTGATCCAATGTTTTTTTTAAGAAAACAGAAGTGCAACATCAGCACGAAGTCAATAAATTTCGAAAATCTAGCAAAGCTAGGAGATTTAGAATATAAAACTTTCTCCATCAATTAAATATTTACTCCATCATTACTTAATCATTCTATCAACCTTAAACAACATCAATGCTTCCTACACCATAACCTTTCTATTCCCAGTATAGTTCATCAAACTTTCCACACTTTGAAAGTCAGGAATTTTCCACAATAATATGAGTTTAAGAACTTCCTAGTCAGACCATAGGCGTCCATTCGCTGAGGAGTTCCAAACATACCATATGATTATGAGTCATGAACTTACCATAAGCATGAGTTTTAAGAACTCGCACTTAATCCTAATAACATCTTACTAATCTTAATAGTCTCTAACTATCAAATATACACATGAGAAAAGAATCACCTTTTCACCACATATACATTGATAGCGCGACACCTACATTCCAATGATTATCAATGTGATAAACAAAGTGCTAGCACCAAACCCTCGCCCATACAAAGGTTTGTACAACTCAGCCATCACATGATTATTCAATTGAAATCCCACCTAACTCTATCTTGCTCATAACTTGCTCTATACTCGATACAATTTCCTTGTATCTCATCATTTATAACTCCTCGTGAGTTAACCTCATACTATATCATAGTACATTCTCGTTATAGCATCAAACTATAACTATTCAATCATTACTGACCATCTGTCTTTCAACTTTAAAAGATCACGTCGTGACCTTATTCTATAATCATCTCCCTTATGATTCTTTCTTATCTCATTATCATTTTGTGTTAAAACTTCTTATCTTTACCTATCATCATGTCATATCATGACTTCATTATGATTAATCTTATAGACTTCGTCTATTCATCGTTATTCGTCATCTTTATTATTGGAGTTAGGTAACTCCTGATTCTCATCTTCATATCTCTTCAAGATTCTTCTTTGAATCTTCTTGTTTATTTATTAACTCTTCTTTTAAGAATTTCTAACTTCGTTTATAAAGTTCAACCTTTTATTCGAGTTTTATTCCTCGTTATTCTTACCTTCTTCTTATAATATTTTTAGGACTTAACTCATCCTATACATCTACTTTTGTGAAAGGAATCACCTTTTCGTTATACGTAACTTAACTGCTCATTCTCTAAGGTCATAGCCTAAGGTACTCTTACCTAAGGTGTATAACCTATCAGCTCTGATACCAACTGTAACGACCCCAAAATTCATACAATACAACTCTCGACATCGGTCGTTAAGAATACATCCTTATTCAGACTTTACATCATAAATCAATGATACAATCACTAAAAATACGGAATATTTAAAACTTTTATATTATTCCTTCTTTATTATCCCTGAATCTCAACCTTTATCATTACATAACTTTGATTCAACCTTATTTCATGAATCGCTTCGTCAGAGTTATTATAAACAAAAACTTACAACCACGTTCAATAACCCTTATACATCGGGTAAAATTTAAACTTTACAACTCAACATCTGTTAACCATCATACATTATCAAATACATTATCTGAAACCTTAAACAGGGTCCAAAATAATAACAATTCAGCCAAAGTATATAAAACTTCATGCATTACATCTGATTCATTTCTTTCAAGTAGCACATAGCGTTACCTTGAATCCTTAACCTGCAAAAGTGATTATTTGCAAGAATGAGCTCGACAGCTCAGCAAGATCTAACAGCTTTCATGCATCACATAGCACATAAATACATGCTCAACATACATCTCATAATAATTAAAGTAACATGGCATATATGCTTTACTTCACATAACAAATATAAAGATTGAGTTCCTTACTCAATCAACATTCTTTAATCAATCAATGTAGTCATAAATTAACTTTAACATTTCATGCTTACAACATATCATGCTCTTTGCAAAATAATTTAAAAACAGTTCATCATCAAGTTCATGTAGAAAATAGGAACTGAAAGACTTGCCTTGATCGTTGTTTACCAATAACAGTTTAACAGCTTACAGATATTTGCACTTCACGTGCCCTACACAATTATAAAATCATGTACATCAACTAATAGTCACATAGCAAAGCATATTAGTTATAATTTAAACTTTACTCTACATCTCATAACCCTTCCTATTATCAATACACAATGTTTCACTTGATTGTGTTAACTATCGACTTATATTTCACTATAATTCTTTTTTTAGTAATATTCGAAATTCATTCAAGTGTTTAAGTCCTTCTAGGACTACCTATTGGTTTTATATTAACCACATTTCATATATAATAATGTTCGTTATATTAGAATCGAAACACTATTTAAGTGTATTACCACATTACACGGCGTTTCGACGTTTATACGTCACACGCCTAACTCGCCTCTTTTGCATGTATTTTGCATGTTCCTATATTGCGTTAAATTACTCTATAATATTTCATTCTTATTGAAAACATAATATTAAACAAGGTCATACACACTCGTTACGGCGCTGCGACGCTTGCACGTCCGTACGTCAAACTTGCCTATTCGAACGCCCAAACGGCACGCATTTATGCACGCTTAGCACGCCCAACCGAATTGTCTAATACTCAAGTGTTAGTGTTAAGTATCATTATAATACCTAATAGTCATGTTATGGAAGTTAAAACATCATTTTACATGGTCGGGAGCATTACATGTGCTTACGTGCATGCCCGACGCCCCCCGATTGCCTCCAAAAATACATCAGTCCCAACAATGACCATTTTGAACTTAGCTAACGACCTCAATTGAAAAACTTAAAGAACAAAAGTTGTAGGTCTACTCGTGCTCGTTCCGGATCATCTTGAATCACCTAAATCCGAGTTCGTATGAAAACGTTATGGCCGGTTTACCACAGGAGGTCAAAACAGTCCCGGACTGACTTTTCCTCCCGGCGCAGCTGCGCCCCAACCAGCCTTGGGGGCAGCGCAGCTGTGCCCCTGGCAGCATGTTACGCGACTTTTTTTCCAGTTTGTGATTCTGGCGAATTTTTTAACCCTTTCCTCCTTCCAATCATCATAAATCAAGCTATACAAATTTGATTGAGTCCGTTTTCGACTCTATGGATTCGTGAAACACTGAACTACTCATCTATATGATAATTATAAAACTTCAAAAACATTAACAATTCCTTTTAAGGGCTACAATTTAGTGTTCATGCTAATTTTTCATGTTTTACATATATTTAGCGAATTCATTCACTACGAATTCGTTTTACATCCGTTTTGACTCGTTCAACTTGGTTTGTTTTCGTTTTTTTCGAGTACTATCATAATACATCATCAATTTAAGGTTATATACATGATCTAACCATCAATTTAAGCCTTAAAATAGACTAAAATACATATACTAAGCCATAACCCAAATTTCTTCATCTTCCAACACATCTTTATGAATTTGATTTCTTAAAAATCACTTTTAGATGATATAAAGCATATTAAACATATCCATTAACATCTATAACCAATTCCTTAACGAATTAACCGTAGAAATCCAACTTTTCAAGGAATACTCAAGAAAATAAAACTAAGAACTCAAAGCTAGATTATTACCTTTGATTCTTGTTTAGATTATCTAGATGATTAGAGCAACTTTGGTTGAATCATCTTCCTTCTTTAATTTTACAAAACATCTTCTCAATTTTTCCTCTAGGCTCTCTCTTCTTCTCTGTTCTTCTTCTTCTTAGCCTTAGGAATATTTTTACGTGAATAAAACGAACAAAGCCTTAATAATATTTTTAACGCATCAATTAAAATACAAATAGCTGTTTAAAATACCAAAGGTCATAAGACCTTGTTTGGCTGGCATCAAATAACACCTTTCTAATTTATTATTATAAATCTCTTATTATAAGGCCCATTTGTCATACCTTTATTTTATTATTAAACTATTTAGCCTCATTAAGTAATTATGCAAATATAACATGTATAATTACTACACTATAAATTATGAAATTACCTTGGTAACTAAAATAAACATCTCTATTAGAATAAATATTTCCATTAAAATAGTTAATATTTATTCCCTTTATTTTAATTAACTCACATGAATTATATAATTATAATATATAATTATTTAATTCCTTTCCTCGCATAAATTGTCTCAATACAATTTATTTAATCCATACATCTAATCACTACTTAAATTTTAATCAATTTATTTAATATCATCATACTTAAATAAATTATTCCATAATAATTTCCATTGAATATTTATTTTATTCATTAATCCTAACACCAATATTTATTTATAATTATATTGGTTCTTCTCATTCTCATACCCATTTACATTCACTTGGCTAAATATAATATATTAAGCCATTACATAAACGTATTACTCTTACATGTAATATATTACCTTCATATTTTATTAAAACAATTATATTTATATTAATTCACTATTTTATTTAAGTGAATACTCACATTATTTATGAGATTTAATTCATAATAATTCCACTGTCAACAAGGAATAATAACCAAATTATATTATTTCATAATATAATCTTTAACTTAATTAAATTAACAAATAATATTCAGTTAATTTTCTTTTCGTAATAACTTCATTTAATTTCTTCAATAGTTAAATTAACTATTAAACCTCATCATCCCAATATATGAATATATATATATATATATATATATATATATATATATTTACTTACACGCAAAATATGTCATAATAAGAATTTCATTCATTAAATTCTTATTTTAACGATTTCTGAAAATCCGGGTTGTCACATCATTCCCTCCTTATAAGGATTCCGTCCTCGGAATCACCGAAACCCTACCTTACTCAGGTTTCCATCAAATCTTTTTAAAAACATTAATCGTTGAAAACTTCAACACATTACCTTAATATAGGTTATACATATATATTCTACTACATTCCGTTCTTTAACAAATTTTAGGTTTTATTTCATAACCTTCAATTAAACACAATTATGTTTCAAATATTATATATTTTCTAACTCGTTCATTTCCCTTCTAAGGATCATTACCATATACTTTACTCGTCGAAGACATATACTTCATAATTCACTATCTTATGAGTATTCGGGTTATCACATTAACCCCTTCTTCTAAGAATTTCGTCCTCAAAATTTACATTAATCTTCATTCATTCAATCTATCAAAGTAGATTTTAAGTTAATCTTATGCACTAACTTGTTCTGTTCCACAACTATTTCTTTCTAGGGAATATTATTCTTGTCACCTTCACCTTCAGAATAATAAGAATCTTCCACAATTGTTCAATAATTGGGAACCGATATGAATAACAGGAATTTAAAAGATTCCAACTCATGCTGAGGGGTCATAAGACCTTGAACTCTTCTCCCGGTTTAATAGTGCATCACCACTGTAAACCATCTTTAACAGAATATTTAGCAATCACATAGACTGAAAACACTCTCTGCAAGTACTCTAGGTGATCAGCCTATCGTACCCCTACGTCGTGCACAACGTATTACATCTTAACATCGTAACGGCTATATGCGTTACTCTCGGAACCATTGTCTCCGATAACATGTACCCTTTTACAGGGTTGTTCACCTCAGCTTCTTAACATTTGAATCCTCACCAAAATAATTTGGTTTGGCATAGTTTGACAAAGAACGCTTGAATTTCATGAACTTCTTTTAACATTCGTCTAGCTGAATAGAGTAGCATAGACTTCTAGCAATAACTCGGACATCAATCGGGATATATAAATATATATATCTTTAACCAACTCAAAATATATATATTTTTTCATTTAAAGAAACTAAAAGTAAATAAATCCCTTGTTCTTTTTATAGTTTAAGGAAACTAAAAATAAATGAATATTTTCATAATATCCTGATACCGTACCGTAATAATGGTACGTTGAGGATTTCGTCATTACATGACGTCGTTATACTACATCATACCATAGTGGGCTGATGATCATACGATCACAACCAACACTAGGTTTAACTGCATTGATAACTTCCTCGATTATTGTCTTTACACCATATCAAATGATGCATAGAACACATAAAATACATTTTGAAAATTTAAAATTATTTTTGTCTAGTTGAAGCAATTAGCATAGATATGTGAATAATAGCACTATTTTTTAAAAAAAATCATTGGTTCCATCATTTGATCCAATGTTTTTTTTAAGAAAACAGAAGTGCAACATCAGCACGAAGTCAATAAATTTCGAAAATCTAGCAAAGCTAGGAGATTTAGAATATAAAACTTTCTCCATCAATTAAATATTTACTCCATCATTACTTAATCATTCTATCAACCTTAAACAACATCAATGCTTCCTACACCATAACCTTTCTATTCCCAGTATAGTTCATCAAACTTTCCACACTTTGAAAGTCAGGAATTTTCCACAATAATATGAGTTTAAGAACTTCCTAGTCAGACCATAGGCGTCCATTCGCTGAGGAGTTCCAAACATACCATATGATTATGAGTCATGAACTTACCATAAGCATGAGTTTTAAGAACTCGCACTTAATCCTAATAACATCTTACTAATCTTAATAGTCTCTAACTATCAAATATACACATGAGAAAAGAATCACCTTTTCACCACATATACATTGATAGCGCGACACCTACATTCCAATGATTATCAATGTGATAAACAAAGTGCTAGCACCAAACCCTCGCCCATACAAAGGTTTGTACAACTCAGCCATCACATGATTATTCAATTGAAATCCCACCTAACTCTATCTTGCTCATAACTTGCTCTATACTCGATACAATTTCCTTGTATCTCATCATTTATAACTCCTCGTGAGTTAACCTCATACTATATCATAGTACATTCTCGTTATAGCATCAAACTATAACTATTCAATCATTACTGACCATCTGTCTTTCAACTTTAAAAGATCACGTCGTGACCTTATTCTATAATCATCTCCCTTATGATTCTTTCTTATCTCATTATCATTTTGTGTTAAAACTTCTTATCTTTACCTATCATCATGTCATATCATGACTTCATTATGATTAATCTTATAGACTTCGTCTATTCATCGTTATTCGTCATCTTTATTATTGGAGTTAGGTAACTCCTGATTCTCATCTTCATATCTCTTCAAGATTCTTCTTTGAATCTTCTTGTTTATTTATTAACTCTTCTTTTAAGAATTTCTAACTTCGTTTATAAAGTTCAACCTTTTATTCGAGTTTTATTCCTCGTTATTCTTACCTTCTTCTTATAATATTTTTAGGACTTAACTCATCCTATACATCTACTTTTGTGAAAGGAATCACCTTTTCGTTATACGTAACTTAACTGCTCATTCTCTAAGGTCATAGCCTAAGGTACTCTTACCTAAGGTGTATAACCTATCAGCTCTGATACCAACTGTAACGACCCCAAAATTCATACAATACAACTCTCGACATCGGTCGTTAAGAATACATCCTTATTCAGACTTTACATCATAAATCAATGATACAATCACTAAAAATACGGAATATTTAAAACTTTTATATTATTCCTTCTTTATTATCCCTGAATCTCAACCTTTATCATTACATAACTTTGATTCAACCTTATTTCATGAATCGCTTCGTCAGAGTTATTATAAACAAAAACTTACAACCACGTTCAATAACCCTTATACATCGGGTAAAATTTAAACTTTACAACTCAACATCTGTTAACCATCATACATTATCAAATACATTATCTGAAACCTTAAACAGGGTCCAAAATAATAACAATTCAGCCAAAGTATATAAAACTTCATGCATTACATCTGATTCATTTCTTTCAAGTAGCACATAGCGTTACCTTGAATCCTTAACCTGCAAAAGTGATTATTTGCAAGAATGAGCTCGACAGCTCAGCAAGATCTAACAGCTTTCATGCATCACATAGCACATAAATACATGCTCAACATACATCTCATAATAATTAAAGTAACATGGCATATATGCTTTACTTCACATAACAAATATAAAGATTGAGTTCCTTACTCAATCAACATTCTTTAATCAATCAATGTAGTCATAAATTAACTTTAACATTTCATGCTTACAACATATCATGCTCTTTGCAAAATAATTTAAAAACAGTTCATCATCAAGTTCATGTAGAAAATAGGAACTGAAAGACTTGCCTTGATCGTTGTTTACCAATAACAGTTTAACAGCTTACAGATATTTGCACTTCACGTGCCCTACACAATTATAAAATCATGTACATCAACTAATAGTCACATAGCAAAGCATATTAGTTATAATTTAAACTTTACTCTACATCTCATAACCCTTCCTATTATCAATACACAATGTTTCACTTGATTGTGTTAACTATCGACTTATATTTCACTATAATTCTTTTTTTAGTAATATTCGAAATTCATTCAAGTGTTTAAGTCCTTCTAGGACTACCTATTGGTTTTATATTAACCACATTTCATATATAATAATGTTCGTTATATTAGAATCGAAACACTATTTAAGTGTATTACCACATTACACGGCGTTTCGACGTTTATACGTCACACGCCTAACTCGCCTCTTTTGCATGTATTTTGCATGTTCCTATATTGCGTTAAATTACTCTATAATATTTCATTCTTATTGAAAACATAATATTAAACAAGGTCATACACACTCGTTACGGCGCTGCGACGCTTGCACGTCCGTACGTCAAACTTGCCTATTCGAACGCCCAAACGGCACGCATTTATGCACGCTTAGCACGCCCAACCGAATTGTCTAATACTCAAGTGTTAGTGTTAAGTATCATTATAATACCTAATAGTCATGTTATGGAAGTTAAAACATCATTTTACATGGTCGGGAGCATTACATGTGCTTACGTGCATGCCCGACGCCCCCCGATTGCCTCCAAAAATACATCAGTCCCAACAATGACCATTTTGAACTTAGCTAACGACCTCAAATTGAAAAACTTAAAGAACAAAAGTTGTAGGTCTACTCGTGCTCGTTCCGGATCATCTTGAATCACCTAAATCCGAGTTCGTATGAAAACGTTATGGCCGGTTTACCACAGGAGGTCAAAACAGTCCCGGACTGACTTTTCCTCCCGGCGCAGCTGCGCCCCAACCAGCCTTGGGGGCAGCGCAGCTGTGCCCCTGGCAGCATGTTACGCGACTTTTTTTCCAGTTTGTGATTCTGGCGAATTTTTTAACCCTTTCCTCCTTCCAATCATCATAAATCAAGCTATACAAATTTGATTGAGTCCGTTTTCGACTCTATGGATTCGTGAAACACTGAACTACTCATCTATATGATAATTATAAAACTTCAAAAACATTAACAATTCCTTTTAAGGGCTACAATTTAGTGTTCATGCTAATTTTTCATGTTTTACATATATTTAGCGAATTCATTCACTACGAATTCGTTTTACATCCGTTTTGACTCGTTCAACTTGGTTTGTTTTCGTTTTTTTCGAGTACTATCATAATACATCATCAATTTAAGGTTATATACATGATCTAACCATCAATTTAAGCCTTAAAATAGACTAAAATACATATACTAAGCCATAACCCAAATTTCTTCATCTTCCAACACATCTTTATGAATTTGATTTCTTAAAAATCACTTTTAGATGATATAAAGCATATTAAACATATCCATTAACATCTATAACCAATTCCTTAACGAATTAACCGTAGAAATCCAACTTTTCAAGGAATACTCAAGAAAATAAAACTAAGAACTCAAAGCTAGATTATTACCTTTGATTCTTGTTTAGATTATCTAGATGATTAGAGCAACTTTGGTTGAATCATCTTCCTTCTTTAATTTTACAAAACATCTTCTCAATTTTTCCTCTAGGCTCTCTCTTCTTCTCTGTTCTTCTTCTTCTTAGCCTTAGGAATATTTTTACGTGAATAAAACGAACAAAGCCTTAATAATATTTTTAACGCATCAATTAAAATACAAATAGCTGTTTAAAATACCAAAGGTCATAAGACCTTGTTTGGCTGGCATCAAATAACACCTTTCTAATTTATTATTATAAATCTCTTATTATAAGGCCCATTTGTCATACCTTTATTTTATTATTAAACTATTTAGCCTCATTAAGTAATTATGCAAATATAACATGTATAATTACTACACTATAAATTATGAAATTACCTTGGTAACTAAAATAAACATCTCTATTAGAATAAATATTTCCATTAAAATAGTTAATATTTATTCCCTTTATTTTAATTAACTCACATGAATTATATAATTATAATATATAATTATTTAATTCCTTTCCTCGCATAAATTGTCTCAATACAATTTATTTAATCCATACATCTAATCACTACTTAAATTTTAATCAATTTATTTAATATCATCATACTTAAATAAATTATTCCATAATAATTTCCATTGAATATTTATTTTATTCATTAATCCTAACACCAATATTTATTTATAATTATATTGGTTCTTCTCATTCTCATACCCATTTACATTCACTTGGCTAAATATAATATATTAAGCCATTACATAAACGTATTACTCTTACATGTAATATATTACCTTCATATTTTATTAAAACAATTATATTTATATTAATTCACTATTTTATTTAAGTGAATACTCACATTATTTATGAGATTTAATTCATAATAATTCCACTGTCAACAAGGAATAATAACCAAATTATATTATTTCATAATATAATCTTTAACTTAATTAAATTAACAAATAATATTCAGTTAATTTTCTTTTCGTAATAACTTCATTTAATTTCTTCAATAGTTAAATTAACTATTAAACCTCATCATCCCAATATATGAATATATATATATATATATATATATATATATATATATTTACTTACACGCAAAATATGTCATAATAAGAATTTCATTCATTAAATTCTTATTTTAACGATTTCTGAAAATCCGGGTTGTCACATCATTCCCTCCTTATAAGGATTCCGTCCTCGGAATCACCGAAACCCTACCTTACTCAGGTTTCCATCAAATCTTTTTAAAAACATTAATCGTTGAAAACTTCAACACATTACCTTAATATAGGTTATACATATATATTCTACTACATTCCGTTCTTTAACAAATTTTAGGTTTTATTTCATAACCTTCAATTAAACACAATTATGTTTCAAATATTATATATTTTCTAACTCGTTCATTTCCCTTCTAAGGATCATTACCATATACTTTACTCGTCGAAGACATATACTTCATAATTCACTATCTTATGAGTATTCGGGTTATCACATTAACCCCTTCTTCTAAGAATTTCGTCCTCAAAATTTACATTAATCTTCATTCATTCAATCTATCAAAGTAGATTTTAAGTTAATCTTATGCACTAACTTGTTCTGTTCCACAACTATTTCTTTCTAGGGAATATTATTCTTGTCACCTTCACCTTCAGAATAATAAGAATCTTCCACAATTGTTCAATAATTGGGAACCGATATGAATAACAGGAATTTAAAAGATTCCAACTCATGCTGAGGGGTCATAAGACCTTGAACTCTTCTCCCGGTTTAATAGTGCATCACCACTGTAAACCATCTTTAACAGAATATTTAGCAATCACATAGACTGAAAACACTCTCTGCAAGTACTCTAGGTGATCAGCCTATCGTACCCCTACGTCGTGCACAACGTATTACATCTTAACATCGTAACGGCTATATGCGTTACTCTCGGAACCATTGTCTCCGATAACATGTACCCTTTTACAGGGTTGTTCACCTCAGCTTCTTAACATTTGAATCCTCACCAAAATAATTTGGTTTGGCATAGTTTGACAAAGAACGCTTGAATTTCATGAACTTCTTTTAACATTCGTCTAGCTGAATAGAGTAGCATAGACTTCTAGCAATAACTCGGACATCAATCGGGATATATAAATATATATATCTTTAACCAACTCAAAATATATATATTTTTCATTTAAAGAAACTAAAAGTAAATAAATCCCTTGTTCTTTTTATAGTTTAAGGAAACTAAAAATAAATGAATATTTTCATAATATCCTGATACCGTACCGTAATAATGGTACGTTGAGGATTTCGTCATTACATGACGTCGTTATACTACATCATACCATAGTGGGCTGATGATCATACGATCACAACCAACACTAGGTTTAACTGCATTGATAACTTCCTCGATTATTGTCTTTACACCATATCAAATGATGCATAGAACACATAAAATACATTTTGAAAATTTAAAATTATTTTTGTCTAGTTGAAGCAATTAGCATAGATATGTGAATAATAGCACTATTTTTTAAAAAAAATCATTGGTTCCATCATTTGATCCAATGTTTTTTTTTAAGAAAACAGAAGTGCAACATCAGCACGAAGTCAATAAATTTCGAAAATCTAGCAAAGCTAGGAGATTTAGAATATAAAACTTTCTCCATCAATTAAATATTTACTCCATCATTACTTAATCATTCTATCAACCTTAAACAACATCAATGCTTCCTACACCATAACCTTTCTATTCCCAGTATAGTTCATCAAACTTTCCACACTTTGAAAGTCAGGAATTTTCCACAATAATATGAGTTTAAGAACTTCCTAGTCAGACCATAGGCGTCCATTCGCTGAGGAGTTCCAAACATACCATATGATTATGAGTCATGAACTTACCATAAGCATGAGTTTTAAGAACTCGCACTTAATCCTAATAACATCTTACTAATCTTAATAGTCTCTAACTATCAAATATACACATGAGAAAAGAATCACCTTTTCACCACATATACATTGATAGCGCGACACCTACATTCCAATGATTATCAATGTGATAAACAAAGTGCTAGCACCAAACCCTCGCCCATACAAAGGTTTGTACAACTCAGCCATCACATGATTATTCAATTGAAATCCCACCTAACTCTATCTTGCTCATAACTTGCTCTATACTCGATACAATTTCCTTGTATCTCATCATTTATAACTCCTCGTGAGTTAACCTCATACTATATCATAGTACATTCTCGTTATAGCATCAAACTATAACTATTCAATCATTACTGACCATCTGTCTTTCAACTTTAAAAGATCACGTCGTGACCTTATTCTATAATCATCTCCCTTATGATTCTTTCTTATCTCATTATCATTTTGTGTTAAAACTTCTTATCTTTACCTATCATCATGTCATATCATGACTTCATTATGATTAATCTTATAGACTTCGTCTATTCATCGTTATTCGTCATCTTTATTATTGGAGTTAGGTAACTCCTGATTCTCATCTTCATATCTCTTCAAGATTCTTCTTTGAATCTTCTTGTTTATTTATTAACTCTTCTTTTAAGAATTTCTAACTTCGTTTATAAAGTTCAACCTTTTATTCGAGTTTTATTCCTCGTTATTCTTACCTTCTTCTTATAATATTTTTAGGACTTAACTCATCCTATACATCTACTTTTGTGAAAGGAATCACCTTTTCGTTATACGTAACTTAACTGCTCATTCTCTAAGGTCATAGCCTAAGGTACTCTTACCTAAGGTGTATAACCTATCAGCTCTGATACCAACTGTAACGACCCCAAAATTCATACAATACAACTCTCGACATCGGTCGTTAAGAATACATCCTTATTCAGACTTTACATCATAAATCAATGATACAATCACTAAAAATACGGAATATTTAAAACTTTTATATTATTCCTTCTTTATTATCCCTGAATCTCAACCTTTATCATTACATAACTTTGATTCAACCTTATTTCATGAATCGCTTCGTCAGAGTTATTATAAACAAAAACTTACAACCACGTTCAATAACCCTTATACATCGGGTAAAATTTAAACTTTACAACTCAACATCTGTTAACCATCATACATTATCAAATACATTATCTGAAACCTTAAACAGGGTCCAAAATAATAACAATTCAGCCAAAGTATATAAAACTTCATGCATTACATCTGATTCATTTCTTTCAAGTAGCACATAGCGTTACCTTGAATCCTTAACCTGCAAAAGTGATTATTTGCAAGAATGAGCTCGACAGCTCAGCAAGATCTAACAGCTTTCATGCATCACATAGCACATAAATACATGCTCAACATACATCTCATAATAATTAAAGTAACATGGCATATATGCTTTACTTCACATAACAAATATAAAGATTGAGTTCCTTACTCAATCAACATTCTTTAATCAATCAATGTAGTCATAAATTAACTTTAACATTTCATGCTTACAACATATCATGCTCTTTGCAAAATAATTTAAAAACAGTTCATCATCAAGTTCATGTAGAAAATAGGAACTGAAAGACTTGCCTTGATCGTTGTTTACCAATAACAGTTTAACAGCTTACAGATATTTGCACTTCACGTGCCCTACACAATTATAAAATCATGTACATCAACTAATAGTCACATAGCAAAGCATATTAGTTATAATTTAAACTTTACTCTACATCTCATAACCCTTCCTATTATCAATACACAATGTTCCACTTGATTGTGTTAACTATCGACTTATATTTCACTATAATTCTTTTTTTAGTAATATTCGAAATTCATTCAAGTGTTTAAGTCCTGCTAGGACTACCTATTGGTTTTATATTAACCACATTTCATATATAATAATGTTCGTTATATTTGAATCGAAACACTATTTAAGTGTATTACCACATTACACGGCGTTTCGACGTTTATACGTCACACGCCTAACTCGCCTCTTTTGCATGTATTTTGCATGCTCCTATATTGGGTTAAATTACTCTATAATATTTCATTCTTATTGAAAACATAATATTAAACAAGGTCATACACACTCGTTACGGCGCTGCGACGCTTGCACGTCCGTACGTCAAACTTGCCTATTCGAACGCCCAAACGGCACGCATTTATGCACGCTTAGCACGCCCAACCGAATTGTCTAATACTCAAGTGTTAGTGTTAAGTATCATTATAATACCTAATAGTCATGTTATGGAAGTTAAAACATCATTTTACATGGTCGGGAGCATTACATGTGCTTACGTGCATGCCCGACGCCCCCCGATTGCCTCCAAAAACACATCAGTCCCAACAATGACCATTTTGACCTTAGCTAACGACCTCAAATTGAAAAACTTAAAGAACAAAAGTTGTAGGTCTACTCGTGCTAGTTACGGATCATCTTGAATCACGTAAATCCGAGTTCGTATGAAAACGTTATGGCCGATTTATCACAGGAGGTCAAAATAGTTCCGGACTGACTTTTCCTCCCGGCGCAGCTGCGCCCCAACCAGCCTTGGGGGCAGCGCAGCTGCGCCCCTGGCAGCATGTTACGCGACTTTTTTTCCAGTTTGTGATTCTGGAGAATTTTCTAACCCTTTCCTCCTTCCAATCATCATAAATCAAGCTATACAAATTCGATTGAGTCCGTTTTCGACTCTATGGATTCGTGAAAGACTGAACTACTCATCTATATGATAATTATAAAACTTCAAAATCATTAACAATTCCTTTTAAGGGCTACAATTTAGTGTTCATGCTAATTTTTCATGTTTTACATATATTTAGCGAATTCATTCACTACGAATTCGTTTTACATCCGTTTTGACTCGTTCAACTTGGTTTGTTTTCGTTTTTTCGAGTACTATCATAATACATCATCAATTTAAGGTTATATACATGATCTAACCATCAATTTAAGCCTTAAAATAGACTAAAATACATATACTAAGCCATAACCCAAATTTCTTCATCTTCCAACACATCTTTATGAATTTGATTTCTTAAAAATCACTTTTAGATGATATAAAGCATATTAAACATATCCATTAACATCTATAACCAATTCCTTAACGAATTAACCGTAGAAATCCAACTTTTCAAGGAATACTCAAGAAAATAAAACTAAGAACTCAAAGCTAGATTATTACCTTTGATTCTAGTTTAGATTATCTAGATGATTAGAGCAACTTTGGTTGAATCATCTTCCTTCTTTGATTTTACAAAACATCTTCTCAATTTTTCCTCTAGGCTCTCTCTTCTTCTCTGTTCTTCTTCTTCTTAGCCTTAGGAATATTTTTACGTGAATAAAACTAACAAAGCCTTAATAATGTTTTTAACGCATCAATTAAAATACAAATAGCTGTTTAAAATACCAAAGGTCATAAGACCTTGTTTGGCTGGCATCAAATAACACCTTTCTAATTTATTATTATAAATCTCTTATTATAAGGCCCATTTGTCATACCTTTATTTTATTATTAAACTATTTAGCCTCATTAAGTAATTATGCAAATATAACATGTATAATTACTACACTATAAATTATGAAATTACCTTGGTAACTAAAATAAACATCTCTATTAGAATAAATATTTCCATTAAAATAGTTAATATTTATTCCCTTTATTTTAATTAACTCACATGAATTATATAATTATAATATATAATTATTTAATTCCTTTCCTCGCATAAATTGTCTCAATACAATTTATTTAATCCATACATCTAATCACTACTTAAATTTTAATCAATTTATTTAATATCATCATACTTAAATAAATTATTCCATAATAATTTCATTGAATATTTATTTTATTCATTAATCCTAACACCAATATTTATTTATAATTATATTGGTTCTTCTCATTCTCATACCCATTTACATTCACTTGGCTAAATATAATATATTAAGTCATTACATAAACGTATTACTCTTACATGTAATATATTACCTTCATATTTTATTAAAACAATTATATTTATATTAATTCACTATTTTATTTAAGTGAATACTCACATTATTTATGAGATTTAATTCATAATAATTCCACTGTCAACAAGGAATAATAACCAAATTATATTATTTCATAATATAATCTTTAACTTAAATAAATTAACAAATAATATTCAGTTAATTTTCTTTTCGTAATAACTTCATTTAATTTCTTCAATAGTTAAATTAACTATTAAACCTCATCATCCCAATATATGAATATATATATATATATATATATATATATATATTTACTTACACGCAAAATATGTCATAATAAGAATTTCATTCATTAAATTCTTATTTTAACGATTTCTGAAAATCCGGGTTGTCACATCCTTCCCTCCTTATAAGGATTTCGTCCTCGGAATCACCGAAACCCTACCTTACTCAGGTTTCCATCAAATCTTTTTAAAAACATTAATCGTTGAAAACTTCAGCACATTACCTTAATATAGGTTATACATATATATTCTACTACATTCCGTTCTTCAACAAATTTTAGGTTTTATTTCATAACCTTCAATTAAACACAATTATGTTTCAAATATTATATATTTTCTAACTCGTTCATTTCCCTTCTAAGGATCATTACCATATACTTTACTCGTCGAAGACATATACTTCATAATTCACTATCTTATGAGTATTCGGGTTATCACAATCCATTAATTCTCTGTGGGACGATATCTGTACTTACTCTTTATTACTCGTTGGCCGCGTATACTTGCGCGTTAATTGTGTCATCTAATCGAACCAACATGTGTGCACAATAAACTATATATAAATAAATAGGTAGACAACTCTTGTTAATTACATCATCATGTAACTCCTTGTATTTTACCTATTGGATCATAATGGTCAAGTGTGTGCACATCCGAACCAAAACGATCTAAGTTAAGTCATACCTATCACTTCCATATATTCAAAAGAAAAATACTATTCTTGTGTGTGCACAACAAAACAACATCGTTCAGTCTATTTATAAGCATTAAATGTGATAAAACAACATCTCAAATATTTAATACTCGCCTTGTGTGTGCACAACAAACTCATATTAAATATTCAATACTCTATTATTTTACCATGCTAGAAGGCGACGTTTGATATTCCAAATATCTTTGAATACTTAGGACTTAATATAAATTCTTTGAGGGGTTTGTTATTAATTGTCTCATCTGGTTTAGCGCACAGGCACACACACACACACACACACACACACACACACACACACACACATATATATATATATATATATATAAATACACGTCATATTAATTGACATGCGAAGCATGTTGTATAATATATAAAATATATATAATAAGCATGCACATATAAAATACTATATTCTACCTGGATTGATTGTGACGCCCCCAAAATAGGGTATTTAAAACCTGTATTTGGTACTACACGATTCTAAATATTAACAAACTTAAAGCATTATTAAATTAGAATTATTACATCAAAGTTTTTCTATCCCAAGTACGAAAACTTTTAAATAATTATTAACATGATAGGTATGTAGTAATGTCACCCAAAAGCCTATCTATTACATAAGATCCTTTCTAAGTAAGCTAACATTTTTCCTTTGCCCTTAACCTTTTCAGAACTCTCAGCTTCATCTTTCTTAACTGAAAACATTTATAATAAAGCAAGAATGAGCATTTAATTGCTCAGCAAGTATAATAATTAATAATTAACATGCAAAAGGAATAAATGTTTTCAGCTTATTCTACTCTCACAGTAAAACAAGTCTGTAAAGCAATTAAACACAAACTTTGACACTAATCTCATATTTTTAAAATGACGTAGTGACTTAAATATACTAAGTCGTTATAAATTCAAGAACTTGCTTTTCTTTTTAAAAAGGTCCAATCAAAAATTTTATCTATAAACCGACATGGTCTTACAAGCACGATGGGTGATCAACCCTTTATGCCATGCATTGATCAATACTATCTAAACGGAATAAATTCTTTCAGTTCCTCTTTGCCGTCCCCAGGACACAATATAAAAATAATCCCAAATTTAGAACGTTCTTGTTCATTTAGAATCCATTTAGTAGAATAAAATAAATGGACAACTTTAATTAAACAATTATATTTCAAGAATTAATATAAAAGAATTTGAAATATTTCAGCTATACATGTATATGAAATTTTGTTCAATGTATACATCGTTATCTCATGCATTTTTCGAAGCTGATTGGATTATAAATTCTATCTCTATAGCATTATATATAAACAAGAAGAAATAATTGCTTATATATAATTAAATTGGAAATATTACACCAAATGAGTAAATTATGATTTTCATAATAACTATTGCATAAAAGAATCGCAAAAGTTTAAGAAACTTACTCAATTTAAATATGAGATAGTTAAGAAACTTGCCTTATATGGAGATTATCACAAAATTTAATTTAGACTCACCCCACAATTCCTACAGAATTATATTCACATACATACTCACATTAGATAATTAACTATACCATCAACATGCATGTATATTATAATAAATTGAATTTTTAGACTAATATTAAAGTAAAAATTTGGTAAATAAAATTTTTATTTTAGTATTATTTATGGTACATGTATGTATATGTGCTATGTGGATTAAATATTAGTGAAGGTAGTAAATATAGTAATGTATGTATTTACTATTTTGAATATATTGTTTTGTAATAAGTGGTTATAATAAAAGTTACAAACCAAACATACCTTATTTAAGCTAAGCATGAGCTGTAAGAGAATTGGGTGGAGTAGGCTGAGTCATTAAGCTTCAAGCTAGAGCTGGCTACATTTCGTGAATATAGGTTGTGGGATTTATCAAGCCTAGTTACGAACTATGTAAGGAAAACCTCAACTATAAAGCTTAAAGCTAAACCTTCATACTTTTCTTTCTTTTATTTTCAGCAGTGACAAAACTTCTTACATTTCTCAAATAGAAATACTCTACTATGTTTTGTAAGAATTATGAGCAAAACCAAGGTTCCTATACATAAGCCAAGTTCAAATTATATTTCAAGCCTTCTCTTTGTTTAGTTTCCTGCCGAATTCCTTGCTAACCCAGTGCAGTTTATTCGAGCATAAGCAGGTTAAGGTGAGTATCTTATGTTTCTTTCTTTATCATTTTGATCAGCTATATAGATAGATGTTATAGAATATTAAGATGTGAATTGTGACTTGTACGAAGAACATTCCAATTCATGCTAATTAAATTAAAAAGCATAAATAATAGCTCACAAGGGGCATGAACTAACTAACTTGTATGTGTTGGGTTTGTACGTAACACAATCATACAATCAAATCACATAAATAGGGCGGAAGCGCGAAACATAAGTTTTCAAAAATTTATACAAACTCAAAACCATGATCATGCTTTGTGCTAGTTATCAATAACAGAAAAGAGAGAACATGAAATTATACCTTTGAAGATCCAAGCTTCCTCATGTACAAGTTCTACTCCTTTGATTCATTTGATTCCTCTGTAGTGGCTCCTTCCCTTGATCAATGTCAGCCACCCAAATGTTTGGCCTCTAACGGTGATCCACCAAGGAAGATGAAGAACTCAGGAAGATGGGTTATTGGCTTAACCTTTGTTTCTATCTCTATAAAATATGTGTATTCCCAACCCTTGGAAAAATTCACGTACCTTATTTCTTATATAAGACTCTCTTATATAGATATTAGGTTAACCCTCCTAATCCAATTAGAATAGGGTTTTATGTAATTAATTAATTAAACACTTTTAATTAATTTATATCCTAATCTTATTAGGATTGAGAGAGAGTACTGATATTATATTAATTCCTAAACTCCTTTAGAATTAAAATAATAATAATATTATTATTAATAAGACTCCTCTTATTAATTTATATTTAATATTTCTAAAATATTAAATAATAAACATTAAGCTATTTAATTTATTTTATCACCATAGATTAAATTAATTATACTTAATGCATTATTACTATAATGTCATTTTCTTCTTAAATAATTCTTCTTCCTTTTATGGTGTGACCCTTTAGGTTCTCCTTATTAAACCTATTGTGAATAAATCAATTAGAACAATTCTAATCTTATTTAAATAAATAGATTAAACTAATAATCTATTTAAATAAATAACATTTATTCTACAATAGAGATAAGCCTCCCTAGCGATCAACGACTTTCTAGATAATATAGATTTTAACATTAATCATAAAAGAACCTGTGAGTTAATAGTTACCGTATAATTCAATCCTTCCACTATACAATGTCCCAATTAAATATAAGACATGGATTTACTGTCAAGTCTTAATTTATTTAATCATATGTATTTCGATTAGAAAACGCACAACTCCAAATAATGCAAATTAGAAACCTCTTTCTAATTTCATTTCACATTGGCCAAGGATTCCTGGTTGTCATTTAAAGAATCACAGAGGACATATCTCCTCTTTTACTAGAGGTGGTAGGTTGTTTATTGATCATACATTATCTCCATATGTAACTCATTATACCCAAGCATACCCTATATATACCTTAAAAGGCCTTAAGGAATAAGTCAAAGTATAATTTGTTATATACAAGATACTATGATGATCTCAAGTCTAAGGATCACTTGTACTACTATCACATTAGGAATTCCTATTGACAGGCGAGTAAAACTCCATTAGGTATTCCATAGTGAGTCACGTTCAGTGAACGTATTCTCCAATAAGCACCTACATACTTGCTTTAGTGTCTCCACACAAATGACCATGAGATCAGCCATCCTCATCCAATGAGCAAGCAACATATGTACTAATCTATCCGAATTTACTAATCTCCATTTTAGAAATCCCACGATTGAGAACTATTTTAGTTTTTAAGCTTTCTAAGAATTTAGATCTCATTAGCATGATCATCATCATGATTCTAAAAGCATTGCTTAAAACTATGGGTTATTTACATATTATAAAAACAGCACCATGTAGATAATTAAATGCCTTTAATAAATGAATATTTTATTAATAAATAAATAAGATTGTTTACAAAGTATGTGCTTTATCATCATACATGATTGGCTTGTATGCACACTACTATTAATCTCCCACTTGCACTAAAGCCAATCGCCATGGTATCTCATACCAACTTCTCTAAGTGACAATCAAACTGTTGTTGTGTTATAGCTTTAGTAAATGGATCTGCAATGTTATCTTGAGAGTCTATATGCTCCTCTTTTAATGATTTCTTTAATCAAAGTACTGCAACACATATTTAGATTGAAGATGAGACTTAGGAACTATTCCTAGTTCTGTATTAAACTTTTCATCCGAAACATCAACTTGCAGCTTCACTTACAGTTATATACTTTGTCTTTGTCACTAAACCAACAACCTTTTGTTGTTTGGAACCTTTCCAATTCACTGCACCATCTTTTAAGGTAACCCTAAAGTGGATTTGCTATCGTCTTAGTCAGTCTGAAAACTTGAGTCTATTTAGCACTCTAGTTTAATTCAGACTCATCATGTGATATGATGACATCCTTAGTGTCAGTTAAGTACTTTAAGATGTTTATCACTGTCTCACAGTGATCTTCTCTAGAATATGACTGATCAACATCAAGTCTCGTATATTTCATTGCATACATGATAGTACCTCATGTGATCTCTCTTTTATTGAGGATAATTTTAGAGAGATTCACTCCATGGCTCATCATCATGAGACACCTTTTGGAGTTTGTCATGCTAAACGCCTTTAGCATCTAATGAATATATATTTCCTTGGGTTAAGTAGAACATCCTTTTAAATCTTTCAATACAAATTTATATCCCCAATGCGGGATGTTCTACCCAAATCATTCATGGAGGAATGTTTAGACAACTTTATTTTTGATTGATTTTAGCATAGGAATTTCATTCCCTGTTAGTAATATATCATCAACATATAATACATGGAATGAAACAGCGCTCCCATTAACCTTCTTGTACACATATGGTTCAACCTCATTTTTGATAAAATCAAACTCTTTGATTGTCTCATCAAAACGAAGGTTCCATCTACGAGAAGCTTGCTTCAATCCATAAATGGATTGTTGTAGCTCATATATATAATTTGCTTCAACTATTGAAACAAATCCATCTGATTGTATCTTACATACATTTTCCTCTAATATTGTATATTTGAGGAAGGGCGTCTCCACGTCCATTTTTGCCAGATTTAGTAATAATAAGCTGCAACTGCAAGTAAAATCCAAATGAACTTGAGCATTGCTTCTAAGATCTATTTTGATTTTATGGTCATCTACCATTTCCCTGAGTCTTTATTACTCATAGTCTGTTCGTAATTCAATGGATCACCATCATTCATGACGTGTACCTCATCGTCATCCTCTATAACGAATCCATACATCTCAGGTATCTTTGGTACCTTTCCATATTTATGAATAGGGTGTTGTACAGTAGGTGTCTCTACTTGGACAGGTTCATCCACTTAATCTATAGTGGTTTGTGGTTCTTGAATTTCTTCAAGATTTAATTTCCTCCCACTAGCCCCTTCAAGGATAAACTCATTTTCCAAGAAAGCAGCGTGTTTCACAACAAACACATTTTTGCTCAGTAGGATTGTAGAAATAGTATCCCAAACTTTCTTTAGGATATTTCACAAAACTTGCACTTATCAGATCTTGTCCCAAGCTTATCATTTTGAAACTTTTTCACATAAGTTGGACATCCCCAGATCTTAACATGCTTAAAATCATGTTTCCTCCCTGTCCACATCTCATATGGAGTATTGGGGACGGATTTTGAGGGGACCTTATTTAGTAGATATGTAGCCGTTTCTAGGGCATAACCCCAGATGATATTGGAAGATTGGTAAAACTCATCATGGATCGAACCATGTCCAACAATGTTCGATTTCTCCTTTCAGATACTCCATTTAACTGTGGTGTACCTGGAGGAGTCCATTGTGAGATTATACCATTTTCTTTGAGACAATTGAGAAACTCATCGCTTAAGTATTCTCCACCTCGATCTGATCGAAGTATCTTCATACTCTTGCCCGTTTGTTTCTCTACTTCACTTCTGAACTCTTTGAACTTTTTAAATGATTCTGACTTGTATTTCATTAAATACACATATCCAAATCTTGAGTGATCATCAGTGAAAGTAATAAAATAAGAATACCCACCCCGTGCACTTGTTGTCATAGGTCCACACACGTCTGTGTGAATCAATGCCAACAACTCTGTAACTCTTTCTCGTTTTCCACTAAAAAGAGATTTAGTCATTTTACCTATGAGACAAGATTCACAAGTTGGATATGATTCATAATCAGATAGCTCGAGGAGCCCATCTTTATGCAACTTGGATAATCTTGTTTCATTGATATGACTGAGTCTACAGTGCCACATGTAGGTATAATTAATATCATCTCTTTTCCTTTTCTTAGTTTGTTCAATTTGAAATATATTTTCTTGTAAGTCAAGAGTATAAAGTCCATTTCGTAAATTTCCAATACCATATAAAACATCGTCTTTATAAATAGAACAACTATTGTTCTTTATAACAACGTTAAATCCTTCCATATCCAATACAGAAATTGAAATAATGTTTTTAATAATATTCGGAACATAATAACAATTATTACGATAAATGGACTTGCCCGAAGGCATTGCTAAACAATAAGTTCCTACAGCTAATGTAGCAACCTTTGCTCCATTCCTCACTCATAGGATCACCTCATCATTGTTCAGCTTTCTACTTCTGACCAGTCCCTGCAAAGTATTACATATGTGAGAACCACAGTCGGTATCCAATACCCAAGTAGAATTATGACTTGCAGAAAAATTAATTTCAATCATAAACAAACCTTGATTGGAAGTCGAAGCTTCTCTAAGCTTCTTCTCTGCTAGATACTTCATGCAGTTCATATTCCAATGTCCCGGCTTGTTGCAATGAAAGCACATTCCTTTAACTGGTTCAAGTTTCTTTTGTTCCTTTTCTTTCCCCTTTCCCTTAGCCTTCTTGGATTTCTTCTTTTCAGAAGATACCTTGGGCCTCTTCCATTTATTGGAAGAATCCACCATCAAGATATTGTTCTTCTTGGATGGGAAGTGACCTTCTGCAGTTTTCAGCATGTTAAGCAGCTCAGGCAAGCTGACATCTAGTTTATTCATGTGAAAATTAACCACAAACTGCGAGAAGGTCTCAGGGAGTGACTGCAAGACCAAGTCTTGACTCAGCTCCCCATCCATGACGAACCCAAGTTGTTCAAGGCGTTAAATCAAATTGATTACCTTCAGAACATGAGTCTCGACGGCAGTGCCCTCGGTCATCCGAGATCGGAAGAGCTCCTTAGATATCTCATATCTAGCAGTCCTACTCTGTTTACCATACAACTTCTTGAGCTGAAGCAGCATAGCAGGAGCATCCATATTTACGTGCTGACGCTGAAGCTCGTTATTCATGGATGCGAGCATGATGCATTGAGCCACAGATGCATCATCTTGCCATTTATTGAAAGTGGCAATCTCTTCCTCATAGGTTGTTTCCGAAATAGATTCTGGGATAGTTGAATTTAGGACATAAGAAATCTTTTCAGCAGTGAGAACAATTCTCAGATTTCTTAGCCAGTCCTCATAATTCGGCCCGGTAAGCTTATTTGCATCAAGTATGCTTCGTAGTGAGATTAGTGATTTTGACATTTTTAAAATTCTGCATGTGAAAAGACAATATTTTTAGCAAACATTCATTTTATTAACTTTGCATACCAAAATAAATTTAGGTCTTTATTTTAAATTGGTATCTCCCAATATTTTCATCAAACTATATTACCCTCACTTATATAGTTCGACAACATCTAATTAAAGATTTGCTAGTGAGATTAAGGATCCCATTTCAAATGTATATAACCTTGTGGATAGCACAACAAGCGATATACAAATAAATAGGTAGACAACTCTTGTCAATTACATCACCATATAACTCCTTTTATTTTGTCTCTTAAATCATAATAGTCATGTGTGTGCACATCTAAACTAAAATGATTTAAGTTAAGTCCAGCCTAGCACTTTCATAAATTCAAAAAAGAAAAATATTCATCCTTGTGGATAGCACAACAAGACTAGATCGTTTAATTTTCTTGATAAGCATCAAATGTGATTAATTAGCATCTTAAATACTCAATACTCGTCTTGTAGATAGCACAACAAGCTCATATTAAATATTTAATACTCTATCAATTAATCATGCTAGAAGGCGACGTTCGATATTCTAAATATCATTTGAACGCTTCGGACTTAATATTATTTCTTTGAGGGGTTTGTTATTATTTGTCTCATCTTGTTTAGCGTGCATTCACACACACATATATATATATATAAAATACGCGTCATTTTATTAAATATGCGAAGCATGTTTGCATAAAATATAATATATATAATATTTAGCATGCTATATAGAATACTATATTCTACCCGGATTGATTATGGACTTTTATTCTAGTTTGGTTCACTAGAGCCACCAAGTGAACCAAAAGGTCAAACCTAGGAGTGCAAGAATTTAAATTTAAATATAACTATTACATTTAAACACGGGCTCCATACAAATGGGTCTTCACGCGTTCCTTGCTCCTTGGTCTCCAATTTCTTCAAGATAATTCTAACTATTTCTATTACATAAACTATAATTAAATAGAAACCTTGATCAGCAGTCAAGGGGAAGCACATAGGAAGGAGATATAATTTACATCGAGAATAAAATTAGGGAAGACGAGGTACGCAGACCCCATTTTATAAAACACATTCATTCAAGCATTCATCCAAAATAAAATCCAATCACATTGGTCATAGTCCATAATCAACCCCATTTATTATCATACGCATCACCATAAGCATCAATAAATTTCCATTCATCTCATGAAGTATAAAGCTATTCCATGTATAGATCGATGTCATTTATTGGACAAAAGTTTTGCTAAATTTTATTTTTGAAACAAAATAAACTCTTTTCTTTTAATCAAAAATAAATCCAAATTAAACTCCTTTAATTTTAGCAATCTGAAATCATATTTCAGATAAAATAAATAACTTTATTTTAAAACTTCATTAATTAAATAAACAGTTTACTTAATTAAATAAAATCAATTTTCAGGGTCTGTCCAGGTACCGGCGCAGCTGCGCCAAGAATGTACTGGGCAACTGCGCAGCTGCGCCGTTCGTCGGCAGAATCACCAGAAATCAGTTTTTGTCCAGAAAATTTGATCCCATCATACATCAATTCATACATGGAATTATATAATTGATAATTAGCACAAAGTTAGGCTCTGATACCACTGTTGGGTTTGTACGTAACGCAATCATGCAATCAAATCACATAAATAGGGCGGAAGCGCGAAACATAGGTTTTCAAAAATTTATACAAACCCATAACCATGATCATGCTTTGTGCTAGTTATCAATAACAGAAAAGAGAGAACATGGAATTATACCTTTGAAGATCCAAGCTTCCTCAGGTACAAGTTCTACTCCTTTGATTTCTTTGATTCCTCTGTAATGGCTCCTTCCCTTGATCAATGTCAGCCACCCAAATGTTTGGCCTCTAACGGTGATCCACCAAGGAAGATGAAGAACTCAGGAAGATGGGTTATTGGCTTACCCTTTGTTTCTATCTCTATAGAATATGTGTACTCCCAACCCTTGGAAAAATTCACGTACCTTATTTCTGATATAAGACTCTCTTATATAGATATTAGGTTAACCCTCCTAATCCAATTAGAATAGAGTTTTATTTAATTAATTAATTAAACACTTTTAATTAATTTATATCCTAATCTTATTAGGATTGAGAAAGAGTACTGATATTATATTAATTCCTAAACTCCTTTAGAATTAAAATAATAATAATAATAATATTAATAAGAGTCCTCTTATTAATTTATATTTAATATTTCTAAAATATTAAATAATAAACATTAAACTATTTAATTTATTCTATCACCATAGATTAAATTAGTTATACTTAATGCATTATTACTATCATGCCATTTTCTTCTTAAATAATTCTACTTCCTTTTATGGTGTGACCCTTTAGGTTCTCCATATTAAACCGGTTATGAATAAATCAATTAGAACAATTCTAATCTTATTTAAATAAATAAATTAAACTAATAATCTATTTAAATAAATAACATTTATTCTACAATAGGGATAAGCCTCCCTAGCGATCAACGACTTTCTAGATAATATAGATTTCAACATTAATCATAAAAGAACCTGTGAGTTAATAGTTACCGTACAATTCAATCCTTCCACCATACAATGTCCCAATTAAATATAAGACATGGATTTACTGTCAAGTCTTAATTTATTTAATCATATGTATTTCGATTAGAAAACGCACAACTCCAAATAATGCAAATTAGAAATCTCTTTCTAATTTCATTCCACCTTGGCCAAGGATTCCTGGTTGTCATTTAACGAATCACATAGGACATATCTCCTCTTTTACTAGAGGTGGTAGATTCTTTATTGATCATACATTATCTCCATATGTAACTCATTATATCCAAGCATACCCTATATATACCTTAAAAGGCCTTAAGGAATAAGTCAAAGTATAATTTGTTATATACAAGATACTAGAATGATCTCAAGTCCAAGGATCACTTGTACTACTATCACATTAGGAATTCCTATTAACAGGCGAGTAAAACTCCTTTAGGTATTTCATAGCGAGTCACGTTCAGTGAACTTATTCTCCAATAAGTACCTACATATTTGCTTTAGTGTCTCCACACAAATGACCATGAGATCAGCCATCCTCATCCAATGAGCAAGCAACATATGTACCAATCTATCCGAATTTACTAATCCCCATTTTAGAAATCCCATGATTGAGAACTATTTTAGTTTTTAAGCTTTTTAAGAATTTAGATCTCATTAGCATGATCATCATCATGATTCTAAAAGCATTGCTTAAAACTATGGGTTATTTACATATTATAAAAACAGCACTATGTAGATAATTAAATGTATTTAATAAATAAATATTTTATTAATAAATAAATAAGATTGTTTACAAAGTATGTGCTTTATCATTATACATGATTGGCTTGTATGCACACTACTATCAGTATGTGATAGTTATTTATATAGAATTCGATTGTATTATGACTGCTATATGAATGAGTTAGAGAAAGGAGTTTAGGTTGGGGTGAGGAGCAATAAGGATGATAAAATGAGTTTATGAAACAAACAAATAGCTAAGAAATGGGTGAACTAAAACTGTGCACACCACATGTTTGTTTAAAGTCCCAAGTGGACTGTTTTTGCTAAAAATGGATTTCTGGATGGAATTAAAGCTTGGATTTGATTTATTTAACATATGTAATGTTAAATAGAATGTTTAGGTGTGACAAGTTAGAACAAAACTCAGTTTTAAGCTAAAATAAAAAACTAAAACTTTATATGTCAAGCCACTTTGAGCAACTGTTTTGAGCAGCCCAAAAAGGTCAAAATGAGGATGGTTAATATTCTTTTTCTAGCCATCTATAATATCTACAACATGTAAAAAAAATTAGAGTTAACAAAGCTAGGAATTTAGAAATTTGTACTCAAAAAGAAGTAGGCAGAGCTGCTGCTCACGGTAGCAGCAGTAGCAGTAGAATGAGTTGGGCTGGGGGCTCTTTTTGAACTCTCAGTCGACAAAGCTAAGATGTTTAAATGACATAGTTAATACTTTTCTTAAATATGCTGTTATAATATCTAAATTATACTAAAAATTTGGTACAAATAAATTAATGTATCAAAAGTTACAAAAGTTTAAAAAAGGGAAGCTTGAGATGGGTCAATGGCTGGCTGGGCTGCTGCAGACAGCAGTAGTCAGCGCCCAGCGCTGTGTTGCGCTGTGCTGCAGGGCCAACTTAGTGATTAGTTGTCAAGTTATTTTACATAGTTCGTTTAATTACTACTACTTGTGTGGTATTTTAGTAGATGGTTGCATCAGGTATAACATGCCAAAAGTCTAGGGTAATTGAATAAATACAATAGGAAATAAATTATTATAAGCAAGGGGGTATGGGAAAGGACTGCTGCCTAAGAGCAACAGTGGACAATAGCAAATAGCCACTGTAGCAGCATTAGTAAACCAATTGTGGATCCATATTTAGTTTGTTGATGTACTGAAAAGATTTGCTTATAAATTTCTAAAATAAGCAATTACAAGGGTTATAATATATTTAAATTTAACGTAATTGATTTAGTAAAATTAAGAAATGAAGTAATGGCAAGGGAGGAGCTGCTACCCACTGGCAGCAGTAACAAACCATAACAGATAGCAGCAGCCTATAGCAGATAGCAGTGGGCATGATTGAGCAAAATTGTTGGCAAACAATTGGGTTTACATAGTTATGTATTGCTAAAATTTTTGGTAAGTTAGATGAACAAGTATAGCATCCATAACTTACAAAGTAATTCATTGTGGTAGGGGTGTTAAATTAAGAAATGGCATGGGGTTAGGGTAAAGAGCTGCTGCCTAATGGCAGCAGCGAGCAACAGACAACAGCAACAGCAAGCATGAGTGACATGGGCAAGGAGCTCTTCCTAAGCTTTCAGTCATTGGACCTATGTTGCTCTAGATGCCCAGCTGCTGTTGTACTATTATAAATGTCGACGTTGGTTTAAAAAATCCGCTGGTCGGGTCACAACCCGGATCTTTTAATCTCTTTTCCTAAGTTCTCTCTACCCTCATTCTTTTTATTTAGGAAAAAGGTTTTGAAGGGTTTTTTAAGAAAAAGGCCAACATGTATCATGCCAACGATTTGAACGTTTTACAGAGTCGCCAGTTGGTAGATTTGAAAATGGTTGTACCAACTCAACCGAGTTTTGTTTGAAAAAGGCCCAATTGCTGGACACTGTCAAAACTTGATCTTTAAAAATAAAGTTTGAGCTCGGGGACTTGGTTAAGTGTGGGGAAGGTGTTAGGCACCCCACGACTTCCTTGTAAATACAGTACCGCATCTTTTTAATATACCCCTTTAAAACTGGAATACGTGAGTGAATGCTATTTGAAAATTGGGCCTATTGATTTGATTGATTGAAAGTAGTGCTTTGCTTCGTTGAACATATATAAGAAGGGTTTGATTTGATTTAAAAATCAGTCTTTGACTTGATTTGCAAAAGCATTTAATTTGATTTTCTTAAAACGTTTTTCTTTTGATTGATTTGAAAATGATGTTTTGAAAGCTAGTTTATCAAACCCTTATGCTGCCATAGGAATTGAAGCCTGTTGATACTTCCAATTTTATCTTTATAGCCTTAAGGCTGCATGTGAATGGTGATTTGTTGGGCTGCGAAGCATCTTCAACCACAGAATATACAAGTGTCGGTCTCCTCATGGGTATGAAAACCATCAGAGGGACGCTAACACGACAATCAATATTTTTTCATTATCCAGAGAACTTAAATCCGGATAACCGTGTTAAGGTCTGTTTACATGTACATTTCTAGAGAAAAACTGGCAGGGTACATTTGTAAATCAGAGTTTGTCCATTGTGGGAATCAGATTCCGATCATTTTGATTGTGAATCCCACGATTCCTAGGCTCACATATAAATAGCCAAAACCTACACAATTCAAATTTGTACAGAAACAGATAAATATCCCAATATTTCCACAACCGATGATTCATTAAGTAAATCCCAGTCTGCATGGCCAAAGCGTCTCGTTCCCACTAGATAGCGATCTAAGGGACGCGAGATTGCTTTTGAAGCTGAAACTAGAAAGAAAGCTAGATTTAAAGAAATCTCAGCCATTCTAGCTTCCCGGTCCAGTCTGAAGGTTTTGAACCGTTTGAAAACTAGAATTGGCGAGATTTAAATAAATCTAGTCCGCCTGCAGATATATCAGTGTCAATTTATAAAAGATGAATATTTACAGCAGCAGTTGAATAGAAAGCGAGTAAAGCAAGATATATATTTATATATATATATATATATATATACAAATATATATAAAAGCTGTAAAGGGCGATGGATTTTCACTCCGGTGCCCGGACTGGAATTGAAATATATATATATATTGACAGAAACGTAGTCAACCAAGACTGGGAAAAGGACCAGTTATGGTGAAGGCTGCTTATATATGCATAAATATATATAAAAGTAGTAAAAAAGCCACAAAATAATTCCAGGCACTGGATTGTAAATGTATAGAAAAGTAGTCAACCAATGACTAGGGAGATCACCCAGTATGGCGAAGTGTGCAAAAAATAGTATAAAGGCCACGAAATAATCCAGGCTAGACTGGAATGTAAATTTTTGAAAAGTAGTCAACCAGTGACTGGGGAGATCACCCAGTATGGCGAAGTGTGCAAAAATAGTAGAAAGGGCGATGGGTTTTCACGCCGGTGCCCAGACTGAATTGAAATATATATATATTGACAGAAATGTAGTCAACCAAGACTGATACGAGGACCAATGATGGTGAAAATCGCTCATATATGTGTAAATATATATAAAAGCGATAAACTACCTCAGATTTGACATCCGGGCTTGACAGAATTGAAATGTTAGTATATATACAAGTTAAATATATAAAAAAAGGCCAAACCTAGACTGGAAAGATAACCTGTGACATCCCAGATTTTTAAAATTTATAAATGAGAATTTAATAAATAAAATTCTTATTATCTGATGTTTTGAGTTTAAGTATGTGAATATGTGTCATATATGGTGAAATATGTGAATCTATGTGAAGATAATTTAAATATTAATGTTAATATTTATTGGAGTAAATAAATATTTTAATTAAATTATTTATTGAGTTAAATAAATAATTATGTGATTATTATGGAGTAATATAATTAAGTGTAGTATATTAATTAAATGAATATTTAGTATTTAATTTAATTGATATAATGATTTTATGTTATAGTTCTAATTTAATTGAGATAATTAAATTAGATGAGTAATGTGATAAGTGTTACATGCAATTATAATTAGCAATTAATTGTAATTATGTGATAATTTTATGTGCTTAATTGATGTTAGACTTTTAATTAATTAAATTAGAATGTTAAGATTTAATTAATTAAAGAGTAGCATTAAAGTATGTGTTAAAAGGATTTATTAAAATAAAGAAAAGAGTTTTTAAATGATTTTTTTTCCAAACAAGGCCCTTACTTTTGTTTTAAAACTGTTTTACCCAAACATGACCTTAACTACTAAAAATCTATTTTTTAAATAACTTGTTTTGCCAAACAAGCCTTAGGGCTTTTAAAAAAATTCAAAGGTGTAACCTCTATTTTAATTGTAATTAGTATAGGATTTATTATATACATTAATATTGTAAGTTACATATTATGTATATATGTTGTATGTATATTTTGTATATACGTTGGTTAAAAGAACAAAACAAAGGTTAGTCTGTGTTAGAGAGAAAACACAGAGAAAGATGGAGTGAAAAGAGAAGAAGGGAAGAAGAAGAGAAAGAAAGGGGAAAGAGACCTTGAAAGAATTCTCGCTAAGCCATTATCTTCTTCTCCTAAGCATAATCAAAGGGTATAACATCTAAATTTAGTTTTAATAATGTGTTTTATGTTGTGGAACTTTTCTGTAAAAACGTTTTTCATGAAAGTTAGTAATTTTGTTGAATATATGTTGGAATTTTGTTAATATACTGTTTATAAATTTAATTAGATGCCATAAACCATGATTTTCAGAAATCAAATTGATTGTAGAAACATGTTTTAATAGAAAAGTTATGTTCATATGAGTTCATATGAGTTTTAGGTATTATGGTTGATTTTAGTTTGAAGAAATTGATGAAATTGATATATGTTAATATGTTTATTAAAAATTTGTTTAATGCTATCTTCAATTACGTATATAATGCATGTATATATAGTTAAATTGCTTGAGAAAGTGATTTACAGTGAATGGTTTTATAAAATATATAAGTTTTATGAAAATATCAAATTTGATTTCTAAAACTTTTGATTATTGTTGTTTAAATGTTTTTGTGTTTGGAGATATGTTATATGAGTGTATTGTATCAAGTATATGCTATACATTGTTCTAGTAGCTTGTTATTGCCGTTTGATGGCATGTTGGGTTTAATCGATGAAACAGGGAGGCTGCACTGCCTGCTTTTATCTACGTACCTGCGCAGCTGCGCCGGGAGCATAGCCAGAAGTAGCGCAGCTGCGCCACTGGGTTTTCTCAGGCTGATCACCTGCGCAGCTGCGCCGGTGCCAAGGCTTATGGCTGCGCAGCTGCGCCGTGTCCTGGGCAGAGGCAGTGAGTTTTATTTAAGTGTGCAGTTTATTTTTATGACTAAGTTACATTGTTGCTAGAATAATGATCATATATTTAAGTTGCAATAGCATGTTGATAACATGAATTTGACAATTTGGTAATTGTAAAAGAAAAGAGGTTTTGAAAACCTTAAAGTATTAATTGAATTATTGTTTAATGGTGAATTGGTTAATTATAATTTGTATAATTATAATCAAGAGTAAATGTTTAAATTAAATTATAATTTTTGTTAAATTATAATGAATATTAGTTGATTTATTTTAATCAATTAGATGTTAATTTAAATTATAATTTATGTAATTATAATTTAATAAATGCATGTTTAATTATGGATTATAAATTAATAATTGCATGATTAATTATAATGCATGATATAGTTTAATTGATTATAAGTTATAATTTGTTTAATTATAACTTAATATGTGATTATAATTTGGAATAATTATAATCAAGGTAAAAATATAATTTAAATTATAATTTATATAATTATAATTTAATGAGGGCATGAATAGAAATTGAGTATTTATAATCTAAGTAATGGGTTAAGTTAAGTATGCTTAAATTATGATTTAATGCATGATGTAGTTGATTCATTATAAATTATGATTGTTTAATTGTAGTTTGATTAAAGTGGATGTTCAAATCATAATTTGTTTAATTATAATTTAAAATGAGTATGTAATTATTAGTTGATTAATCATGAGAAATGTAAAATGACTATGTGATGTGATTAATTATGTGGTAATTAATTATTAACTTATGAGTTAAAGAGGAATGAGTTAACCTAAAGTGGATAACTAAATATTAGGATTAGCTATGTGATAATTAACTGATATTGTTAATTATACATAAGGTTTGACAGCGAGTGTCAAACGAGTAAATAGAAGAGAATTAGAAAGTATAAAGTATTATTTACTAAGACATTTGATAAGCATTGCTAGGTGACTAATAATTGATGCGTATGGTAATACGTTATGTAGGATCATGAAGCAGATTATATTAAGCTATTTTTCGGTAATTGGTAATCTACGAGCCAGGCAAGTCTTTCGGTTCCTATTTTCTATGTGAACTTGATGATATTATGAACTGTTTTAAATTGTATTGCAAAGAGTATGCTATGTTGTATATGTTGCAAGCATGAAATATTAAAGTCAATTTATGACTACATTGATTGATTTAATAATGTTGATTGAGTAAGGAACTCAATCTTTATATTTGTTATGTGATTAAAGAATGTATGCCATGTTACTTTAATATTGAGCATGTTAATTATGTGCTACGTGATGCATGAAAACTGTTAGATCTTGCTGAGCTGTCGAGCTCACTCTTGCAAATAACCATTTTTGCAGGTCAAAGATGCAAGGTAAATATACGTGTTAAGTGATTTATAGAGATCAATGTTAAAGAATATTAATTTTGTTAAATTTCAAATTGTAGTTGATGTTTTCATTGTAACTTAATTGTTAAGTTGTAAGTTGAGCTATCCGACGTATAATGGATATTGCTTAGTGATGTAAGACTTTGTATAGTCCTTTCGTTGTAGCGATTCATGTAATAGAATTGAATCAAATATTTGTAATGTTAAGGTTGCGATTCAGGGAAATATAGAAAGAAAGTTTATAAAATTTTTAAATATTCCGCATTTTTAGTGATTTTAATATCGAATAATGATGTAAAGATAGATTAAAGATGTATTGCTAATGATCGAGGATGAGAATTATATTGTATGAGTTTTGGGGTCGTTACATAACCTAGTCCGTCGAAGTTGCCAGAACGTGTGTGCTAGTGCATTGAAGTTACTGGAGCTGACGGATCGTCAATCAGAGTTTTAGAAATGCTAGAAAATCAGTTATGTTCAAAAATATACCAAATTTTGATGAAAACGGCCACGGAACTAGGTTCCGGGCATTTTTAGAAAACGAAACTTAACGTGCAAGTGTATAAAAGTACGAAGAAGTAATATTCACTTTCTGATCGTGAAAATACTTAAAATGAACTGCTACACGAGCTTTTTGCCAAATTATAGGCTCTATACGTCCAAATCTACCGGTTATTTTCTGATATGTGGTAGTATATGGGTATATCTACATGTTAGAGTGAAAATATTTGGGTTTGGAAGAGTTGTAAAAGCCGAAAAATTGAACAGCCAGAGCTTCGCTGCATTTCTGGATTATAAAATATGAGGGGGGTGCACGTTTATTTATAGGCTAGGGAGCCTCCACTCTACCTTCTGCTGTCGCAGGTAGAGGTGCGGCTCCCAAAGGTGGGTCCCACATGCCCGGCTTCGTCGTCTCAAAGTGCGTGCATGTCGAACAATGTGATATATGGTTCGAAACTTCATAACTTTTGATCGGAGCGTTCGTTTGAGGTGCGCTATATCTTTCCCAAAAGCTCTCATCGAGAGTGTTGCAATGACATAGGATTTAACCTTTTTTAAGCTAAAAAAGACGGGTTCATGGCCGGGTTTTTGTTTCCCCGCAGTTTATCCGTCGAGCCGTCTTGCGCTGTGTGCACTCGGGATCATTGTTTTGGTTCATTCTGACTTTGGCGACATCAATTCAGCTTGAGTTTGACCGACTCAACTGAGAGTTGGTAAAATGACCATTTTGCCCCTCCCTTGGTTGCCTCTAGTGTCAACATGGCCTCTGGTTGACTTCCGAGAGCTGTTTCCAAGACTTGGATCGCATTCGAGTCTGTTTATCCCCAGTGTTGCTTATGTGGCTGACGTAGTCATTCCATGTTTTCTTCTAGAGTTGTTATGATGCTTTAGGTTTATGTCTGAAGTCGACCTGACTTCCTGGGCTGATGCCGGGGCTGACCTGTACCTCCTGGGTTGCTGTCGGGACTGACCTTGAATTTCTGGGTTGCTGTCAGGGGCTAAATTGGTTGACCGATATTGAGACCGGATTTGAGTTGCTTGACCGATATTGGGGGTCAGATTTAAGTTGACCGATATTGGGGATCAGATTTAAATTGACCGATTTGGGGATCAGATTTGAGTTGACTGATATTGGGGATCAGATTTAAGCTGGATGACCGGCATTGGGCGCCGAATTTGGATTAGAGGCCCGGTATCAGGACCGGGGTTGAGTTAAAAAGACAGTTTTGCCCTCCTACAGTGTTAGTAATAGGAAAATAAAATTTTGAGTGTCTATAGATGCCCCTCTTTATCATGTTTATGTAATGGAATGGAATGAACATGATAAAGATTGCTAGACACTTGAAATATGACAAAATATTAATGATGCAAATAGCAATGTAATGAATGTTAAAATGTTTTCGCAAATCGCATTTCGCACTTCGTATATCGCATCACAAATCACATCGCATCATATATCGCATTGCAGATCGCATCGCATATCGCATCGCAAATTGCTTACCTTTACTGGTGCCTGTGTTGGGGCTGATCTCAGCGGTTGACTTTCATCAATGTTGCTGATGTCTATGCTACTGTTGACTTGAACGGTTTGACTTCCATCGATGTTGCCGATGCTTTGTTTGATGAGGATGAACTGACATATTTCCCACATTTCTGCTGGGGATGACGTTCTTTATGATAGCCTTTATTGTTATCTTTGTTTTAAGATGAATGGTTTCCCCAATCTATTGATACTATCAAGGGGCAGATTCTCTCTTGGCTGATGTCGTTGTATATTTCTGAAGGCTCCTCTGATGGGGATATATCTCTTTTGCCGAGTTACCTCATTGGGTGCTCCCGATGCCTATCCTGATGATAACTTACACCGGCAATTTGCAACAGTGCCTACCCTGATGGTAGGGACAATGGTTAATCATTGGACTGTCCTGATGCCTACTCAAGTGATAGCAGACTTTTTCATCGAGTTTTTGTGTTTAATGTGTATACATATTTAACTCTAGTGGGTATGCATGCCTAACTTTTTAATAGAGATGTATGCTGATGTAGCGCTTGTTGCACATGTGCAAACAAGACATGATATGATGATCTTAATTTGTCCTAGGTTGATGCATATACTTAATTGAATTGATGTAGAACCATACCTCACCCTTTTTGAGGTGATTTCGAGTTTCTTTTCAGGGATGAATTTTGATAGGCTTATCAGCCCTAACTCCCGTATGGCTCCTTTTGTTATTCGCAGAGCAGATTTGGATGTTCCCCTTTCATATGCAGTCCCTGATGAGGATCTCATAAGGGCTGCTATTTTTTGGATCTGGATTTGGTGCTGGTCCCTCTGGTAGTCCAAACACTGATGACTTTATTAAGAGATATCCTGATATCTTCGCTGAAGTAGCGTTCCATGGTATACATCAACGGATCCTTCTCAACGACCCTTCTAAGTATTTGTATAACAGATTCCATCATCTGCCCTCTGTGGGGATGGATTGATATACTATTTCTGCCATCGGACCATTCCTGATGTTTTGCTGGGGTTGTGCCAACGGCTGATAGTGTCAGACAATCTGACCTTCGTTGAAGTGCCCTTCAATGGCTGAACGTTACTGAACCATTTTCGATGCTTTGCTAGGTTGTGACACCGGCTGATCATTGAGTATGAAAAGGGGCAAGCTCTCTATTTGTGACCTTGCTGGGTTAAATGCTGGCTTGGCTGATGACCCAGGTGATGCTGATGTTCTGGAGGATGTAGCCCATTCTTTTATTGCTTAGATTTGATCTTCAGTGTAGAAGCCTCGACTGATGAGGACTTAGCGCAGGTTGACATGTTTGATGATGCAGATTTCATTTGCCAGGTCTCTTGTCATTGAGCATTTGTTCTTCCTGATTTAAGGACTGTAACGCCCCCAAAATAGGTTCAATACTCAACCCATTCTGAGTCGCCAAATACATGGTACAGAATTCAAATAAAATCTTTTATAACATACGGTCGTGGAAACAACGACCACACAAACTGTGAATTTTAATACAAATCGTATATAATACGAAATATAAACATTTAAATTCACTCCTTATTAATTACAATCATTATCCCACTATTTTATAGAATAGTGAGGACTTCTACTGATCTAACTCTGACCATCACTTTGATCCCCGACTAGTCCCTGCGATATTTCCATTTCCTGAAGAGAACAATGGAAGAAAATGGTGAGCTCAACTAGCCCAGTAAAGAATATTATGACTAAGATAATGAAGAATAAATTATCGTTAGTCTTCAACAAATCAGATAAAATATTATGGACAACACGTTTTAGATTAATATTCGCAGTAAAAATAACAATTCATTAGAAAGGTTAAGTAGAGAATGATGTCTACTATCTTCTTTGATTTAAAAGTCCATCATTAATATTTTATCCCTGTAACATCAATCAATATACATCTCGAATCAAATATTCATCTTTTGCTCTACGGGCCAAAGATATTCATTTGTATCACCAGTTGGTTATGTTCATCTCAACACCTGTCCATCTTTGCACTACAGGCCAAAGATATTCATCAGGTAATCATTCATCTTTGCACTACAGGCCAAAGATATTCATCAGGTAATCATTCATCTTTGCACTACAGGCCAAAGATATTCATCAAGTAATCATTCATCTTTGCACTACAGGCCAAAGATCTTCAGTTATATCACCATTTAGGACTGGGGATGATGACAAATAATACAAATAACGAATCCAGTGAGATAAAGGACAAATATTAGAGAATTTATACAGAGTTCAAGAATGAAGATCAAAATCTGGATCCAATTAAAGATGATTTGGAAGAATTTTTTTTTATTTTTACCGTGAATAGTACCCCATGAATAGTAACTCGACATGAAAAGATAAAAATTTTACAAGAAAGTTCAGACCAATATTCCAGTGAAATGATATTAGATGAAGCGCAAAACTCAAGGAATTTCTGATCATTTCAGGAATTATAGAAGCGAATACTTACCGTAGTAAGTTTAAAGTTAGGAATCTGAAATGAAACAATATACTGCAATTGGATTTTCACCCATCAGGCGGTAGTCCGCTCAGACAGATTATTTCCACAATTTAATAATAATTGAATACGAAGGGTTATTCACCAGGCATGCGGTAGTCCGCGTAGAAAGGTTATTCATACAGAATAATAAAGAATGGAATAACAACAGGATTTCACCATGCATGCGGTAGTCCGCATAGACAGGTTATTCCAACAGAATAATAAAGAATGGAATAACAACCCTTACGAGTATTGAAAGAAAATAACTCTCTTCATGAATACGAAAGAAATAATACCCCTTACCTTAAAAATTTGGAGACTGCACTAGTGTAATAGCAGAATACTCTTCTTCTTTCTTTCTTATTCTCTCTATACTTTCTCTCTCTATAGCTTTAGTGAATTGGTGAGAAATAATGAAGAAATGAGCTTCTATTTATAGGCTCGACAGAGTAAGGGTAAAATAGTCTTTTTGCCATAATTTATGACATCATCGCTTACATCATCGATCCTATGACATCATTGCTTACCTCATCGCTCCGATGACATCCTTGCATACCTCATCGCTCCGATGACATCATTGTTTGCATCATAAGAGTTCAAATTCGATTTGCACTCTTCCACCTCGTTTAACTTTTATACCATGAATTTACTATAATAACGTTACCATTCAAATTATAAATATCATACCATTACATAATCACATCATACTACTATAATGTAATATTATAATAATATATTTGAATGAATTATTTTATCAGACAAGATAAAATATCAATTTTCAACAAATGTCACATGTTAAAAATTCCTCCGTTTAAATCCACATTGAATAAATATTTTCTTATCATATATATCAAAAATTAATTATTCACAAATAATATTATAGAACTACAATATTGACAACTAGGTCGTTCCCAGGAAAGAGGGGGCCTTCCGATAAGGATTTCTCGTTACTGGCGCGCAATTAATCAACCCCTTTCCTAGACAGAACTTTCTTAGACATTGCCAATAATGCTATCTAATAATATTATTCAAATAATATGAATTATTGATTTGATAATTTGAAATAATGTGCAATGACAATTATTGAATCAATAATATAAAATAGCAAAGTAGCACTTATTGATATAAAATATCAACGTAGCAAATATTGAACCAATAAAATATTATGCAATTATTGAATCAATAATATAAAATATTGAACAGTAATTACTGTAACAATAATTGAGTAAGTGCCTTTCTACGTAAGAATCAATAATTCGAAATACTGTGCAATACCGTGTGCTATTGTGCAACACCACGTATTACTGTATTTTAACCACCGGGTATTTCAACAGTACTAACAGTAACAGTTTTGCCGTTATTTTTATAAAAAAAGGTAACTTCTGTCGCTTTCTATATCCGACATTTATTCTGTTGTGGGGTCCACCAATGACTGCACCGTCGAACGAATATTCTCCGACAAAAAGAATATTCCTCGACCAAACGAATATTCCCCGACACAACGAATATTTTATAACCACTTGCTTACTTTGTAAACTTTGCACATTTTACCCATAACTTATCACATTTATCAAATCAACGCCTTACTATTTCAAAATAATATATAAAGAAAATTAAATCTTATTCATAAAATTTGGGGTCTTACAACCTCCCTTCCTTATAAAATTTTGTCCTCGAAATTGACGTACGTACCTAGTATGTCAAAAGGGTGAGGATACCTCGTTTTCATTTCCAATTCTAACTCCCAGGTCATTTCCTCAATATCATGGTTCCTCCACAAAACTTTATCTTCAGGTATAACCTTTGAGCGTAGGACATGTTCCTTCCTATCCTAGATCTTAACAAGTACCTCCTCGTAGGTTAAATCTTCTGCTATCTCGTCTAGTTTTAACTCAATAATGTGGTTTGCATCTTTCACATATTTACGAAGCACAAATATGTGAAAAACGCTATGAACACGAGACATGCTTGGAGGTAAGACGAGTCTATAGGCCACATTTTCTACTCGGTCAAGGATTTCAAATGGACCAATGAATCGTAAATTGGTGTCCATAACTTTCTGCAAACTGACCCTTTGGCACTCGATGCTTCGCCTTGACATGTTTACACGTTAAACACCTCGAGATAAACTTTGCGATCTCTTTTTTCATATTGCTCCACCAAATTGTATGTTGACGATCACGATACATTTTGGTACTTCCAGGATGGATTGTGAATGGTGTGTTGTGTGTTTCTATCATGATTCTATACTTTAATTCAGAGTCGTTAGGAACACAAAGTCTGGATTTGACTCAAAGTATTCCCTCTTCATCGATTCTTACTTCGGGAATAGTATCTTCTTGCACCTTCTTCTTCATCTTCATCAGCTCTGGGTCTGTAGCTTGAGCAGCTTTAACTTTATCGATCAAAGATGGTTCTACGAGTATACTTGACATCATCACGTGGGTCTCCGGAGTCTTTAACTCTATCTCCATCCTTTGTACGTAATACAAAATGGGCTTCGTGTTGACAATATCGCACTTGTACCCGCATACGATCTTCTACTCAACGCGTCAGCTACCACGTTTGCTTTTTCCAGGATGGTATTGGATGGTATGATCGTAATCTTTCAACAGCTCCAACCAACGTCGTTGTCGCATATTAAATTTGGTCTGGGTAAAGAAATATTAGGATGTCATCAATAATGACAACCACGAAATGATCCAAATATTTGATACCAACTGTGACTCTTATGTTGCTTCAACCATAGCACCTCACAATTGGTCGAACATATCATCAATACGAGGTAGCAGATACCTATTCTTAATGGTGACATGGTTCAACTCCCGATAGTCAATACAACGTCGTATACTACCGTCTTTCTTCTTTATGAATAAAACAGGAGCACCCCAAGGAGACATACTAGGACGTATAAAATCGATGTCTAACAACTCCTGTAGTTGGACCTTTAACTCTTGAAGTTTAATAGGAGCCATTTGATATGGGGTTTTTGAAATGGGTTTTGTACCGGGTTCAAGGTCAATAAAGAATTCAACTTCACATTCTGGGTAGACCGGGAAGTTCTTCGGGAAATACATCAGGAAACTTATTAACAATAAAAATATCATTCAAATCTGATGTATTCTGATTTAAATCAGTGACATGGGTTACGAAAGCTTGGCATCCGTTTTTTAATAAACGAATAGCTTTATGACTTGAAATGCCAATGATTGATTTTAATGGTTTGGTTGTTTTGAATTCGCACAATAGGTTGGTTAGGAATATGAAAACTAACAACCTTACGAAAACAATCAATTTTGACATGATGAATGGTTAACCAGTTGATTCAAAAAAATCACATCAAATGCCAGAATTTTCAAAGATATAAGATCAACAGAAAGTGTGAGGGTACCAATTTGAATCAAACAAGATTTGTAAACTATAGATGTAACGAAGGTTTCCCCCAACAGAGTTTCAACAGATAAGTCAAAGTCTAATTTCTCAGAATTCAAGTTCAAACGTTGAGCACAAGTAGGTGAAATAAAAGAATGGGTATTACCGGTATCTAATAAGGTATAGACTTTGCAAAAATTTATGATTAACTAAACCGTGATAAATTCATTTGGGTTCCTCGCGTTTTGGGCAGTCACGACAAACGCTCTTCCAGGAACCACCGATCTTAACTTGTCCGGACAGCCTTAGGAATCACCACCCCCGCTAGACTTGGTTTTGCTATATGACACACTCGAGCTTATGTCCTTTCTTTCCACAGTTATAACACACCTTGGATTGTTGTGTGCAGTTGGGACTGAGGTGTCCCTCTTCTCTGCATTTATAGCATACGACCGGCGGCCGTTCTCCTCCCCTAGAAACAGTTGGTGCTGCTGTCGATGTTTTCACGTTCTCATTGTTGTACCTTCTCTTCTTGAAATTTCCCCTCGATTCACTTCTTCTATTATCATGGCCACGATTACCACCGGAGTGGTTACCGCTTCTGTCATGATACTTTCCTCCCTGCTGGTTGTCATTGTTCCGATGACTGCTGCCACCGGTACAACCTTGGTTGTTGTCCCTTGGTTGAACGTAATCACTATCTCGTTCTAATAACTGGGCCTTGTTCACTACATTCGAATATAGAGAAAATTTGTGAGAAATGAGGTATTGACGAATCTCGGGTTTCAAACCTCTTAGAAACATCCGCGTCATACGTTCCTCATTCTCCACCAAATAAGGTGCAAACCGGGATAACTCCGCGAACTTAGCCTCGTACTGGGACACAGTCATGTTGTTCTGTTCCAGTCTGATAAACTCTACTACTTTCATGTGACGAATACTTTCTGGAAAGTATTTGTCATTGAACAGTTTCTGGAACGCCCCCCAAGACATCTTGAGTGCGGCAGGCTGGGTACGCTTCACAGATTCCCACCAGTAATCTGCCTCTCTACGGAACATAAAGGTGGCAAATGGAACATTTTATTCCTCCGTGCATCCCAAGACATCAAATATCTTAGTAATGTGCTTAATCCAATTTTCTGCCTTGATTGGATCTGGCTTTCCCTGAAACTCTGGTAGTCCTAACTCTTTAAACTGCTTGGCAGTGACAAGCCGCGAGTTGTTATTTCCACCTGTATTATGAACACGAGTCTCCCTCACTTGGTTTTGCATGAACTGCAAAAAGCTTCTAAACATCCCGTCATTTATCATTTCTTCGGTAGGGTTGTTTACAGGAGAATTGTCGTCTTCCTATTGCACGTTCTCTTAGTTGGTGATTAAAGGTGTCTCAACGGTCTCATTCACTCCATTGTTTAGATTTTCAGTTGCCATTCTCAAATACTGCCACAAAACAAGGGTTAATCAAATAAATTAACATATCATATATTAATCCTATGTTCCAACCAACCAATTAAATAATAATTAAGCTTAGGTAGGACGCATTAGCGAAGGTTTTACTCAGTCTCTCCCCTCCTAGTTCTATTCCCAGATCTCCGCCAGAGATCATATCCCTAAGCTCTGATACCAACTGTGACGCCCCCAAAATAGGTTCAATACTCAACCCATTCTGAGTCGCCAAATACATGGTACATAATTTAAATACAATCTTTTATAACATACGGTAGTGCAAACTACGACCACACAAACTGTGAATTTCAATACAAATCGTATATAATACGAAATATAAACATTCAAATTCACTCCTTATTAATTACAATCATTATCCCACTATTTTATAGAATAGTGAGGACTTCTACTGATCTAACTCTGACCATCACTCTGATCCCCGACTAGTCCCCGCGATATTTCCATTTCCTGAAGAGAACAATGGAAGAAAAGGGTGAGCTCAACTAGCCCAGTAAAGAATATTATGACTAAGATAATGAAGAATAAATTATTGTTAGTCTTCAATAAATCAGATAAAATATTATGGACAACACGTTTTAGATCAATATTCGTAGCAGAAATAACAATTCATTAGAAGGGTTAAGTAGAGAATGATGTCTACTATCTTCTTTGATTTAAAAGTCCATCATTAATATTTTATCCCTGTAACATCAATCAATATACATCTCGAATCAAATATTCATCTTTTGCACTACGGGCCAAAGATATTCATTTGTATCACCAGTTGGTTATGTTCATCTCAACACCTGTCCATCTTTGCACTACAGGCCAAAGATATTCATCAGGTAATCATTCATCTTTGCACTACAGGCCAAAGATATTCATCAAGTAATCATTCATCTTTGCACTACAGGCCAAAGATATTCATCAAGTAATCATTCATCTTTGCACTACAGGCCAAAGATCTTCAGTTATATCACCATTTAGGACTGGGGATGATGACAAATAATACAAATAACGAATCCAGTGAGATAAAGGACAAATATTAGGGAATTTATCTAGAGTTCAAGAATGAAGATCAAAACCTAGATCCAATCAAAGATGAATTGGAAGAAAAAAAATTTTATCGTGAATAGTACTCCGTGAATAGTAACTCATACATAGTAACTCGTGAATAGTAACTCGATATGAAAAGATAAAAATTTTACAAGAAAGTTCAGACCAATATTCCAATGAAATGATATTAGACGAAGCGCAAAACTCAAGGAATTTCTGATCATTTCAGGAATTATTGAAGCAATACCTACCGTAGTAAGTTTAAAGTTAGGAATCTAACATGAAATAATATACTGTAATTGGATTTTCACCCGTCAGGCGGTAGTCCGCTCAAACAGATTATTTCTATAATTTAATAACAACTGAATACGAAGGGTTATTCACCAGGCATGCGGTATTCCGCGTAGATAGGTTATTCCCACAGAATAATAAAGAATGGAATAACAATAGAATTTTACTATGCATGCGGTAGTCCGCATAGACAGGTTATTCCAACAGAATAATAAAGAACGGAATAACAACCTTTACGAGTATTGAAAGAAAATAACTCTATTCATGAATACGAAAGAAATAATAACCCTTACCATAAAAATTTAGAGACTGCACTAGTGTAATAGCAAAATACTCTTCTTCTTTCTCTCTTATTCTCTCTATACTTTCTCTCTCTATAGCTTTAGTGAATTGGTGAGAAATAATGAAGAAATGAGCTTCTATTTATAGGCTTGGCAGAGTAAGGGTAAAATAGTCTTTTGCCATAATTTATGACATCATCGCTTACATCATCGATCCTATGACATCATTGCTTACCTCATCGCTCCGATGACATCCTTGCTTACCTCATCGCTCCGATGACATCATTGTTTACATCATAAGAGTTCAAATTCAATTTCCACTCTTCCACCTCGTTTAACTTTTATATCATGAATTTACTATAATAATGTTACCATTCAAATTATAAAAATCATACTATTATATAATCATATCATACTACTATAATGTAATATTATAATAATATATAATATTATTTGAATGAATTATTTTATCGGACAAGATAAAATATCAACTTTCAACAAATGTCACATGTTAAAAATTCCTCCATTTAAATTCACATTGAATAAATATTTTCTTATCATATATATCAAAAATTAATTATTCTCAAATAATATTATAGAACTACAATATTGACAACCAGGTCGTTCCCAAGAAAGAGGGGGCCTTCCGATAAGGATTTTTCCTTACTGGCGCGCAATTAATCAACCCATTTCCTAGACAAAACTTTCTTAGACATTGTCAATAATGCTATCTAATAATATTATTCAAATAATATAAATTATTGATTTGATAATTTGAAATAATGTGCAATGACAATTATTGAATCAATAATATAAAATAGCAAAGTAGCACTTATTGATATAAAATATCAGCGTAGCAAATATTGAACCAATAAAATATTATGCAATTATTGAATCAATAATATAAAATATTGAACAGTACTTACTGTAACAATAATTGAGTAAGTGCCTTCCTACGTAAGAATCAATAATTCGAAATACTACGCAATACCGTGTGCTATTGTGCAACACCACGTATTACTATATTTTAACCACCGGGTATTTCAACAGTACTAACGGTAACAGTTTTGCAGTTATTTTTATAAAAAAGGTTACTTCTGTTGCTTTTTATATCCTACATTCATTCCATTGTGGGGTCCACCAATGACTACGCCGTCGTACGAATATTATCCGACAAAAAGAATATTCTTCGACCAAACGAATATATTCCCCGACACAATGAATATTTTATAACCACTTGCTTACTTTGTAAACTTTGCACATTTCACCCATAACTTATCACATTTATCAAATCAACACCTTACTATTTCAAAATAATATATAAAGAAAATTAAATCTTATTCATAAAATTTGGGGTCTTACAAGGACTCTGTTGAGGATTTTTCCTTTTTTGTGGATGGACAGCTGATGTCATCATGATTTCTTTCAGGAACTCTCCCTTTTCTTTTGATGAGGAACTTGGTCCCGCCATAGATCCTTTCCATTTCTTGGAATCGGCAATGCCCCAGCCCTTTCATAGGTTGTTACTGGGGTTCACAGAAGAAACTCGCTTTGTTAACCATGTCCATGGTGAGCAATATCCTGCACATTCAGAAAAATAACAATATGTGCCGCAAGCTTGATGGCTCGGGTTGTCGGAGTTAGTATGACCTTGTGAATGAGGCATTTGAAGTTAAAGTTTATGAAATTAAATGCTTGTATTCATCGAGCTCTTATCATATCGCTAAAGATCTTGAAATTGAGCATGAAAATGAATTTTTCCTAAGGAAATCAAAAAAAATTCTTGACAAACTATGATATTGCAAGAAAACTTTTAAGCGTCCATGGTCATTTTTCATGGGTAGGATCAGATTCAAAAGACTTATCTCCCTTTATCAGAGACACCTCATCTTCGCTTTAGACGCTGCTCTTCACAGAATTAACATCATATGACACGTGCACTATGAATGACGTAACCCTTAGCAGGGGTTTCTCTTCTATGACTCTAGATGATCTCATTTTCTTGCAAAGTTTTCTGATTTCCTCGCTTAACTTTGTCTCATTTTCTTAGGCTTTTCAAGGTTACCCATGTAACGAGTTTTGGACCAATGCCTCCTAAACCAAACGATTTTAGGGCACTAGGTGTCAAGACACCCCTTAGGGTTTACTGGCTCGAGTAACAAAGGCCACACTTTGAGACAAGTTAGGCGGACTACTCTATTTGATCTTCGCCTGAGCCTGTACAAGATTCATTTTCTTAGGCTCTAAATTACCCGTGTAGTGAGTGTTGGGCCGGTGACTCCCAAACCAGACGGCTTTAGGGGCACCAGGTGTAGAGACACCCATCGGGCTTAATTACTAGAGTAACCTAGGCCATGATTCGGATCTGCTTAGGTTTTGACTTCTTGTAATGCTCATTTTCTCAGGCACTGAGTTACCCATGTAACTAGCGTTGGGCCGGTGGCTCCCAAACCAAATGGCTTTAGGGCACCGGGTGTAAATACACCCCTCGGGCTTAATAACTCGAGTAACCCATTTCACGATTCAAGACATTAGGCTGGCTACTAATTATCATCCCTGTCGCCATAGCTTCATACCCCACAACTAAGAGTTAGGGTGATCGCAAAGTGTAGACATGCATATGAGGTCAAATTTGTTCCAAAAAGCGCTTTGAACTATGATACCGTGCCTAATCAAAAGGTTGAATAGTCTTAATCCTCTGATCATTCCCTTGATTCTCGCTCCACGGACGCTTTTCAGAATTAATCCAATTCATAACAAGTTAAGCAAAAATCTTTTTCCTTTTTAAAACCTTTTTCCAAGATTCTAACGCAAGAATCATCTACACTTAACATATATACCCCTGCCAATGCATGTAACTGGAAGTTGAAAGCAGATAAAGAGATGAAAGAGTTGTACCTTATCAGTTGATCACAGTATTCTAAGAAAATTATGATTGGAAAAGACCAATTGATCATACCGGATTGCCATTAATGGAAAGCTTGGATGATGATGGACCATGCTGATGGTGCCGACAGGTGCATTTTCATTGGATGGTTGATAAATGCCCCAGCGTTGAATTGTCGCGATTTCTAAAATTGCCCCAGTCTTTTTGTAAGGGCCCCAACATCGGGTTGTCGCCGATTTTGAAATTTCCCCAGTCTTGCTTATCATCTAGGGTGATTGCTTTATTGTATGTTTGACAAATGGGCTGATAAGATGCTGAGATCGCAAAAGCTTTTGTACAGCATGACCCCTATGGTGAACAGGTAGTGGATTTTGGCTTTAATACATGGATGCCCCAATCATTATTTTTGATTTGTAGGAGCAATTGGCTTTGATGACATTTCTTCTGATTTGACGAAGGTTTCAGATTGAGGGTGTTAACTCTTCGAAGGTCCTTGCTGATGATTATGCTTGATATATATCACTGTGTGGTTGCTTCAACTTTGATGTCGAGATGCCTTCGGACTCCAATGAATTGGACCTAAGAGTTCAGCCTGGTTGGTGGTGTGAGGGCTTTAACTAAATTTGGCTTGATATGTGAGGTTTAATTTGTGATCTTTTGCTCGAGGAATATATCATCGGGTATGAGACAGACTTTGCCACGACAGTAGCTCATGTGCTTCTGTGGGTCAAAGGAGATCCAGTCTTCTCGCACATCAGGAGTGATGAGTTTCTGACAGGTTGCATCTTATGACGATTATCATTTCATCCATGTGACTGGTCGTTCTGATGTATCCATGTCTCTCCCTTTTGAGACTTGCTTCGCTTAGGACTTAGCTCCACTCACAGCTTTTTCACTCATGCAATCGGCATAGATTATTTTCCCCTAGCGGGTTTGAGAGGGGTGACCGCATATCATCTGTTGGCAGTCATGGGCCACTTTGATCAATTTCAGAGCTTCTGCCATTTTGAGGGGGCTATGGATCAGCGGGTATCAACTTCATGTTTATTGCCAGCTGACCAGATCAAGATTTACGAGTGTTGGACTTATAGGGAGAGGGCTGATTTCTCTACTAGCCATCCAGATCGTTCTCTTTGGCAGGGTTGGAGTACGATATTGCATTGGTTACGGCTTTCCAGTCAGCTCCTAGTATTAATTTAGATGAGGAGGAGCCTATGGAGGATCCTAATTCTCCCACCGAGGATGATTCATTTGTTGGCATGACAACATCTTTAATCAGTGATCCTTCGAGTATCCCAGCCGGGACTGATCCAACTATTGCTGATTCACTAGCTCGGGTGACTTTTGAGAAAGATCATTCTAGAGCATTGATGTTGACAGCCTTTTTAAGTAGAGACATGATAAATGGTTTTATAACCACTTATTTAGATATCAACTCACTGCGATTGTTGCTTAAACTCATGTGTTATCGTAGCTTTTCATGCCTTTTTACTTTCTTTTACAGATTTATATTTAGGAACTCTCCGGGTGCATTTTGAGCTTAAAAGGATGAAAAGGTGCTAAAAAGGGGACAACGCTTAAAGAGTAAGCTAGGCATGAGGGATTGACAGAAGCTAGGAGCAGTTAGAATCAAGAAGGAATTCAGAAGGGCAGCAGGAGAGTGCAGCAGCAAAGCAGCAAAGCAAAAGCAGCTGAATTTCAGCATCTTCCCCTGCGCAGCTGCGCAGGCATTGGTTAGGGAGTCGGCGCAGCTGCGCCGGTCAAGCTTGGCTGCTGACTTCATTTTTTTAGCCGGCTGTTTTGATTTTTGGCTGGGGCATTGCAGGCAGTCTCGAACGGGCAGCATATAAGGGTCATTTTGGCTGGTATTTGAGACATCTCCCCTTAAGGGAGCTTAGCCCTAATCTTCTTCTTCATTTTATCATTTTCTTTTACATTTCTTGTCTAGGAGTAGAATAGAAGTAGAGATTAGACTAGTTTATTGTAGTTAATATTTTAGGGTTTTATTAGACTTGATTGCTGAAACATTTGAAGAACATCAAGGATTTGTATTTTGATCAAGAGGAACCAGATTTGCATTTCTTACTCTTATTTTCTCTTTGATTCATATTTGTGTTCTTACGATGCTTATTCAACATGTGGATGGTATGTTTGAGTTGTCTATGACTTAAAGTATACCTTGAGGTTCCAATGGAATCTAATGAGTAGTCTATGTTGATTTCTCTTCCATGTTGGTTCTTATTGATTGTTTCGTGATTGTCTACTGCGATATTTGTTTTCATTACTTAATTGAGTCATGACCAATTACTGTGATAACCCACATGGGATTGAAAGACGAAATATGGGTTTAGATCAAATCATAGTAGCGAGCGATTGTACGTTCACATGGCGTTGGATGTATGATTTGTGCTTAGGATGGACATATACCGAAGCGCCGCTCGTAGCCAATTGAGAACTTGACTTTAAACCCTATTTATTTGTAAACACCATAGACATATAGGGGTTTAGATAACGTGGGTGTTCACATGCGTTCTATCATCTGTGGATTGCACGTGATATAGATTAGGTGCATCGAGAGATGGCCTTCTCTCACTTTCGTGTTCTCGGCTAGCACACTTAACGATTAATTTGACCTAATTGGAAGTGAAACACCTGAGATGAATCATTAGGGGAAATTGAAATCTCATGCCTTCATTATCTGATTTTAACTCTAGAATTAATTAGTTTAAATTCAATTCCTTACCTAGTTTAAAGTAGTTTTGATTCCAACTCTTTACCACCCGTTTAAATAAGACCGAGATGATTACGGACTAGTGCTTGGCGATTGTTTATCTGTTAATTCCTCGTGGGAACGATATCTTACTTTCACTTTATTACTAGTTGGCCGCGTATACTTGCGCGTTAATTGTGTCATCTAATCGGACCAACAAGTTTTTGGCGCCGTTGCCGGGGAATTATTTGGATAACTGTTTGCCAACATTAGTTTAAATCAAATTAGTCTTACTTTAAACATTTTATTTCTATTTTTGTTTTAATTCTCTTCATTTGTTCTTTTCTCAGGTACAATGGACTTAAATTTCTATCCATGGAATGGTACAAGGAAAGAGCAACCAAGGGAAATGGGAAATGATGGCGTCAACCCAATCGCAACACTTTCAGCATAGCTAGAGGTTCTCTCGAGGAAGCTGGATACTATCTCAGCTCAGTAGAATCGAGAGACGGCAGTGACCTATGACTATGGTGTTGGAAGCTACACGAGCCATCAGGAGCCTATCAGTTATGGGCAGGAGCAGTATGGGGGTGGTTATTCCTACACCGAACCTTATCCCACTTATCAACAAGATTGGGGGTATCACCCAGACCCTTCAGTAAACTACTATCAAGACCAACACTGGATCCAAATCCCGCATACGCCCCAGAATGCACCTTCCAGACTCTAGTTTATGAGCCTCAACACAATTTTGAGGGTGATACAGAAAATGCAAGCTTGGAGGAAGGAGGTGATATATCACTGAATGAAATCTTGATTGAGCAACAGAAGTCAGTCAAGAATATCCAGAACTGGGCAGAGCAGATTAGCAAGGCCTTGATGATAGAGGATGAACAAGGGATGCAAAACCATACTGTGAGCTATCAAGAACAATATGAGCCAAGTCCAACTTATGCACCAGAACCCCCATATCAATCCCCATGTTTACAAGGAGAACAGTCTCCAATGGAATTCATGTATAGGAGCTTAGAAAGCCAAGAGGAGAGGGTTAGGAGCCAAGAGCAATCAAGCTAGAACTTCTAGAATCAGATGGCCCTAATCAACACTCTTACCAATGAGCATCAGTATATGGATTCTGAGACTGAAACTGAAAAGGAAGGATTGAACACTATGTGGGGTAGCTCATTAGCATCAACAAAGGAGATCTTGGTCGAACAAGAGCAGTCAATTGAGGATCTTCATACTTGGGTAGAGCAAATTAGCACAGCTTTAAGGAATGAGGAGGTGATTGAGCAAGTAAATGAAGCTCAAGATAGTCAAAGTCCAATGCCTCAGACGACTGAAGCTGTGAGTAATGATCCCCAGGATACTTGGTGCTATGAAATGGATGCAGAAACTGATGGAGATTCAGAAGTGCACTTGCAACTGGATGAGCATAAGGCAATGGATATCGAGGAGACGATTGGGGATGTGGAAAATGAAAGTGAACTGACAGTGACAATTCCCCAAGAGCCTTCTCCGCCGAAGTTTGAAACACCAGTCAAGTTTGCACACCCTTGCCCCCTTGGAAGCCACATTACAGATATGGATCTCGATGACATGAGAGAGTCCGTGAGCTTCAAACCATAGTGGTCAGAAGAGAAGAGAATAGAAGAAGAGTCCGTTGTGTGGTCTATACCTCCATGCCCCGATCATTTCACCTACACAACGAAACCCGTGCCTAGCTCCCCGACCTTTTGTCCGGGGAATTCATATACATATCCGATGCTAGGTAGTTTAAATTTGAGTCCTCCTTTATTGGGAAGCCTCCAAAAGCATATAGCAATTCTGATGGATGGAGGGGTTCTCTAATATCATCGGGGAGTCGGATAGCAGTGGTCAGACACAGTCCAGCTAGAGGACTATAAATCAAGCGCTCGATGGGAGGCACCCCATCATTTCTCTTTCTCCCTCCTTGTTTAATTCTCCATTTCCTGCTTTCTATCATACTTCCCTCCCCCTTGTTTAATTCTTATTAGTTTAGTATTTAGTTTAAAATTTTTGCATACTATAGGAATTAGGAGTTCATTGCCTACATTTTTGAACTTAGGCATGAATGCGTATATTTTTGGGATTACAAAGCTTATAGCATATTTTTGATGCACTTGCATTGTTTATACGCACTTAGAGAATTTTTGGGAATTTAAATGTATATATCTTTCCATGTTTAATTCTCTTGATGTAAATATTAAGTATTAACTTTTGATGGTTTAATAGGGCTTAATAAGTCTTGTCTGCATATTTCAGGTTAAAAGCTGCTTGGGAGCAAAGTTCAAATGCCATAGCCTCTGTGCCTAGAAAAATTCTACAAAAAATAGGATCTGGCATGCCGCGCGGCTGTGCCAAGATAAGCTTGAGCTGGCGCGCGGCCGCGCAACACATGCAGACTGAGCCTGACTTGGGAAAAATTCTGGCAGCTTTTGGGGGCATCGCTTTATGTCAATTATCTGCAGCACCCAGCCTCATTCCCTCTCATCCCAAACCCTCAAGTTAATTAATGCAATCCCCCATCTCTTCCATTTCATGCAATCCCCTCCACTACAAGCCTTAGCTTTGAAAACCTCCTACCTCCTCAATCCAAAGTACCAATTCTCATCCACCTCATCCTCTCAACATAATCAATTGAGATATTGAGTGTGGGATCTCTAGCAGAGCAAGATTGATATGGAGTTGGGTTATTTCATTGAGTATAGTGTTGAGCGGAGTTTATTTTACCAAAAGCTGAGAGAGACGGGGAAACTTCTGAGAGGGCGCCATTCATGCAGCATAAGAAGCCAAATAGGGGAGTTTCTTTGTTTTTACCTTTACCTTCAATGAGGACATTGAACAGTTTAAGTTTGGGGGTATTGGTGTTTATTTTTCATAGAGGTAATTCATTTCATATTTTGCATGTAAATAGTTCATTGCATGTAAGTTAGTTCATATAGTGCATGTAGGTTGTAAATAGTTAAAATTTGTGAAAATTTTAAAAATTTTCTTTTATTTTTGCATTCTGTGTTAGAGCATACTGCATGAATCCAGTTTTCAGTTGGTTAGTTATGTATGTTGCCTGTGAAGAAACTGAAATCATTTGATTATTGAACTGATTTGAGACTTAAGCCTGGTTTCATGGTCATATATGTAAATCCTTACCTGCCAGATACTGTGTAGCCAGTAAGCACGATAGAGTAAACACCATGATATGTTAAGTTTAAATGTTTACATACTTGTCTTCTGGTGGAAAAACTATGTTTTAATAAAAGAGTTTCAGTTCGCATATAAGAATAACTAGACTGTTAAAAGATTAAGTTTGGGGGAAACAGGGGACATGCATGATATATACAGGGAGATGGAGCGTAAGACGCACTCCCTTGCAGAAAAAGAAAAAGAAAAAGAAAAAGAAAAGAAAAAATTAAGAAAAAGAAAAAGAAAAAAAATAGAATAAACACTTCGGCTACGTCGAGTTCTGTGGCCTTTGATATTCGAGCAAGTAAGCCCTAGGGATGTCTCTACACCCAGCGCCCTAAGGCCATCTGGTCTGGGAGTCGTTGGTCGAAAGCTCGCTACATGGATATCATTGAAAAGCCTAAGAGAACTAGGCATTGCACAGTCAAATGTGTACACGAAAAAGTGCGAATACGCCCTCGTGAGTAATAAAAGCTTAATAAAAAAACCCCTGTTGACTCTTAACTCTGGTAATACATGGTCTTAGTTAAAACTTATATGATTTATTATTTTTCTTAAGTTAAAACTTGTTTTTCCCCTAAGAAGCATAGTATGTGAGTTATTTATCTGAATGCATATCTAATGGTTGTTAGGCACACAACGCACAATACATCAGTGCTGACAGTTTTGGATTTCAGAATATGCCTTATGGTCTTATTTTGGGTAGCTTATCTGTTCGACTATCTTGTGGTTTTCTGAGGCATTGCTTTGAAAGTTCAATACTGACTGGAACCTGGATTTGCATTCATGATAGCGTAGGTTGCATACATTGTAGTTACTTGCATTGCAAGACACAACTTTTGCTACTAGAGACGAGGCTCGAGCTACTCGGGATATAGCATTGGTTGAGAGAGACGAGGATCGATTTATCGGAGATACAATTTTTTAGGAGAGAGATGCAGTTTGATCTACTCGTGATGCTGCTTTTGAGGAGATTGAGGAGGCATTAGTTGCCTCGGACGCTACTTATGCTGCGAGGGATGAGGCCGTAGCTACCTGGGATGTCTATATTGCGGACAACACAGTCCTCAGATCATATATAGGCAACCTGGTTGGAGAAATGAGTGCTTTTATAGATGGTCATAGCAGCACTATACAGATGGCAATGGATGTTCTGGATCGTATGGAGACCGAGGGTCAAGAACTTGCAGCTGCTCCTCCATCTTCAGAGAGATGCCATGTTGGCACTGTTGTTCAGCTTGTTTACGGGTTCATAGACTAGCTTTGATTTTCCTCAGTAAGGCCTGTTGACTAGGATGTTTGATAGAATTTGAGTTTTAGAAGATTTGGTGTCTTGGGACTAGTTTTGTTTTGTTTTTTTTCTAAAGGTCAGACCGCACCAGGAATGGTTGCCTACGTCCTAGGTTGAGGGAGATCAGGTCGTTCATAGTTCCTGTTTTTGTGTGAGAGGCTTGAGAAGGGTCTCTTTTGGGGTTTGAGTTTGGTTTGATAGGTTTTTTGAATTTTTATGTTGGGATTCGAGGGTTTTTGAATTTTTTGATTTGGTTTGACTGCACCTAAGATGGTTGCTTACGTACTCCCGGGTTGAGGGAGATCAGGTCTTTCGTAGTTCACGTTTTTAGTTTGAAAGGCTCGATTTTTGATTTTTTTTTTCTTTTTGATTTTTTTGATTTTTTTGATTTTTTGATTTTTTTGGTCTTTTGATTTTGTATGCATGGAAAATAAAAGGCATAATGTTAAGAAAAGGACAACGTCCCAACATCCCCTGGAACTCGCAACTTTCCTCTAGATCTACGTCTTCTTGGCTAGCTGAGCCCTGATAGTCCAGTTGTCAGTGGTTATGTTGCCTTCAAGGCCTGTGATAGAGGTTGCCTCTTAGCTCTGAATATCTTCAATACTGGCCATAACTTAATTGCCTCCTGAATCAGCATATCCCTTAAGGAGGCTCAAACTAGACTCGTCGTAGAAAGGTATGAACTCTAGGTTCCTCGATGGGTTGGCTTCCTTGACAATTTCACCAACTTTCCCTTAATCTACTCTTTCACCTTCCTCATATTCTTGAGAGGATTTGAGTATGAAATCCCCCTTGCACTGATGTTGTATCTCTCGCAAGGAACTTTCCTTTTGGGCTTTTTCCACACGGGGAAGGATCAATATCTCCTCCTCATCTTCCATTAGGATAAGGTCAGAAACGTAGTTGTTGGCTTTGGGTAACAAGATATTTGATAATGGTGGATGAACTTCATTGGGAGATTCTTTTGTCTCCTAGGTCATTCCCAAAATTAGGATCGGCCCACCTTGTGTTCTTCCAGGATTGGTGCTCATAGCCGTCACATCCTTTGAACTGCCTATTTCAAGTGGACATCTTGAGCTCTTTATTTTCATTTTACCTTTTCTGGTCATGGGGACTTCTATCGGTAGTTCTACATTTTCAATGAGGTCCTGGATTTTGTGCTTTAGATACCAGCATTCCTCAGTTGCATGTCTAGGTGAGTTAGAATGATAGCGATATATCTTGGTGGCATCATAACTTTTCGTTTCGGGCTTGGTAGGACGCAGCAACTTAGTAATCTTTCTCTACGCAACCATTAATGCCAACATATTTTCCAATAAGTCCCCCAGAGGTGTGAATACCCTTCTCCGCCGACTCTCCCCGACTCTCGATGCCGTAGGATTTCGAGGGTTTGCTCGTGTTTGGAATGTCTCTTGATATGTCCTCTTTGGGAATTCGCATTCCTCCGGACTATTTTTCCTTTGTCGAGATCTTCTAGTAATTTTATCATTCCATTTTTCTCGTCCATTCGACATGCTTTGCTCTTCTTCATTCAGCTGGCTGATCTTGGAGGGAGATCTGCTTACATTCTGAATATCCTCCTCTTTCTCTTGGCTTTTCTGATAGTTGAGTGAAATGCTGCCTTATATCCTGATGTTGGCGCACTATCAGATTAGCCAGCAGAGTTACTTGATGTTGGATCGCATCCAATTTTTGCATTATTATCATACCCTCCTCTGAATTTTTTGACTCTAGGACATTTGTTCTGTTCCTTCGGGGGTAATCCTCTATCCTTCGTATGCATTTACGATTTGGATACATTTCATCGCTTCCTGACCCAATCATGTTTACTCCATCCGTATCATGCGGCATCAGAAGGTTGGTGTTGACATTTGGATGGTCAGGTTGTTGGACCACAATATCGCCGTTTTTGATCAGGTTTATGATTTTATGCCTTAAGGACAAACAATCTTGTGTATCGTGTCCTGGAGATCCTGAATGGAAAGAACATCTCTGGCTAGGATTGTATATTTTGCTTTTTGGATCCGGAGGTGGAGCCAGTTCAGTAATTTTCTTGTGATCTATTAACATCACCAATATGTTTTCAAGGGAATCGCCTAGTGGAGTGAACACCCGATTTTTTGTTATTTCAAATTTTCTCTTTTTGTCCTGGTAATTTTTGAATGCAGTTTGTTGTGATGAGAGATTACCTTCCCTCTTCAAAATGGGGGGACTATGGTTGGGTCTCCTAGATTGCCCCTGTACAATGAGGGATACATCTTCATCACCTTCCTTGGGTACCCTTATGGGATCACTCGTATAGTTGCCAGATTGTATATGATTGGCGACTACTTTCAAGGCTGTGAGATCTTTGATCTTGCCTGCTTTCAGGCCCATCTCTGTCATTTCGCCATGTTTGATCATCTCTGAGAATACCTTTCCTATTCCGGCCAGGATCCTTTCATATTACGGCGCCTCTTGGATGTTTATAAAAGTCATCACCATTTCAGCTTCGGTCATAGGCGGGCTGACTTCTGCTGCCAGACGTCTCCATCTTCGGGCATACTCACTGAAAGACTCAGTACTCTGCTTTTTAATTTTGGACACTTGATACCGATCCGGAACCATCTGAGACTGAAAGCTTTATTGAGTTAGGAAGGCATGATCTAGCTCTTCCCAACTGTGGATTTTTGCATTATCAAGTCGGGAATACCATGTCTTAGCCTCTCTAGTGAGACTCTTTTTAAAAAGCTACATTCTGAGGCTTTCATCTTCAGCATAAGACCCTAGCTTGCCAATGTATACTTTCAAATGCGTATAGGGATCGCCTTGCCCCATTGTACTTTTCAAACTCTGGGACTTGGAATTTATCAGGATATCTAGCCCCTGGGAATATGAAGAGAGCTGAATAGGTGACACTTCCAAGGTTTCCAGTTCATTTTATTGAACGGATGGTTTCTTCCATTTGTCGGACTTTCCTTCGGATATCGCCAATTTCCCGATCTTCCCTGAGTTTTGTGATTTCAGGGGTTTTGTTGGTTCTTTCACTGTATCGCAGTTCAGGGATCTACATTTCCCCCTTTTTGTCAGCACTTTGATTACCACCCTGTAAGGAGGTATCTGTTTGATTGAGTGTTGACTGGCCCTGAGTGTTTTTGCTTTGTTCTCTTAGGAGGATAGCCAACTCTGCTATTTGATTCTTAAGTCCTTCGAACTCTTTTCGAGATACAAAATTCGACTCGTATTGGCTACTATCTGCCATGTCGGTTGGATAGGCTTTGTGCCTTTTCAGATTATGATCTAGTAATAAGACCACTTTTTTGTACCAACAACAAAACGTAGGCGTGTCAATTTCCTGATGCAGGTAAGGACAGGATACATGTTGTGTTTTTAGATTTTATCCTATAAACCCGAGGTTAGTTGTTTTGATGACAGGTTGACAAGGTATTTTGACAGGGAAAGTAAATCTTTCATTATGAAATTTACATTGTGCTCTTCGGTAATTGGAGACTTAACATGGAATTAAAAGAGGAAGGCATGAAGAATCTTCCCTTTGAATTTGGTTAATCAGAGGGTGACCTATCCTAGGTTACTCTCACGGCTTTGTTTTCGGCATGAAGGCTCCCAGATCATCGCAATCTACTAGATGGGAAATTAATCCGATCGTTCAACTGGAGCGAATCTGGGTGGTGCATTTTCAAGGGCCTCAGAGACTTAGTCGTCCCCAGAGACATTACTTATCACGGACCGGGTTTTCCTCTTTGTGAGAGGGACACACAACATACATTCACATACATCGTGCCTCACCGTTGTGCATATGATGACATGGGTGCAAAGCACTAAATATGGGTGCGAAGCACTAAAAACCAGGAAATCATTCATTCACATTTATTCAATGTAAAGATGTAGCATTCATACATTCAATAAAGACGCAGCATTCACTCATTCATTAATTGTGGAGACGCAGAATTTCACGCATTCAATAGTTTTGAAAGGGAAATATTTGAAAAGATTTGAAAGCGGCCTAAGCCCTCTATTGTCCCCATCAAAGTCGCCACCTGTCGACGTTGGTTTAAAAAAACCTCGGGTCGGGTCACAACCCAGATCTTTTAATCTCTTTTCCTAAGTTCTCTCTACCATCATTCTTTTTATTTAGGAAAAATGTTTTGAAGGGTTTTTTAGGAAAAAGGCCAACATGTATCGTGTCAACGATTTGAACGTTTTACAGAGTCGCCAGTTGGTAGATTTGAAAATGGTTGTACCAACTCAACCGAGTTTTTTTTGAAAGAGGCCCAATTGCTGGACACTGTCGAAACTTGATCTTTGAAAACAAAGTTTGAGCTCGGGGACTTGGTTAAGTGTGGGAAGGTGTTAGGCACCCCACGACTCCCGTGTAAATACAGTACCGCATCTTTTCAATATACCCCTTTAAAACTGGAATGCGTGAGTGAATGCTATTTGAAAATTAGGCCTATTGATTTGATTGATTGAAAGTAGTGCTTTGCTTCGTTGAACATATATACGAAGGGTTTGATTTGATTTGAAAATTAGTCTTTGACTTGATTTGCAAAAGCATTTAATTTGATTTTCTTAAAACGCTTTCCTTTTGATTGATTTGAAAATGTTGTTTTGAAAGCTAGTTTATCAAACCCTTATGCTGCCATAGGAATTGAAGCCTGTTGATACTTCCAATTTTATCTTTATAGCCTTAAGGCTGCATGTGAATGGTGATTTGTCGGGCTGCGAAGCATCTTCAACCACAGAATATACAAGTGTCGGTCTCCTCATGGGTATGAAAACCATCGGAGGGACGCTAACACGACAATCAATATTTTTTCATTATCTAGAGAACTTAAATCCGGATAACCGTTTTAAGGTCTGTTTACATATACATTTCTACAGAAAAACTAGCAGGGTACATTTGTAAATCGCGATTTGTCCATCATGGGAATCAGATTCCAATCATTTTGATCGTGAATCCCACGATTCCTAGGCTCACATATAAATATCCAAAACCTACACAGTTCAAATTTGTACAAAAACATATAAATATTCCAATATTACCAGAACCGAGGATTCATTCAATAAATCCCGGTCCGCAAGGCCAAAGCATCTCGTTCCCACTAGATAGCGATATAAGGGACGCGAAGTTACTTTTGAAACTGAAACTAGAAAGAAAGCTAGATTTAAGGAAATCTCAGCCATTCTAGCTTCCCGGTTCAGTCTGAAGGTTTTGAACTGTTTGAAAACTAGAATTGCCGAGATTTAAATAAATCTAGCCCGCCTGCAGATATATTAGTGTCAATTCATACAAGATGAATATTTACAGCAATAGTTGAATAGAAAGCAAATAAAGCAATATATATATATATATATATTTATATATATAAATATATATAAAAGATGTAAAGGGCGATGGGTTTTCACGCCAGTGCCCGGACTGGAATTGAAATATATATATATTGACAGAAACGTAGTCAACAAAGACTGGGAAGAGGACTAGTGATGGAGAAGGCTGCTTATATATGCATAAATATATATAAAAGCAGTAAAAAGGCCACAGAATGATCCAGGCCGAACTGGAATATAAATGTACAGAAATGTAGTCAACCAGTGACTGGGAAGATCACCCAGTATGGCAAAGTGTGTAAAAAAAAGTATAAAGGCCACGAAATAATCCAGGCCAAACTGGAATGTAAATTGCAGAAAAGTAGTCAACTAGTGACTAGGGAGATCACCCAGTATGGCGAAGTGTGCAAAAACAGTTGAAAAGGCGATGAATTTTCACGTCAGTGCCCTGACTGAATTGATATATATATATATATATATATATATATATTGACAGAAATATAGTCAACCAAGATTGATACGAGGACCAGTGATGGTGAAAATCGCTCATATAAGGGTAAATATATATAAATGCAGTAAAGTACCTCGGATTTGACATCCGGGTTTGATAGAATTGAAATGTTAGTATATATACAATTAAATATATATAACAAAGGGCCAAACCCGGACTGGGAAGATAACCCAGTCTGACAAAGTTCCAGAACATGTGTGCTAGTGCATTGAAGCTGCTGGAGCTGACGGATCGTCAATCTGAGTTGTAGAAATGCCAAAAAATTAGTTTATGTACAAAAATGTACCAAATTTTGACAAAAACGGCCACGAAACTAGGTTTCGAGAATTTTTAGAAAACGAAACTTAACGTGCAAGTGTATAAAAGTACGAAGAAGTAATATTCACTTTCTGATCGTGAAAATACTTATAATGGACTACTACACGAGCTTTTTTCCAAATCATAGGCTCTATACGTCCAAATCTACCGGTTATTTTTTGATATGTGGTAGTATATGGGTATATCTATGTGTTAGAGTGAAAATATTTGGGTTTGAAAGAGGTGTAAAAGTCAAAAAATTGAACTGTCGGAGCTTCGCTGCATTTCTGGATTATGAAATATGAGGGGGGTGCATGTTTATTTATAGGCCTATGAGCCTCCACTCAACCTACTACTGCTGCAGGTAGAGGTACAGCTCCCCAAGGTGGGACCCACATGCCCGGCTTCGTTGTCTCGAAGTGCATGCATGTCAAAAAATGTGATGTCAGGTTCGAAACTTCATAACTTTTGATCGGAGCGTCCGTTTGAGGCGCGCTATATCTTTCTGGAAAGCCATCACCGAGAGTGTTGCAATGATATAGGATTTAACCCTTTTTAAGCCCAAAAATACGGGTTCATATCCGGGTCTTTGTTTCCCCACAGTTTATCCGTCGAGCCGTCTTGCGCTGTTTGCACTCGGGATCATCGTTCTGGTTCATTCTAACTTTGGTGGCATCGATTCGGCTTGAGTTTGACTGAATTAGCTGAGAGTTGGTAAAATAACCATTTTTCCCATCCCGGGGTTGTGACTAGTGTCAGCATGGCCTTTGGTTGACTTCCGGGAGCTGTTTCCAAGACTTGGATCCCATTCGAGTCTGTTTATCCCCAGTGTTTCCTATGTGGCTGACGTGGTCATTCCATGTTTTCTTCTGGAGTTGTTGTGATGCTTCAAGTTTATGTCTGAAGTTGACCTGACTTCCCGGGCTGATGTCGGGGCTGACCTATACCTCCCGGGTTGCTGTGGGGACTGACCTTGACTTTTCGGGTTGCTGCCGGGGCTGAATTGGTTGACCGATATTGAGATCGGATTTGAGTTGCTTGACCGATATTGGGGGTTGGATTTAAGTTGATCGATATTGGGGATTGGATTTAAATTGACCGATATTGGGGATCAGATTTGAGTTGACCGATTAAAATATTAATTGAATTAAACCAATGTACATGAGGTACATGATTATATGTGTTGAAAGTATGAATATACTTATGTGGGTGTACATATGTGTTTGTATATATGTACCTATGACTTATATTAATGTAGCATTATTAAGTGAACATAGTGTGACTTATAGTGTCCAAAAATAATAAAAGCCTAAGTGTGCAAGTCACATTTTACTAAATGCTGAATTTTTAAGAGGGATTGTCCCAATTAGAAAGTCCCATCTCCTTCTATCTTCTCACGTGAGTAGAACAAAGGCTAGCAATGGAGTAATAATGGCTATACATTTGATTTCAATGAGGAAGGAGGGAGTGGCCCAAATAGTGAAACTCAACCACTTCCAATAACTCTTGCTTGCCCAATGAACTTCTCTTCTTTGCTTTGGTTTAATTTGTGGGGCAAAAAAAACCAAGTTTGTGTAATGGCTTTCCTATAAATAGAAGCCTCCCCTTCATAATTCTAGTTTGCTAAGTTCTTGATGAGTTTATATAGAAGAGTATGTGATGCTATAAAAATCTTAGATGGAAGCTAGCTTAGTAATTCAAATATCCAAGAGGTATAACTCTTACTTTGAATTCGTAGTCTGGAATTTGATAAATTCATAGAGATTTCATGAATTAGTGAAGAATTGATAAGTAAGATGATGATAACATGTTAAGTAGAGCCTATGTATATGTTATAGATACATTGGGATAGTAAGCAAGCATGCTAGCTGATTAATTATGAAACTTGGTGGAGCTGTGCTGTGCACAAGCCCAGTCTGGTCTGGAACAGGAGTGGCGCGGCCGCGCCACTCCCTAATACAAATGCAGCGCGGCCGCGCCGTTCTACATAAATGAAAAATGATTGTTGTTGTTTTCTAAAATGTGAGGCATGCTAGTTAGACCTCAATAAGTGTATAAAGGAGTCGGACATGGGTACTAAGATTGCCATACATGTAATGAATGATAATAGTTGGTTTAACATGATTTTCTAATAGAAAACTTGAGGTTTTGAAAATGAAACTTGGCGAACCTTGTGTCCTTTAAAGCTTTGAACATGTGTATGTGACCTAGTCATGTGCAAGAATGAAGTAGGAATGTGGTTTCAATATATATTGCATATAGAAGGTTGTTAAGCATGATATAACCTATCCGAGCCTGTTTTGAAGTAAGTTTTCAAAAGAGAGATTTTATTAACTATGTGTAAATGAAGTTTTAAAGTTCCCTTGCATATACTTGAAATTGTTATAGCTTGGCTTAGGATGATTTGAAGGAAAACTTGGAAGTTGAAAACTAATAGTCTTGAACCTTGTGTGAAGTGTATTATGACTTTTCAAAGCATGTACACTAGAACGCCTTATGCCTCTAGACATGATGAATATGTTCATCATCTTGCTAAGCATGAATTAGACCATTCAAACATGGTTTAAAATAAGTTTTCAAGTAAAGAACTATGCTATGTAAATAAGATAGATTCATGTGAGCATGTGTATTAAAGGCTTATTAGTAGCAATATATGGTTTAAAGACTTATGTCAATGACCCTTTGCTAAAAGAAGATGTTAAGCCTTGTTGATTTAAATAATTCAACATAGAGCTATGTAATTCAAAACTAAATGGTTTGAAATATGAACTTGAAGAAATATCAGAACCTACTTAATGTATGTTTATAGTATGTATCAGAATGCATAGTATGTTAGGACTAAACTGTGCAATAAAAATCTCAAGTCTAGTTCTGGCAGGGAGTAGCGCGGAAGCGCCACTCCCAAGCTTATATGTAGTACAGCCGCGCCGTTCTGCAGAGTTGCCAAGAGCAGTTTGTTAACTGCATGGTCTTAATTTATGGTTATATGTTTTCCTTAATAATTACAAGATATGAAACAAGATTGTTTAAATAAACATGAAAGCAGAATGAGCTAGTCTCATGGTTATCCTAAGTTAAAGTGAAATGAAACCAAGTTAGGAAAAGTTATACAAACTATTCTTATATTAAGAGAATATGAAATGTATGACTGAATGGATATAAATCCATGATTATATAACTTTGTAGGAATACACGAAGTGCAGATAGCTTTAAGCAGTTAAGTCGTAGTTAATAAACTACGAATCAGGCAAGTCTTTCAGTTCCTATTTGTTATATGAATTCGATAACTGTTAATTGAGTTATATTATGCTATGATGATGTTTCATCTATGGATTAATGGATCATATGGCCAGAAATTGCCCAAAGAGGAAAATCGATAGGGGAAATACCAGTGTAGGGGATAGAATTGGACAACTAGCTATAACCGATCCAACTCCACCAAATAGACCAACCGCGAGAACCTTCAATATATCGGTCCAAGATACTGTAGCAGCCAAAGATGGAGTTCCAGGTAACTTTCCAATCAATTATATACATGTATATGTTTGATTCGGAAACAGATTATTTCTCCTCGAATACTAGAATTGTGCTAGAATATTCACGTGTACCTTTAGAAACCCTTGAATACAGTCATTAAGAAATTATATATCCGGAAAAATAAATGGTATGAAAGAATTTTGAAGGAGAAATTTGAGTTCCGATAATAATAGGGTCAAATTATATTGGTTAAAAAAATGTTAAATTCGAACATATCGAATCAGGATCTGCATTTTTACGACGGTTTCCTGAGGTGCATGCAAAAGCGAAAAATAACGCATTGAAGTAGAAATGAACGCCTGCCGCGAGTAGAATTCACATATAAAAATAATTGCACAATAGTTATTCGCATTATGAATATGGCCAAGAACCATGATATAATGCAAGTAGTCTGCAAGAATCGATCAAAACATGGAGCCATTCAAAGGAAATACATTAATGGTCCTCATTCGTTCGCGTAGTTTTGTTTTTACGATTCCGGGGACTGAATCTTTATAAGGGGGGAAGAATGTAATAAATTGAATTTTTAGACTAATATTAAAGTAAAAATTTGGTAAATAAAATTTTTATTTTAGTATTATTTATAGTACATGTATGTATATGTGCTATGTGGATTAAATATTAGTGAAGGTAGTAAATATAGTAATGTATGTATTTACTATTTTGAATATACTGTTTGGTAATAAGTAGTTATAATAAAAGTTACAAACCAAACATACCTTATTTAAGCTAAGTATGAGCTTTAAGAGAATTGGATGGAGTAGGCTGAGTCATTAAGCTTCAAGCTAGAGCTGGCTACATTTCGTGAATATAGGTTGTGGGATTTATCAAGCCTAGTTACGAACTGAGTATGGAAAACCTCAGCTATAAAGCTTTAAGCTAAACCTTCATACTTCTCTTTCTTTTATTTTCAGCAGTTACAAAACTTCTTACATTTCTCAAATATAATACTCTACTATGTTCTGTAAGAATTATGAGCAAAACCAAGGTTCCTATACATAAGCCAAGTTCAAATTATATTTCAAGCCTTCTCCTTTTTTAGTTTCCTGCCGAATTCCTTGCTAACCCAGTGCAGGTTATTCGAGCATAAGCAGGTTAAGGTGAGTAGCTTGTGTTTCTTTCTTTATCATTTTGATTAGCTATATAGATAGTGTTATAGAATATTGAGATGTGAATTGTGACTTGTATGGAGAACATACCAATTCATGCTAATTCAATTAAAAAGCAGAAATAATGGCTCACAAAGAGCATGAACTAACTAACTTGTATGTGATAGTTATTTATATAGAATTCGATTGTATTATGACTGCTATGTGACTGAGTTAGAGAAAGGAGTTTTGGTTGGGCTGAGGAGCAATAAGGAGGATAAAATGAGTTTATGATACAAACAAATAGCTAAGAAATGGGTGAACTAAAACTGTGCACACCACATGTTTGTTTAAAGTCCCAAGTGGACTGTTTTGGCTAAAAATGGATTTCTAGATGGAATTAAATCTTGGGTTTGATTTATTTAACATATGAAATGTTAAATAAAATGTTTAGGTGTGACAAGTTAGAACAAAACTCAGTTTTAAGCTAAAATAAAAAATTGAAACTTTGTATGTCAAGCCACTTTGAGAAACTGTTTTGAGCAGCCCAAAAGGGTCAAAATGGGGATGGTTAATATTCTTTTTCTAGCCTTCTATAATATCTACAACATGTAAAAAAATTGGAGTTAACGAAGATAGGAATTTAGAAATTTGGAATCAATAAGAAGTAGGCAGAGCTGCTGCTCACGGCAGCAGTAGTAGCAGTAGAATGGGTTAGGCTGGGGGCTCTTTTTGAGCTCTCAATCGACAAAGCTAAGATATTTAAATGACATAGTTAATATTTTTCTTAAATAGACTATTATAATATCTAAATCATACTAAAAATTTGGTACAAATAAATTAGTGTATCAAAAGTTACAAAAGTTTAAAAAGGGGAAGCTTGAGATGGGACGGGGCTGGCTGGGCCGCTGTAGACAGCAGCAGCCAGCGCCCAGCGCTGTGTTGCGCTGTGCTGCAAGGCCAACTAAGTGATTAGCAGTCAAGTTATTTTACATAGTTCGTTTAATTACTACTACTTGTGTGGTATTTTAGTAGATGGTTGCATCATATATAACATGCCAAAAGTCTAGGGTAATTGAATAAATACAATAGGAAATAATTTATTAGAAGCAAGGGGGTATGGGAAAGGACTGCTGCCTAAGAGCCGCAGTGGACAACAACAAATAGCCACTGTAGCAACATTAGTAAACCAATTGTGGTTTCATATTTAGTTTGTTGATATACTGAAATGATTTGCTTATAAATTTCTAAAATAAGCAATTACAAGGGTTATAATATATTTAAATTTAACGTAATTAATTTTGTAAAATAAAGAAATGAAGTCATGGCAAGGGAGGGGCTGCTGCCCACTCGCAGCAGGCAATAAACCATAACAGATAGCAGCAGCCCATAACAGATAGCAGTGGGCATGATTGAACAAAATTGTTGGCAAACAATTGGGTTTACATAGTTATGTATTGCTGACATTTTTGGTAAGTTAGATGAACAAGTATAGCATCCATAACTTACTAAGTAATTCAATGTGGTAGGGGTGTTAAATTAAGAAATGGCATGGGGTTAGGGTAAGGAGCTGCTGCCTAATGGCAGCAGCGAGCAACAGGCAACAGCAGCAGCAAGCATGAGTGACTTGGGCTGGGAGCTCTTCTTAAGCTTTCAGTCATTGCACTTATGTTGCTCTAGATACCCAACTATTGTTATACTATTATAAATATATATATCAGTTGGGTGATATACAAAGCATCATAAGAAGTCAAAAATGTGGGGATTGATGTGTAGCAGTGATCAGCTGCTGTAACAGCCTTGGTGAGCCATGTTTGGCATTGTGTTGTAACTTGAGGGTTTACTTATAAAGCATAAATTCTGAACTCCTAAAAAGATAAGTGTAGTTTAGGGGCTGCAAAATATGAGGCGAGCAAGGTGAGGGGCTACTGCCCACTGGCAGCGGTAATTGGCCCAACCGACAGCCAAAAGCTGCTACAACAGCAAAAAGAAAGTCCCATTTGATTTTTAAGTTTAGTTTAAAAATTTAATTATATAGATGGGTTTATAATTTCCCTAAATAAGAAAGTAAAATAAATTCCTAACAAACCCACAATTTAATATCACTAGGTTGATAATGAGAAGGCTAGATTTTATAGAAAGAGGGGTTTGAGAGGCTGTTTTAATATAAGGATAAAAAGTGTTAGTTTTAATCCACTAGTGAATATAAATAAACTAGGATAGGCTTAAAAAATTTCGTAAGTGAGTTAGTAGACTCAATAATAAAAGCTAACGTGAATGAGCGTTTAATATTGAAAATATTAAACTAAGTTTAGTATTGTTAAAGCCTTAAAAGGCTGTTTTAGACATAATAAAGAAAAACAAGAATGGTTAATGTGATAACATGTTGCAATGAAATTATAAATTAAAGGGAAAACTAAAAGCTAACCATACTTATTGAAAATACCTTCAAAGCATAAAATAAGTTACAAAGACATCTTATATGCTAGAAGTTAAGTAAGGAAGCATGAAATGCTTATGTTTTAAGTCTTGAATATGGTGTAAATGATAATTATAGTATGGTTGCATATGATAAGCATGTCGAACCCTATTTAAGAGAAAAATAATTATCTTAAAAGCATGGATGAGGTATTTGAAAAATGTAAAGAAATATCTCACAAGTAGAATTACAAACTAAAGACATGGTCAATGTGATTATGTGATATGTGAACATACAAGGTATAGGACTTGACTATCTGGCTAATATGCTTGTATATGCAAATAAACTTGTGTAGGCTCTATGAGAACAAGTTGAGCTAATTTTTTCTCAATAATCTACAAACAAGGCAAGTATCTAATTCTTACTCTTTATTGAGCAAATATCTAGAATTGACCGTATTGAACAAGTTCTTTCCATTCTTGCAAATATCTTGAGCAAGTATTCTTACTTTTAACAAGCATCCTAACTTACACAAATTCTATATTGTGCGAGTTATCTATAGTGGTATGTTTATACAGGTTTTCCTAACTTGTGTAATTCTATTGATTATTCAAATTCTTTTCATTGTCTTAACAATTATACAATATTGCAAATCTAGGAATATTATTGATTTAGGTAGAGCGTTCCCTCCAAATTATTTTGGTTTGGAATTCAAGGCTGAGAACGAACATCCCTTACTTGGGAAAACTTTTATTGTGCCGAAAAGGCAACGAAAATAAGCATGTAGTGTTGATCAACGCAGGGCATAAAGGGTTGATCACCCATCATGCCCGGGAGTTATTCGGTTAAACAGTTGAATTATTGTTATACCAATTTATATAAAGAAAAATAATGTTCAAGGTTAACTGACCGCTCAGCATCTATAGTCACTACGTCGTTTCAAAAATATAAGCGACTTGATATGTAATTCGAGAAATTGTTTCCATAGCTTCACAACTATCGACCCGTTGTAGAAGTATTCTTAAAGAAAATATTTAACTCTTTCATAAACTGTTTATTGCATGTTATTACTTGCTAAGCAATTGAATGCTCATTCTTGCTTTGAAATTAAATGTTTTCAGTGAAACACGAACGCATAGAAGGATCTGGCAAAGACAATGGAAAGGATGTAATACCCGAGAATTTTCTAATATTATTAAATAAATATATTAATGGAAATGAGAATTTATTTAATATAAATGATTTTGTGTTATGAGATGAATTAATTCAATTATATAAAATTGAATAATTATAATAATTGAGAAATTTATGGAGTTTGCGATAAACTCGTTGGGAGCCTTGCGTGGCACAGTGATGAGGATTATTAATGATTATATTAATTAACAAATGAATTATTAAGTAAATAATTAATCTATATTAATTGTTAATTGCTATTGTAGAATATTAATTAATGGTTATGGAATATTAACCGTGATTGATTAATAATACGTGATTATTATTATTGCAAGAAATATAATAATAATAATAAACCACTTGGTTATAATTATGCTGGGAATTATAGTTGTTAAGGTGATAATTAATCCTACGATTATTAATTTAGTGTTATTAATAATTGCAAGGAATGGACTAATTATATTGATAAGATGAATAATTTATTTATTTGACATTACGAATAATGAAACAAATAAGTAAAGTTATTAACATAATAAGATTATATTAATTGTTATGTGCAAGTATATTTAAACTATACTATATGATTGTACATGTTAAACTATGTGTTATGAATACATCATGATGCCTAGGTAATAATGTGAATATGCATTAAAGTGAGACATCATGAGTATGTGGTAGATAATTTAATAATACTTAGCTATCTTATGTTATCTTTATTAATTATTAAACAATTGCCTTTAATAAAGAAAATAATGTGGCATGATAATACTCAATTAAATTATATCTGGTATTAACAAAATGTACATGGATTATATGTGTCTATTTACACTTACTACATTATGTGAATTATTGTGACATTTATATTAAAGACCTAAGTGTCTAATATATGTGTGTATATATAACCTAAGTATTAACACTAGTTTGTTTACAAATTGAAAATGCTAAGATTTCTATGCCTTGTCCCATATTAATAGACACAATCCTTGTACACGTGAAACACTCAATGGCTAGCCTATTCTCCTTCTCCCAATTCTCAGCAACATAGCTTCCTAGCTCATGATCACTGAGGGAGTGGGCATAATAGTGAAATTCAACTACCATCTACCAACTTCTCATTAACCTTCATACAATTTATCAATCCGTTAGTTTGATTCATGGGAAGATTACACTGTCTGGATATTAGTTTTTCTATATATACGAACTCTTCTCCTTCACATTTCAAATTGCTGAAAATTGCTAGAGTGTTGAGTGAGAGCAATTATATATCAGTGTTAGTAGAGAATTCTATAGCAGCAGTTCATTGCATAAGAAAGGTATAATCACATTCTCATGTCTTCATTTTCATTTTCTGTCAAAATTGTAAGAACTCGAATTTTCAAAAATTATTAAATAAGGATTTAATAAATAAAATTCTTAAAGTATGAGATGGGTTCAAATGAGAACATTTATGTGATATAAGTTATGTAGTATTATGTTACATAGGGTTATATGAACTATGTAATATATGATTAATAAAAATATATTGTTATTTATCGTAGAGACAATTCGGTTAAGGTAAAGGAAGTAGATAAGATTTCCTATCGATATTAAATAATTTATAGAATTATTTGGTGACATTAACTAGCTTTAATGTATAATCACCATATTCTTGTGTATGTGTATTAATAACTAGTATGCTTATAATATAGGTTATTGATAAATCTTAAGTTATCCGTGAATGGATTTGGATAGTGAAGCATGAGTTAGTTAAGGAATTAACTAATAAGAATAAATATTAGTTAATTTAAGTTGGGAGTTATATTATGGAATAATATAATGTGAGTATTGAACCTTAATTAACTATGATGATATAGTACAGTGTTTAATTTACTTAAGTAAATGAGTGAATTAATAGGTGTGTTGCATATGTAATTATAGTTGATACTTTTTTATATATATTACTTAGAGTGGTAATATATGAGAAAGTTTGACGTGCGAATAACGTTAATAAATATATATACGTTATTAAAGGGAGATGAAAATTATTATATCTTTAAATGAATAATTAATATTTGAAGAAATTATTTTGGGGACAATTTATAGAAAGGAAAGAGAAATCAATATTATATATTTCTAATAAAGGATATTAAAATAATTTCTAATATTGAATTATTTTAATATATGAAGGAAATGTTATTTTTAAATAATAATATTACCTTATATATTTGAGATGATAGGTATGATTAATTAATATAGTAAATATATTAAAACGTATTTGCTATATGTAAATAAATTGATGGAAACAAATTATTATAATAGAAAATAAACTAATTATCTATTTTCTATATATAATGTACATGTGCCGTACATGTGATTATTTTTAATAGATATTATATTAATTATAATATCTTGAGATAATAAGTAAATTATTTTCTAATAATGAATGTGCTTATTTGGAGAAAACATAATATTTTATGTTATGGCTAAATACATAATTTCTAATGTATTTTCAAGGGAGTTTAATTAATGAAAGGAAACTAAGTTATTTTAATATATTAAATAACTTAAGTTATTATTTGATCGTGAATATTATTATTTAAATAATTAATAGAGTATATATATTAATTACTATAAACGTAAAGGTTGTACTTATTATAAGTATAATTAATTAAGATAATTTAGCATTTAAGTGCTTGAGTCACACAAATATTATATTAAAAGAATAATAATTGTAGTGAAAATAAATAAGTGTTGAGAATGATAATAAGCTCGACGTAAGTTTGTGTGAAATGCCTTGTGTGGCACGATAATAGATCCGACGATTAATTAAATTCAAGGATGAAAGAATTATTAATTAACAATTAATTCATATTATTAATTGTTATTATAATGGTATATTGATTTATTATGGCTAGTGATAGTAAAATAATAAAGAGGTTGACTATAAATATAATCGGAATTGTATTGATGAGGAATGAGATATATTATCTTATAATATTAATTATTGTTATGGACAATATACTAGTATCTAGTAATTATTTGATGGTATGTTGAATTATTATTATTGCGAGTGATAACATGATAATAAGTATATTTGTTATAAATGTAATAAGATTTATATTTATTTAATGTGATAATTAACCATATAAATGTTAATTAATTGTTATGGAGATTAATAATTACATTGATTGATGAGGGATGAATTAATTAATATTTTAATAATTAATTAATTACCATTGAGTATAATAATATATAAACGAGTAGATTATTAATATGATTATAATTGCTCAACTAGTTTATATGTGCAAAGGATGTGATTATTAAGGGTATGACATATAGTAGTTACGCATATGTTATACAAAGTGTGATGCAACATTAATATGGCTATATATATATATATATATATAGACTATATCGTAAGATTAATTTCATTACGTGAGTTACATAATATTATCTCTTATGTAATATGATAAGGATTTCAATAATTTAATAAAATACATCATGAGGTATGTGACAATATGAGATGGGTGGATACATTAGGGTGTACATATGTGTTTGTGTATATGTACATATGACTTATATTAATATGTCTATATTAAGTAAGCCTAATGTGAATTATAATGTCCAAAGGAATATAACCTAAGTGTACCATTATACATTGATGTAGGAATATATGTAATATACATATGTATGTTGCACAAAGGAATACAATGATGAGTTTATTAAGCCTTGTCCCTAATTATGAGTCTCATTCTCTTCACGTGATGTACTCCAAGTTATCCTATTCCCTACATCCTCAAACTCAGCAAACTAGATGGCAATGATCAATGGGGAGTGGTTTTCATGATTAATTTCAACTACCATCTACCAATTCCTCCTAAACCATCAATTAATCTAATTTTCCTTTGGTTTGATTTAAGGGAGAAGAGCATTGTCTGGGTAAAACTTTGTCTATATAAAGCTTCTTCCCCTTCTTGTTTTCATTTTCTGAGAATAAGTTGTTATAGTGAGAATTGAGAGCATATATATCTGTGATAAGCATCCTTGAGTTAAGAAGGAGTAGTGTTGCAGCATTGTGAGAACCATTGTAGCAGCAATTTCAGTCAAAAGGTATAACTAACTGGCATTCAATTCTCTGAAAATTTCTAATTTCTTAAATCTTGAAGTAAGCATGTATTGATTGATTAGTAGATTATGAATATGTTTGTTAGATTGTTAAATGAGTTACAAGCATGTTAGAAATGTATTATAGCAGTTTAAAATCGAAATTTGCTATGAAATTTATGAGTTGGGTTGCAGTCTGCCGAAGCAGGCTGTCTCTGCCTCTTGCAGGAGCCCTTCATAGCTGCGCTAGTTTTATACTGGCCAGCGGCGCAGCTGCGCCGGTACCAAATTCTAGTTTTTGATTTCTGTTGCAGATCTATTATGTGCTATCGTGTGTCATCACTTTAAACAAGCTTGATGACTGGTTTAACATGTGTAATGAGATACCTAGACCTAATGTAAACATGTGTTACTATGCTCGCATGTACGATTTATGAAACGACCTATAATCTTAAAAATGAACTTAGAGTTTCAAAAAGGGACTTTGACATGTTATATCTATTTATACATTCTGACCCTGCAAGCATATAAGTATGACTTAGAAATACATGAAAGGCATGTTGACCTATGTACATATGTTTCTTAATATAACATAAGAATGTTGAACCTTGTTAGTGAATAATTTCTCACGAAAATGTAAGTTTTGAAAGTAAACCTTGGCATGTATGTACCATACCTATATTCTGATTTTTGCAAACATGTTTATATGGTTGGTTAAGCATGAAAAGTTAGTCTAAGGTGTTATGATTACACTAGCATATATGAATGAAAGATTCAAATGATTTCAAAAGAAAAACTTATACTTTTTGTAAATTAAGTTACATGATTATAGTGTATTAGTATTCTAACATTCTTGAGCATACATGCTAGTGCTTTTAACATCACTTAGATGTCATGTATGTGCACACACCTTGATAAACACTATGAAAGTTAGTTAAGCATCAATTAGACATGTTTTAAAGCAACAAAAGATGCTAGTATTTGTGAGCATGCGTATTTATAATACTATGACAATCTCACATGTATACATGATGAACATAGTAGCCTTGCATGACTAGTTAAGTATGACAAGGATTTTGAAAGGTGAAACTTAGAAAGTTTGGATGTAATGGTTTCGATAAGGTTTGAGAAACGTAAGAGCAATATAGATTATATATTTATGAGTTTTAAAAATGTGTCGAACACTAAGATAGTTAAGTGTGTTAATATTGATATTAAGTATGGTTAAGGTATATCTATACGAACCTAGCTATACTAAGCGTATGATAAGGAAAGTGAAACAAGGTTCTAAGAACCAAGTTAGACAATAATGTAACCTTTATTATTACATTGAGAATGTGTGGATACATATAACTAATGAGTGTGATCTCTATGGTTAATATAACTGTGTAGGATTACACGAAGTGCAGATATTCTTAAGCAGTTAAGTCGTAGTTGTTAAACTACGAATCAGGTAAGTCTTTCAGTTCCTATTTGATATATGAATTCAATAACTATTAGTTGAATTATATTATGCTGTGATAATGTGAACTTATATATGAACTGTATATGAGATATAAATGCGATTGAAAGTTGATCTTTGATGATATACTTGTTTTGTGAAAAGTAACATGCGTAGTAATATAAATTGTTTATAAATGCATGAACTGAGTATTCTGAGTCGCCAGAAATACACACAACAAAATCCAAATACAAATCTTTCTATTTACAACTATTACCATGTCGTATATAGTACAACAGTATTCGCACCCAAATTATTATAATGTCGTATCAAATAAAGCAACAAATATTTCTAGTCCTCAAAGGAACCCGAGAAGATTTCTGCTCTCATCATTCTAATTGGGTGCATTTTTGACGCTTCTGAATTCGGGTTCACATCACCCTATTTGATTCACCAAAATCAACTGTTGAATGACGTATAAAATACGACACACACATTTTTAAGTTCTCAGTACAGTTATTATGCCACACTATTCTATAACTTGATGAGGACCGTGACTAATTCGAAACACCACTTTATACCCATGTTCTCTCTGCTAGTTCCAGCTACACTTTTATTTTCTGAAAGGAATTGTGAAGCAAAAGGGGTGAGCACAAATAGCCAGTAAAGAATATCATGACTGAGATAATTAAATAATCAATAGTATTCATCAGTAATAAATCAGATATTTAGAACATATGGTAGGTGATAAAAGTTTTCAACCATAATTGCAGCGAAATCAACAATCCATTAGGAGAGTTAAGTAGAACACAATGTCCACTATCTTCTCCAAATTAAAAGTCCATCGTCAATATTTTATTTCTGTAACACCAATCAACAGTTCTTCATTGTACCCAAGACAAAGAGAACTTTTATCACCTATCTCTACCTGAAACACCAAAGATCATGGTTATACTAATTCACAGTTCCTGTTCATAATCATGCTAATAAATTCATCTTTGCACTCCGGGCCAAAGATATTAAACCGTAACACCAATGGTTATGCCAATCAACAATCCATCTTTGTACTATGGGCCAAATACATACAACTGTAAAACCAATGGTCATGCCAATCAACAGTCCATCTTTGCAATACGGGCCAAAGACATACAACTGTAAAACCAATGGTCATGCCAATCAACAGTCCATTTTTGCACTACGGGCCAAAGACATACAACTGTAAAACCAATGGTCATGATCATACCAATCAACATTTCATCTTTGCACTACGGGCCAAAGAGAAATTTCACCACAATGATTATAACAATGATATATAATCAGAATAATAAGATAAAAATAGATCTTAGTGATTTTTAACTTAATTATCTAGAGTCCAAATTACCAACACGATATCCAAAAAATCAATTAGAATTCTTGATAGAATATAAAGTTCAAGTAAATGTAAAGTTACCGGATTAAACATAATAACTTAAAACTGAATAGAAAGATTTAGGTCAAGATATTAGATGAATCACAAACCATTAAGGATATTCTAATCATTTTAGGACTTTTAACCATTTAATGATAAGCTGAAGAACGAATAATAATTTCTTACAATAATATAGAGTATGAAAGAAAATGATATCCCTTTACCATATTATGAAAAAGTGATACCCCTTACCTTAATTAGCACGTGATTGGATTCTACTTTCTATGAAAGTGATCAACTTGAAAAATGTTTGCACTTCTTACCAGCACTCGGAGTAACCTTACACTCAAAAGAAATACTAACAATATTTTACTCACAATATTGTAATAAAAGAATTTTGTACTTTTGGTGTAGTCGTGGTGTGTGTTTAGTTACTCAACCAAGCAACCTATTTATACTGAAAATTGAGGAAACAACTAGCACAAACGCTTTGAAAAATTAACCAAATGAGCTATATAAAATAATGGTAGTGGACTTTGTGGTCCCACAGAGAAAACCAATTTGTACACGTTTTAACAATAATTGAGTTGTGGTTCAGACTACTTTAGGAAAAGTAGAGTGTCGGCAAGCCCTGCCAAACTTACTTTCGTAAAAAGAAAATAATTGAGCAAGCATCTGCATATCATACTTATCTTTAATCAACACCTTTTAATCATCAATTATTTACACGTTTTTAATCTTTCAACAATTATTCACAATCATTATTATAGACTCACAATACTTTTAACTAGTCTTATAATATCATAACTGTTACTTATTAACATATGTAATAAATAATTACATGCATGATAGGGAAAAAATAAATGCATGATCTCCAAAAATTTTAGAGGCCTCAGTGGTGTCTTCATCGGCACAACTCAGCTTACCCCCGAATAAATCCAGGGCTCAACTTACCCCCGAATAAATCCAAGGCGTGAGACCATTTGAGCATAGAGGAGTTTACCAAGACTCGAACCCACATTAATGGGGACTTATGTCCAAGCTTCCCACCACTAAGCCACCATCTCAAGTGATGATAAAATACAACAATATAAATATATAAACATTTATTAAATCAACACCTTACTGTAAACAATTTAATTTTTACTAAAAGTCGGGGTCACCAAAATATATTTACCTCGAATAACATATAAACCAACTAATAATTCATAATTCATTCACGGTGCTTTTATTTATCGCATAAAATTATAATTTTTATTTTTTATCATAACTCATTCGTTACTAGTGTGTTTATATCCCGACACCTCATGAGCTTACTAACACTTCTAAAATATTTAAAATATTATTCTGATTTTTTTCAAATAATTTTCAAATTTTTCGGATTATCCGACAATTTTCTATAATTATTTCTATTCATATAAACTATCATTTAACATCTTTAAAATAGAAATACTAACTCCACATAATTTTATATCTTTGAAACACCATCAATATTAATCTTATATTATTATAAGATTTTTCAGTAAATTTCATAATTTTTCATCATTCATAGAATTTTCTATGAATTTCCATTAACCCCTAAACTAACTTTAAATAGCTTAAAAATTCAATAAATACTTCTGCGCTTTAATAGTTCTCCGAAAATTTTCAGAAATTTTGAAATAATAATATAGGATTTTCCACCAAGTTTCATAATTAATATACCAAAACTTATAAGATAATAACAAAACTTAAGAAACCCATATATGACAATTTATTTTTAAAACGTCAGTCCACTATTATGGTATTACGCCAATTAATTAAAACCTATTTGTCAAAATAATTAATTTTAACAGTAAATAGACTTCAAATACTCTAATTTAGCCTCAAGAATCGCCCAAATTAGATTTAAAATCATTAAGTTATATATTTTTAAAACTTAAGGCATGTTGCTGAAAATTCTGCTACAAAAATTCTAAATCAGTCATCTCTTAAAATTCATAACAAATCATACGTTAATTTTTAACGGTTCAAAATTTGTGGACATATATTCAACTTATATATTTATAACATATCCAAAAATTACAACGATCCAACGGTTGGATTAAGAATTATAACTCACGCAATAGAGCTTAAGAAAACTGATTTTTCGGACTATAAGTCCTTCGGACCAGTTTCATTGAAACAGTCACCACAAAAAATTCACAAGGAATTTTTGGGTGATTCAAAATTTTATAATTATCTTACTTCTAGGTCTTTCTTTTGATATAAGGCTCATCCCCTAACTCATTATATATAAAGAGTTATGAATTTTACAAAATAAAGTAGTAAACTAATTTTTGTGAAAATTTTCAGATTTTGTTCTTCTTTTGATTTCTTGATTTCTTTCGTTTGATTTATGTTTATATAAGTTTAAATCATCCAATACATACATAAATATGTACTCTTTACATGAAATCCATAAAAACTTAAATTTAAAAATAAATCAAAGGTTTTAATCATACCTTTTACTTGATTTCTTTTCCTTCCTCTTTATTTCTTCTTTCTTCCTCTTTTCGTTCTTTCTCTCTCTTTTCTTTCTTTTGAGTTTGCTACGGGAGGGATGTGTGAAGAGTAATATGGCTGATGGAAAATGCCTTACTAAGCCAAAATCAATTAGCCAACATGGCCCCCTCCCTCACCTAACATTATTCAACCAACCAACCACATGAAAGGTTGGTGAAGAATTGGGGAAATGTTTGGAGTATTAGAGAAATTATTTTCAGCATTTTCCATTCAATGATCAGCTACTAGTTGCCTCCTTCCTTTATAGAAGATTTAATCCCCTTCTTTTATTTGTTCATTTATCCGTTTAATTGCTCATTTGACAATTTATCAATTTAACATTTTACAGTTTTAGAATAAAAATCACAAATTAAATTAGACTTTTATTTCATAAAGTCGGGATCTTACAGAATATATTACCATTTTAAGTAATATATATAAAAAGTAGTAATTATAATTATATATTCAATGCATATATTAATCCATTTCTTTACTTAAGTAAATTAAACGTTGTACTATATCACCATAGTTCATTAAGGTCCAATACTCACATTATATTATTCCATAATATAACTCTCAGCTATCAATTAACCAATATATATTCTTATTAGTTAATTCCTTTAACTAACTCATGCTTCACTATCCAACCCATTCACGGATAGCTTAAGTACTATCAATAACCTATATTATAAACATACTAGTTATTAGTATACATACATAAGAAAATGGTGATTATACATTAAAGATATTTAAATGTCACCAACTTACTATGATAAAATAATTCTATAAATTATTTAATATTGATAGGAAATTTTATCCGTTTCCTTTATCTCAACTGAATTGTCTCTACAATAAATAACAAATATATATTAATAATATATTTATTAATCACAAAAATCACATATTACATAGTTCATATTACCCTATGTAACATAATGCATCTTACCATATAACACACACATATATATATTCGAACCCAATATATGCCTTAAGTATTTTATTTATTAAATTCTCATTTTAATAACTTCTTGAAAATTTGGGTTCTCACACCCTCTGATAGGGTGAAGCCATCTAAGCCCACCAAGGGAATATCTGTGACTGGTTGAGCTAAGGGCAAATGATTCCAAATAGGAGGAGGGAATGGAATGCGGATCTCTCATGTGACGCTCCTGATAGCGCGCTCTCCCAAATAGAGCTCCCAACAGCCATCAGTCAAAAGTGGAATCCGGTGAGTGGCCAATGTAAACTCTGACCCGGTCGGGAATCCATCCTTAAATCTAACTGTCGAATAGTTCGGGGTGTAGGGAACCCACGTGATAGAGTCGGCAGTCAATAGCTCTAACTGCAAGCGGGAATGGGTGAACCCCTCTGCTACAGGGACCTCCGTCAAAGTGGAATGATGACAACGCCGTCCCCGCGGATATGTCTCCAAGCCCAAAGTAGTGGTCGGGGGTAGGCAAGGGAGCCTTTCATATGCCCAAAATTGGAAGTGCGAAGATCAAATGTCCTTAGTGATAAAGATTGATAAACACAAAATGAGGGAGATTGAAAGGTGAAAGAGAAATTACTCACCACCAGGAAGGATAAAAACCCAGCCAAGCCTCCGTCACGCCCTCAGAACGTAGGCACAATCCACGAAGAAAATAGGCGAAGGTGAAGGTTCCCTAGTCAAAATCCCTGATGCACTCCACATATCGAGTAGCGCTTACCAGAGCGAAAGAGACCGTCGAGGAGTTGTCTGCTATAAAATAACCTCTGATGATCACCAAAAATAGTCGCTGAAGAATGCAATCTCTAACCCTCTGATCATCAGGCAAAGGCTCAGTCAAAGCCCCGTTCTGGGCATCAATAGTCAAGGGCCCTGAACAGACAGTCTGACCCTTAATGGCCATCGTAGGAACTCCCAGAAGGGATCGAACGGCAGCAGGTGAAATGTCAACCACCAAAGGCACTGGCTTCCCTGTAAACTCTAAACCTGTGATGAACCGCCATTCCATCGGTGTTATAATAACCTCGCAGTCCAACAAATGGAGAGACTGGGTCTGGTCGAACCAACGCTTAGACAAAGCCCGCAGATAACCCCAAGGGCAACAACGAGGAGGAATAGAGAAGAAGGCCTTGAAACCCCAAGTGTTGACGATGGCCTGATACTTCGGATGTAGAGTACGATACAAAGAATGGACGATAAAGTAGTTTCCCCCAGGCTGCGTAAAGCCAGGAACCTGCATTAAATTGAAAATCCATATTAAACCTTTGTCCTAAAATGGCAAAAGGAGGAAAATTCCAGAATGAAATCTTCAATCACCTCATTGGCATGAAGGTAAATCGAAGGATGGCGTCTCAAATCGTCCAAAAGCTCCAAAATTATCACAACGATGGCTGGAAGCTCCTTACGCGGAGCATGAGCTGGAGCGGGATCCACAAAGGGGATATCCTTCTCGTCATCCACATCGTCCGGCCTTTCAGCCTAGACTGGATGAATCACTGACTCAACCAACCGACGAGGCTGCCGGGCTGGACGAGGCTGGGTAACATCAGAAGCTCTCATCTGCCTCATACCTGTAGAGACCCGCTAGAACTGCCTGGTTTATCTGAATCCATAACCTGGAAAAAATCTCCAAATCACCTCAGAAAGGGTGAGGTAAGCTTTAAACTTACGACCTATTAAAATTAAATCATTGATTCATGCATATTCTAAGTCCTAAAGAATGCATTAGTTAACATACACCTCCCATAGAGTTAAAATTGCATGTTCATTAAATGCTCAGGCTTTTGAAAAAATTCGCCAGAGTCTCCTTTGTAAAAATGGACTATCCACATGCACATAAGCATGACTAGGTGGCCATTCAGTAGCACACTTACCCAAAATCATGAACATTTCATATATATAAAAAAATATCAAAAACAAACTCCCCATAACAGCTAAATTACCATGTGTATTTTTAGTTAAAAATCCAGGTTCATTTGTCCTAAAAAAGGATGAGTAAACTGGCCAAAAAGGGCGCCAAATGACTGTCTCAAAAATTAATTTTTTCACATCAAAAAGTTTAGCATGGTAAAACATACACATTTACTAAGTCTGAAAAATTTTAGCAAGTCATATAAGCATACATATTCACTATATTGTGTTTAGAAGCATTCTATATGAAATCTAACGTTCTAACGATCAAAACTTGAAAAGAAAGGATGTAAACGTTATCAGGGTTGTGCAAAACGATTGTGCGATGACAGAATTTGCAAAAAGCAGCCCGAACTCAGTAGATCTGAAGAGGAATTTTTGAATTTTCTATATAGTTCAACTTGAAGATGACTTATGAAAGCCATGGGGGAACCAAATTATACCCGTAGGGAGCCACAACCCTACCTGCAGCACCCTAGGGTGGGTCCCACTCCCTTTGGTTCGGTCTAAATGAGGTTAAAGCTGAGGTCACAGAAGTTAAAAAGTCAAATCAGGGAAAAAAGTGCTACGCGATTGAACAGAAATGGCATGAAACCCTGATTCTGAGCGTCAAACTCCCGACGAAAGAAAATCTTCATGTAAGCTATTAGTATAAACTCTGATGTCATATTTGGAATGCCGATGATGAAAATTGCTAAAAACTGCCTCTGTCAAAGCATCGGGAAGGTCTGGCGGTATGAACAATGGGTTTTGAATGCGCCAAAGTATCCAGATTTGTCCGAGGGTATGACTTATCAAAAAGGTACCCCCAACATCGAGATCAGTTAGGTCTGACATTACAAACCGTTGGTGACAACTCCAGCGTAGCATCAAGAAAGGTCCGGTGATGAAAGCCGTTGAGAACTGATTCAACGAGGGTCAGCTAGGTCTGACATTGCAAACCGTTGGTGACAACTCCAGCGTAGCATCGGGAAAGATCCGATAATTAAAGTCGTTGAGAACTGCTCCAACGAGGGTCAGATTATTTGACATTACAAACTGTTGGCGACAACTTCAGTGTAGCATCGGGAGATCCGATGATGAAAATCATTGAAACTACTTCAACGAGGGTCGAATTGTCTGATATTGTGGAACCCTTGGCGACAACTCCAGCGTAGCATCGATAAAGATTCGATGATGAAAATCGTGGAAAACTATCCCTCCCGGGGAGAACCGATGATGGAATATGTTATACAAATCCCCAGCCGAGGCTTCAAGTCAGTTAAACCGACCGTTAGAAACTACCGTTAGAGTAGGCATTGAGGAGGTTCGGTGATGGTCAAGCTCTGCAAACTATCGTTCAAGTAGGCTTCAAGTCAGTTCTACCAACCGTTGTAAACTATCGTTCGAGTAGGCACCGAGGAGGTTCGATGATGTTCAAACTCTGTAAACTACCGTTCGAGTATGATTCAAGTCAGTTAAACCAACCGTTGTAAACTACCATTCAAGTAGGCATCGAGGAGGTTCGGTGATGGTCAAACTCTGCAAATTACCATTCGGGTAGGATTCAACTTAGTTAAACCAACCATTGTAAACTACTATTCGAGTAGTCACCGAGGAGGTTCGGTGATGGTAAAACTCTGCAAACTACCATTCGAGTAGGATTCAAGTCAGTTAAACTGACCATTATAAACTACTGTTTGAGTAGGCATCGAGGAGGTTCGGTGATGGTCAAAACTCTGCAAACTACCGTTCGAGTATGAATCAACTCAGTTCAACCGACCGTTGTAAACTGCCGTTCGAGTAGGCACCGAGGAGGTTCAGTGATGGTCAAACTTAGCAAACTACTGTTCGAGTAGGACTTAAATCAGTTCAACCGACCGTTGTAAACTACCGTTCGAGTAGGCACCGAGGAGGTTTGGTGATGGTCAAACTCTGCAAACTACCGTTCAAGTAGGATTCAAATCAGTTCAATTGACCATTGTAAACTACCATTCGGGTAGGCATCGAGGAGGTTCGATGATGGTCAAATTATTGTCAACTATTATTCAAGTAGATGGTGAGAATTCTATCTCCGACAGAAACGTCGGCATCAACTGAACAACAATCCAAACCATTGGTGATAACTCCAGCGTAGTGTCGGGAAAGATCCGATGATTTAAACTGGTGTAAGCTATCATTAGGATAGGCATCAGGAATCCCTAATGAGGTCACTCATCTTAAAGAGGAACATCCCTAGCTGAGGAAAAATCAAAAAGCGTATCTGAAGACAGAGAATGTTGGTGACAACCCCAACGTCGATTTTAAAAATGTTCAATGGCATCAGCCAAGGAAGAATCTTCCCCACAGAGATCATGAAAACATCTCTACCACATGTCGGAGAATCAGTTTTGGTAGCACCGACAGGCGTGGTAAACCATTGGCTTCAACCTAGTGTAGCATCAAGAAAGATCTGATGATAAAATCACTGCAAATTACCGTTCGAGTAGGCATCAAGAGAGTTCAGTGAAAACCATTATTGACAACTTTATCCCCAGTAGAAATGGCATGGAGCAGTCAGTGATAGAATACCGTGGCAGCTAACACCACAAGAGCATATAGCATGCATAACATAGCATATTATGCATTGCATTACATTTTCATGTATCATATTTACAGTGTCTAGCAGTCTTTATCATGTTCATTCTATTGCATTGCATATAAAGAGAGGCATCTGTAGACACTCGTAATTTTGCATTCTTGTTACTAACCCTGCAGGAGGGCAAAACTATTTTTTACCTTCCATAGACAACCCTGAAAGTCCAAATCATCAAGTTAAACCCCAGTGACAACACCATGAGATCTCATAAGCCCCAGCGACAACCCAAAGAGATACAATCAGTCCCGGCAACAACACCGGGAGATCAAAATTCAACCCCAGTAACAACCCCGGGAGATATAGTCAACCCCGGCGACAACCCCGGGAGACCAAGTTAACCTTTTGGAGACAGCCCCGAAGCATCAAATCATCCCCAAAGGCAACCCTGGGATATCAAGTCAACCTCGGAGAAGACCCTGATGAAGAACAGAGTCGGCTGGGATCAAACCTCGGAGACAACCCCGAGAAATAGTCGAAAACCTTGTCAATCCTGGAGACAACCCCCGGAAGGGGAAAATGGTCATTTTACCAACTTAACATCAAATCAAGTCAAAATAAAGCCAAATCAATGCCATGAAGGTCATGAAGAACCATAATATCAATCCCGAGTGAAAACAACACAAGACAGCTCAACGGATGGACTGCAAAGACTCAAAGATCTGGTCACGGACCCATCTTCTTGAAATTAGAAAAGGTCAAATCCCATGTCATTGTGTAGCTCTCGAAAAGGGCTTTTTGGAAAGGTATAGCACGCCTCAATCGGACTCCCGGATTAAAAGTTATGAAGGTTCGAAGCAGACAACGCGTTGGTCGAAGTGCAAGTACTTCGAGACAACGGGACCCACGGGACCGGGGCCCATTCGGGGAGCCACAACTAGACTCGCGACTACCGCGAGTGGACCCGCGGCCATCTGGTCTATAAATAAGACCCCCCACCAAGAGAAAAAAAGAAAAAGAAAAAAAGAAGAAAAGAAAAGAAACTCCGCCCATTTCGACTCTTAGCCCTGCCTATAGTGCTCCAAACCTCAATTTTATTCTTTCAATACGTTGGTATTCGCATATATACTAACATATCAAATTTTAAACGGTGAAAACGGAGTTTTCAAGCCCTCCGAGTGGTTTAAAGTTTTTAGCGCTAAACACTGTAAGATTTTTTACGATCTGAAGCTTTTTACTGCTTTATCATATATATATGAGCGTATATATATTTATATCTTCTGGTTTTACCTTAATTTCAAATCTGTTGCCTTTCTATCTTACTTTTATGTATATATAAGTATATATATACGTTTTTAATTGCTTTTGCAACCTGGATTGCTAATCTGTGGCTTTTGATCGCTTTAATATATATATAATTGTATATATATATATATATATATATATATATATATTTATACCAACTTGTTTGGCCTGGATTGCTAATCTGTGGCCTTTTCAGCTTTATTATATATATAACTAACTAACTATACTATATATATATATATATATATATATATATATATATATATATATATTAACATTCAATTTAGTCATGTCTGGATTGTAAATTCGTGGCTTTTTACTGCTTTCATATATATATAACTGTATATATATATATTTATTCTAACTTTGTTTGGCCTGGATTGCTAATCTGTGGCTTTTTATCGCTTATATATATATAATTATATATATATATATATATATAAGCATATATATTTATATTTCTCAGTCATGTTTGGATTGGAAATTTGTGGCTCTTTACAGCTTTAATATATATATATATATATATATATAATTATATATATTATTTATTTAATGTGATTAAATATCTATTATAACTGTTCATTTGATATGAATATGTTCTAATGTAAATTTTGTGGATTAGATTCATCTAAATCTAGTCATCTCTAACTTTCAACGGGTTCAAAAGCTGTCAAACTAGAACCGTTGAGCTAGAATGGCTAAGATTTATTTAAATCTAGCTTTCTTTCTAGTTTTATAAATATTAAAGAGACTACGCGACCCTAGATCCATATCTAGAGGGAACAGGAAGCTTCGGCTACGCGCATGCAAGGATTTAATTGATGAATCATTTGTCTTGCTGACGTCTAGATTTTAATTTGCATTTTATTTCAATATCTCTGTTGTGCAGGTTTTTTATAATATTCTATGAGCCTAGGAATCATGTGATCTACGATTAACCACATGAATCTAGATCTGATTCCCACGATGGACAACGTTGCACTGTAAATACAGCATGTATGTCTTCTTGTAAATGTAAATTAGAGGGACCTTAAAACGGTTATTCGACTTTAAGGTCTCAATATAATAAATTGTGGTTTGGATGCTCGGGTCACTTCGATAGCTTTCATGCCCATAAGAAGCCCGACACTTGTATATATATTATTGGTTAAGGATGCTTCGCATCCCGACAATAAAATCATAACCAGCCGAATGCAGAATAAAATGGAAGTATCAAAAGGCTTCAATTCCTATGTTAGCGAAAGGGTTTGAAAACCATCTTTCAAAATGTCGTTTCCATATCTTGTCTAAAAATGGACTTTTTATCAAATCAAACCCTTCGTATATAGGTCCAACAAAGTACAACACTACTTCCAAATAAAGCACATAGGCCCAATTACTGCAAGCACACACACACACACACTGCAAATAGAAAAGGGAAATTGAAAAGACGCGGTAACTGTGTTTCACGAAAGTTGAGGGGTTCCTAACACTTTCCCCTCGCTTAATCAAGACCCCAAACTCTATGAATCTCAGTTTCCAAGGCCAAGTCAAATAGAGTTCAGTAATTGAGCCTACTTGCAAACTTTTCAAACAAAACTCGGTTGAGTTGGTACAACAATTTCAAACATACCAACTGGTGACTCTGTAAAATCAAACTTTTCAAATCGTCGACATTGTATGTCGGCCTTTTCCTAAAAATTCATCCTTCAAATCAAATAGATAAGACAAATAAGGGTAGAAAACACATTAGGAAAATGGAAGATCGCTAAAGATTTTTTCCCGATATTGACAAGTATCAAAGCTGATAGATTAGAAACCTTAAGTATGGGTACTTGAGGCTATAATAGGAAAAGTGAGTAAGTAGATAAACTCAAGAAGAGTTTGTAGGAGTTGAATTAAGGAAATTTATTGGGAAGAGTCTAAAGAATTAAAAATAACATAAAATAAAATTGTTATTTGTGTTTATGTATAAAAACTAATGTTATATGCTAATTAAGATATAAAAATTGATTGTAGGATGTCGTAAAATGATGAGGTTAGAGATATCCGTTGGATATTGAAATGTTAGTAGTTACACCAAAGTTATTCGCCGAGGTGTTAACTAAGAATGATTGGAAGAGGGTTATAGAGAAGGATGTTGAAAAGAACTTGGATGTATTAGACGAAGTTTTGATGGTGCAGTAGTTGGGATTGTACTGTCTGAAGACTGTGTCGTCTGACGACTGTATCATCTGGAAAAAAAATTAAGAAACATACGATAAATTTGGTTGGTATTCATGAAGAGCACCCTAAAATAGAAGTGAATGGAGGAGAAATAGATGTCAAGGAGGCTTACATAGATCCAGATATAGAGAAGGAATGAGAAGGTGAAAGGAAGGCAATGACCATAAGTGGTCAAGCATTAGGGGAAGTACAAGCTCTGAACATTAAGATGTTTATCTTAGAGATAAGATGGGAGAGAGCGTTAACTGGTTAGTTAGTAATAATGTTGATGAGAATGGTGGAAAGGCGCGATGAATTAAAAGCGTAAGTTGTTATAAAGGGGAGCTGAAGGTATTATACTATCTGAAGCTTCGAATGAAGAGTGGAAAGAGAAAGGAATGAATGAAGGTGATAATAGTAATCAGAGAGACTCTAAGGAATATAGTAAGGATGTAAGAACTGTGGGAAGAACCACTTAAGTGTATGAAGAAAAGTAAAGCATGTATGTTAAGATTTTGAGCAGGAGGGATATTTTTTTCCTAATTGCCCGAACCGAGGACGGGAGTGTGTATCGGGTGCGGATCATTAGATCACTTAGTTAGAAATTGTCTGATGAATGGACATAGAGAGTGAATAAATAATGGAGGATGGTAGGATGAACTATGCTCATACAGTTTTGAGGGAGTAAGTTTAGGATAGGATATGGTCTTACTCTGAAGAGTTAGGACAAAGTGTTAAGTTAGTAAACGAGGTTGTGTGACTATCGTTACCAAGAAAGAATATGTTAAGTATGATTAGAAAGAATTGTTGTAATATCGTAGTTAACGATTAGGTATATGTATATCAGAATGTATATGTATATCTGTGTAATGATGTGAATCCCATCTTTAGTAAAAATAGCGGGATATTATTAGTAAGTCTCAACTTTAATATAAGTTGAGGAATAACTATTTGAATCTTATCTGTGATAAGTAATAGAAGAAAGTAGGTTGTAAATAGCAATAAGTGCTATATGAATGTAATTAGCAGCAAGTGCTATAAAATTGTAAATAGTAGAAGCTATAACGATGTAAGAAGTATGAATTGTAAGAAGCGTATTAATAAATATATTTATTAAATGTGCTTTGGAATGAGTATGTGTTAGCATTATAATAAGAATTCTTTAAAATAATAAATGAACTAATAATAAAATATTTCATTAAGAATGAATGTTGTCAAGAAGAAAGTACATAATGTAAAGAACACAAGAGGAAGAAACTCGTAATAATAAATGAGTATAAGGGTCAGAGAACCCAAAGAGAAAAGTTAGAGACCTCCTAATGGAGACATGTAATATAAATTCCATCTGGAAAAAAAATCCTCTAGATGCGCCATTCACCAGTTTAAAAGGATTTTCAAGAGTGTGGAACCTTCTAAATTAAAGGAGACCACTTAGACGTAATAAGGTTCAATCAAAGATTAAGTGAAAAAGAAGGTCGTGTAGTAATGCCGGATTAAGTAAGAAATTGTAATAGAAGTAGTTGCATGGGAATACAAGTAATGAAAGTAAAGTAGTGGGATGTGTTAGATCCTCGGTACGCCGCAAAGTTCAATGAACTAGCTAAATTTGTTCCATATTAGATGGTAAAGAAGAAAAAGAAGTTGAAAATTTGAAGGGGTAAGATAAACATATATGTTAAAGAGAAGAGGAATAAGGAAGAAAGTTATATGGAATTTAGTTCATAGGTAATGATATGTTGAGGTTAAAAGATGTATGATATTGATGGATATAATTTCTATTAAGCTGTAAGGAATTATTTTTAGTAGAAGATGTATTGGTTGTTAACCAAAGGGCAATGATTAAATGCCAGAATATAATTGTTAGTCTTGAAGTTTAAGGTAATGTTTTGAAGTAGTAAGTCGCCGAGGTATTTTGATGATTTGAAGATGATAAGGGCCTGAAGGCTATGAAGAGAACGAGAAATATGGGTTATTTAATTTTGTGTTATAGCTACCCAGTGAGTAAGAGTAAGAGATAGGTTAAATACATGTAGCAATGAAGTTAGTGAATCTAGTTCTGGACTAATTATAAGGTTTTTTGCTAGATAAGTAGAAGTTGTGAAAGAGGTTGTGCTGGAATGAGGCACTAGTTTTGAGGATACTATGTAATATAGGGTAATGAAAGGAAAGGAAGGAATTGATGATAGAAGAAGAAGATTAAAGTGTTGAGGCTTTGTATCGACTAAAAGTAGTTGAACAAAGTAAAGATTAAAAGTATGTGCAGATGGTTATGATAAAAGTTGTTTGGAATTTGATGAAAGATATAAAATTATTTTGAAAATAGATTTGAGAATTGGTATTGCTAGTATAGTTAATGAGAAAATGTTTTGATATAGTGTCAGGACTTGTTACAAGTTTTGGTAATAATGTTAAAAGGAAGGAACATGTTAAATACAGTTAAGGAGAAGATGAATCAATTAAGTAAAGGAATAGTTTAATGAATGATATAGTGTTCGTGGATGATGTTCTAGTCTCTCTTAAGATATAGAAGGATTATGCTAAATAGTTAAAGATAGTGTGGAAACACTGAAAAGAACAGAGAAGTTGTATGCTAAGTTCATTAGTTATGAATTCTAGCTAGGATAAAGTTTAAATTTTTTGATCTTATGATCTTTAAGAAGATTATATATATGTAGGAGATGTCGAGCAAGTCGGTAGCAAACTGATGGGTGCCTATGGTTGAAAGTACCATTAGCGTCACAGGTTGGTATCATATGGAAGAAGTAATCGAGTAGGTTGTTAAGGATAGGTAATATTAGTGTTAACAGGTCACTATTGAAGATTTATTTAAGATTTTTCTAAGTTAACTAATCTGCTGACAAAAAGAGATAACAAGAATTATGAAGTTATTTATGGCCAAAGAAGTGTAAGGAATACTTTTGAGAGTTAATGAAGAGACTAAGTAAGGCTCCATTATTGTCATTAATCAAGAATGTTGGAGAGTTTTGTTGCATATAATGATGTGACACAAAGGAATTAGGATTAGGTGTTTATACTAAACGACAAGGTTGTTATGTATACTCCTCAGTAAATAAGGATTATGGTAGAGGATGCTCCAATTATGAGCGAAAGTAAGTAACAATCGTTTTTGCTTAAGGATTTGAAGATATTAGTTATATGTTAAGGAAGGTAAGGTGCAGGTAAATCATCAGAGTCTAACCTATATGCACGTGAAGATGAAGAAAATTGTAAAGTTGAGGAATAAATTATAATTAGTTAAAGATTAAGATTGTGAACTGTTATGTCACACATGAAAGATAAGGATAAGAACCAATGCCTTAAAAATTTTAAAGGTTTGGGAAAATTTGGTAAGATTAATAACTCACAATGAGATAATAGTAAAGATGAATGAAACGAAGACACTAATCTTAGTAGAGAAGTTCTAAGGATTAAAAAAGAAATTTTCCATATGGAAAAGAATTAATAAAGCAGTAATGATAATAAGTAAGCAAAGAAATAGGGTACCAATAGTACCTGAATCAAAAAGGAGAAACTAAATATTGGTTGAAAAAAAATATAAAGAGCAAAGCATAAAGGAAATCGTCATATAAAATATTATGAGAAGAGATCACGTCGTGATCATATTAAGATATGAAATGACAGATTTCTCTGTTATAATGATAGGAGAAATATACCTTGATGCTATAGAGAAAGAAAAATATAAAATGGTAATTGTTGGAATTTTAATTGAGGACTCATGTGATAACTGAGTTGTGCAAACCTTAGTATGGGCTGAGATTTTGTGCTTGTTCTAACGACTACTTGGATAATCGTTGAAATGTTGATATCGTACTATCGATATATATATATGGTGAGAAGGTGACTCTTTTCTCATAAGTATATTTGATAGTTAGAGGAGATTAAGATTAAGTGCGAGTTCTTGAAACTCATGCTTATGGTAAGTTTATGACTCATAGTAGTATAGTATGTTTTAAGCCTCTAAGCGTACGGTCAGTTCCTCATTTGTTCTTGGACTACGTATTGCTATAGTAGGTTTGTAAACTTATATTATTGTGGTAAGTTACTGAACTCATAACATGTAGTATGTTTGAGAAACTATACAGGGGTATAAAAAGATTGTAAATTGAGAAATTATTATTTGAATAATCAATATAAAAGTTAACTATTAAGTAGTAAGTATACCTTTTGTAAAGGTACTGTGTTTATAAAGCAATTCTTTTAAAAGCAAAGTAAGAATGTGAAGATAAAGAAAGGAAGAATGACCATACCTATTTTATGGGTAATGTGTATGGTGATTCTGGGGATAGAATCCTTATAAAGGAGAAAGAATGTAACGATCGAGAGATTTCACTCAATTTAAAAATTGGGTTTGGTGAAATACTAATGAATAAAATAATATTTAATGAATATTATTTGTATTTGTGAATGCGGGAGTATTTTTGTTATGTGTGTGATTTGATGAGTAAGAATTTTGAATACGAAAGCAAAAATTTTCTACGAAATTTTTCGTAAAAACACTATTCACCTGAAGAACGATATGAGTTAGGGTTTAACCCCAAGCCTTTTAGAGAGATTGGTATGTCCTAACGACATTTCGTTTCAAGATTTGCCGGTAATATATCGTGAAAAATCATATTATCCGATACAAGTGTTTCTCAAAAAACGTGCAATAATAAAACAAAATAGGGAAAAGATAAATTATTTTTATCGACTTTTCAGTCATCTAACCATTTTCTGAGAAATGGTCGTCAAAAACACTATTCACCGAAAAACGGGCCTTTTCGGATGAACTTCCTGTTTTACAAAATAGTGTTTATACAGAACAAAAGTACTAAAAAGTTAAATTCGGGCAGTAAAAGATAAGAACTGTGTAAGGCACATGCCTAGCACATGCTAGCACATGTCTAGCACATGCCTAGCACATGCTAGGTACTAAAGCGTAATTAACCTGGGTACCAAAGTGTAATAAGTCAGGGGCAAAGTGTAATAAACCAACAAAATGACCAAAATGCCATAAGTCTTGGTTTTCTATAAATACCAAGTCATTTTTCTTCATTCCTCACAAATTCATCAAATCCAAGAGAGAAAACTCTGGACAATTAAGGAGAGGAAGTGAGATACTCGGATTAGCAAGTTCCGGAGGAAGAAAACGTAAGATCAAGTCGTTCGTTAATGAAGAAACACGAAGAATCATACGGTAGGAAAACTTAAAACTCAAACTTTTCATCCCTTAATCGCTTTCTGGCATGTTAATGAAGTGCATGTTGGTGGTTGGATGATTCATTGGAATCATATAGTTGTCCCGTAGAAATAAAGAAGAATTAGCGGATTCAAAACACTAATTATTATGTGCAAAGTGAAGTGTAATCAAAATAATGAGTAAAAATGAAGAACGAACGAAGAACGTAGGAAAAGTTATTGGTGGACAAATTGAAAACCATTCGTAGGATGTTGTTGATGGACAAATTGAAAACCATCCATAGGATGTTGTTAATGGACAAGTTTAAAACCATCATTCGTAGTTAAATTTGAAAAATTCGTGTGAAATGGATTAAGAACGAGCTATAATGAAGTTATGGCAAACATTTGAGTAAAAGACGTTAAAGTGGTTTGGTATGACTTCCTAACAAAGTTATGATATAAGCTAATGAACCCAAGTATATGAGGTTTCATTAAAATGTTGTAAAACGCAAAAAATATGAGTCGTGGGCTCAAGAACGAACTCATTCCAAGTTAGGATGAGAAAATTATGAAGAATGGACGAACGATCGTCAAGAACGCTAAAACTCGTGTGATACGAGATTTTTAAACCAAGTTTAAGACTTGTTAACGAACTCAAAAATTAGTTCTGTCTGGATGAATTTAAAGTATGTAATGAGAGCTAGAATTAAGCTCTAGAATGAACTCATTCTGATGTGGGATTATGAAGTTACGAGTTAAGCAATTAAACGCCGAAATCGTTTTGCAGAAAAATTGAACTTGGGAAACATTTACACAGAACAGGCATCGCAACGCCAGTTCCCAAGTACAAAACAGGTGCCGCATTGCCAGGTTGGCTCCGGGTCCTGCAGAAGGACACCGCAGCGCCCCATTTAACAAAAGAGGAGGAGCCGCAGTGCCCTTAGGGGAAATTTTTTCGATATAAACTTTTTATTATTCAACTTTTTGAGTGATAATTAAGGGGCAAGTATGAATGTAATATTCATGAAATAAAACATCTTAAATGATGAGTAAAACATTGAGTTTGATGATTAAACGTCAAATAAAGGTTATAAAACGACGAACGCAAAATACATTATAGATATCCGTGAATTGTATTCGCATCGAACGAACGTCTTAGGTTTACATAGGTTATAATACCTAGATGTTGTATAAATATGGAAACTTATGACATGGAAGTGTTATAAAGCAATAATGAAAGTTAAATAATATAATGAATTGTGAAAGCAAAGTACGTAGACGATGTTCGTGAATAGTATACGTGTAAAACGAATATGTTTAGCGTACGTATGATTGTACGACTTGAATATTCATTGTCGACGCCGGGAAAAATAGTTCCGTGGTTGTGTTTCCTATGCTGGATTTATTAATTTTTACCCTTTGTGTTGTTGTGCTATGTCTACTTAATTTTATTAAAGGGTGAGGTTTTAGGAAAGTAAGACCGACATGAATGTCGACGAATTTGAAAAGATTGATTTAATTACTATTTTTTTATGATTGGACCGAATAAGACAGAGCCGCCAATTGGTATAATGTAAATGGATGTACCAACTCATCCGATTTTGAAGGTTTTCGCAATGTGGTCCAATATGTGACTCCTTAAGATTGGTTTGGATACCCGAGATTCATAAAGTTCAGGGGCTTGCTTCAGCGAGGGGAAGGTGTTAGACACCCCCCGACTTCCGTGAAAACATGATTACAACATCGTATTGATTTTCAATGCATAAAGTGTGTGTGTGGGTGTGTGGGTGTGTGTGTGCTCTTTTATTTTAAGTTTATTTAGCTTATTCTAAGCCTTTTCTGAGTTAGGGAAAAGTAGTGTTATACCTCTTTTGCGCCTAGGTATGAAGGATTTAATTTACCAAAAAGTTCATTTTTAACAAGATATATGAATTGAAATGATATTTTGGAAAACAAGGTTTTCAAATCCTTCGCCCGACTAGGAATTGAGGACTTCGATACTTCATTTTATTATCTTTATGTTCATAAAGTGATCTACCCCGAATCGCTTTATGCTTTATGAAAGCTCTTTGTGGTTTTGCTTGGAAAATTATTTCGATGATTATGCATGCAAGAAAGCATAAAAAAGGATTCGGATCATTATCGGGCATGCAAGCCATCTCGATGAACCGAGTATCCACTACCACAAGTTTTACTATCACAGGATCTTAAATTCGACTTCTCAGGACTAACCTCTTGAACTCGTTTTAAGATCCAAAATTATAAGTACAACGATTCGATGTTATTTAAACATTACATAGTAAATAAAATGTCCATCGTGGGAATCTAGCCAAGATCTAATCATTAGATCTCTACCTCGGGATTCCTAGGCTCACATTTATTGAAATAAATATATGTACAACATATCCTAAACTCAAGATCCGGTGGTTTCATCGGTTGAAACCCCCATCACGAGATATTAGGACCCTCCTCACCTCTAGATATAGATCTAGGGCTACATGGAGTGACCGGGATTAACCCAAAAATGGTAAAACACTTAGGTCTACCACAGATCTAAGCCGATCTAGCATACGGGTTAAAACTTCATGCTTAATAACCACTCAAAAGGCTAGATCCGGCTTAGATCTAGGTAAATTTATCCTACAGACTGGATCTACAACAATAAATGCACAAAATAATCGGTAGAAACCTTAAATCTACCAACTATTATGCAATATATATGAAAAACAACAAGTTAAGCTATGTTTAAACCATATATTACATATACCTAGTATATTGAACAAAGTTTCAAATAAAGTGACCCAAAATGAGCGTTTTTCACCTTGGGGGACGCGTGAACAAGCTTCTTGTGGCTCAGGATCAACTTAGAACACTCTAAACACTCAATATATATGATAAGGAAGATCAAACAACTCAACGTTGGAGAAGAAATGCCAAACCCAAAGATTTCTCTCTCTAAAAAATAACTTTCTCTCTCTAACTTCTTCTTCTTTCTTTCTTTATGAGCTGCTGCCTACTAGTTAAAGACCTGGGAGACCATCTGCAGGTATACCTACAGATGGAGTAGGTATGTCTAAGTCTGGGGCCTCGTGGGTCCCACTATCTCAAAATTTGCTCCTTAGGTCTCGATTTGGTGAACGTTGAGCTCCGTACCCAAAAATCCCAAAAAGTCCTTTTGGAACGCTGCAAAACAAGCTCGAGTCTGATTGAATCAGAGTCCAAGAAGATGATGATGGTAGCTGAAAGGTATCTCCCAGTTCCCGACTACAGTTTAACTAGCTCATCTTTGATAGCACGCAGTTCGATGTTTGCTGAGGTGACTTCTAACGGACACTTTCTCAACTTTGTGATCCTCGTTCGGTTCGCATCATATTTGGACGTCATTGGCCATTTGATTCATCCACAGGGTTGTCTTCGGGGTGACAGATGCTTTTTCCCTACCTCAGGGTTGTCTCCGAAGTAAAATTATAATTTTACCCTTCTACAAGGTTAGTATAAAGAAAGTAAAATTTCGAGTGTCTAAAGATGCCCCTCTTTGTCATGTTTATGCAATGTAATGGAATGAACACGCCAAAGATTACTAGACACAGAGAATGCATGACAAGGTATATCTGAAGATGCAATATCAGGTATAAAGTATGTAATAATATGTGAGATTATGAAAGGGTCATAAGGATTGCGTCATTGGGGTTAAGACGCCCACATTGGGTTGTAGCCAATAGATTACACCATTGGGGCTGAGCCAACTTGCGTTGGGTCATTGCCAACAGATTACATCATTGAGGGTCGAGCCGATGCCTTCACTGGGTTGTTGCTAACGAATTACATCATAGGGGGTTGAGTCGATGCCTTCACTGGGTTGTAGCCAACAAATTACATCATCGAGATTATGCAGATGCCTTCATTAGGTTGTAGCCAATGGATTACATCATCGGGGTTAAGTCGATGCCTTCATTGGGCAGTTGCCAACGGATTACAGCATCGGGATTGTGTCGACGTCTGCGTTGGGTTGTTGCCAACAGATTACATCATCGGGGTTATGTTGATGCCTTCATTGGGTTGTTGCTAATGGATTACATCATCAGGGTTGAGCCGACCCCTTTATTGGGTTGTAGCCAACGAATTACATCATCGGGATTGAGCCGACGCCTTCACTGGGTTGTTGCCAATAGATTACACCATCGGGGTTGTGCCGACGCCTTCACTAGGTTGTAGCCAACTGATTACATCATTGGGGTTGAGCTAACGCCTTCATTGGGTTGTTGCCAATGGATTACACCATCGGGGTTGTGCCGACGTCTGTGTTGGGTTGTTGCTAACGGATTACACCATTGGGGTTATGTCAATGCCTTCATTGGGTTGTTGCCAATGGATTACATCATCGGGGTTACGCCGATTCCTTCATTAGGTTGTTGCCAATAGATTGCATCATCGGGGTTGAGCCGACGCCTTCACTGGGTTGTAGCCAACGGATTACATCATGGAGGTGGAGCCGACGCCTTCACTGGGTTGTTGCCAACGGATTACACTATTGGGGTTTAGCCGATGCTGGATTAGATACTGGTTTGACTGATGACCCGGGTGCCGCTGACGTCTTTGGAGGATGCGGTCGTCCTTTCATTACTCAAATTTGAACTTCGGTACAGAGGCCTCGACTTAGGAGGACTTGGCACAAGTTGACATATTTAATGATGTAGATTTCATTTGCCAGACCTTTTGTTAGTCGTTGGGCGCTTGTGCCCCATTTACTTGTACTTTTTACGTTTATTTGTAGGACAAAGATGATATTTGATGTATACAGTTTTATGTATTTCGCAGAAATGTACTGTGAGAACCCGAATTTTCAAGAATTATCAATAATAAGAATTTAATAAATAAAATTCTTAAAGCATGAGATAGGTTCGAATAAGTATATATATATATATATATGTGTGTGTGTGTGATACGAGGTATGTAGTATTGTGTTACATAGGGTAATATGAGCTATGTAATAAGTGATTTTGTGCTTAATAAATATATATCATTATTATATATTTGTTATAAATTGTAGAGAGGAATTAGTAAGAGATGGATAAGACTTATCTATCGATACTAAATAATGTATAGAATTATTTTATCATAGTAAGTTGTTGACATTAAATATCTTTAATGTATAATCACCATCTTCTTGAGTAAGTATACTAGTGACTAGTATGATTGTAATATAGGTTATAATTAGTGCTTAAGCTGTCCATGGATGGATTGTGATAGCAAAGCATGAATTAGTTAATTATGAGAATTAACTAACAAGAATAAGTATTGGTTAATTGAAAGTTATATTATGGAATAATATAATTTGAATATTAAAACCTTAATCAACTATGGTGATATAGTAAAGGGTTTAAGATCACTTAAGTAAATAGTGAGTTAATACATGTGTGAAGTATGTGATTATAGTTAGTACTTTTATATATATTACTTAGAATGGTAATATGTGAGAAAGTCTAATGTTGTGTGACGTTAATAATATATATATACGTTATTAAAGAGAGAAGAAAAATCAATATATCTTTAGATAATATTGGTTAGAGAATTATTAATTAATTAGATATACGGCGAGATGAGAATATTAAAGAAATTGTTTTGGGAATAATTTATACAAAAGAAAGAGAAATAATTATCGTATGTTTCTAATAAAGGATATTAAGGTAAATTCTAATATTGAATTATTTTAATAAAGAGAGGATATTATTTTATATAATAATATTGCCTTATATGGCTTTGTATGAGGTAATATGAATGATTAAGTAATATGGTAAAAATATTAAGACATATTTGCTATATGTAAAGGAATTGATATAAACAATTTATCATAATAGGAAATAAACTTATTTTCTATATATAAGGTGTACATGTGTCGTACATGTAATTATTTTAATAAGATATAGATATTATATTAAGAATAATATCTTGAGATAATGAGTGAATTCTTTTATTATAATTAATGCCTCTAATTGGAGAAAACGTAATAAAAACACTTTATGTCTGTTATGGAAAAATACATAATTTTTAATGTATTTTCAAGAGAGTTAATTTATAAAAAAGAACTAAGTTATTTTAATAACTTGAGTTACTATATTACCGTAAATATTACAAAGAATATTTGAATATTTTCGTTCACGACATATGTGTTTATGTGAATCTCGAGATATAATAGTTGTAAGTAAATTGAATATATTATAAGTAAGTAACGTGGTGGGAAATGAATAAATTATGAGATGGTTAAGTAATGAGAATAAGAATAAGCTTAATGTAAGCTTGTGAGATATGCCTAGTGTGGCAAAGTGGTAGAATAAGCATTCATTAAATAATTTAATGAATGAATAATTAAAAGGAATTAATTAGTAATATTGTGTGAGCTAATTGCTAAGTGCAATAATATGTTATATAGTAGCTACCTCTATATGATATGTAATGAAGTGTGACACTTCAAGAAAACTATATAATATAGGAAACTATATGGTAAAGTGAAATGAGTCACATGAGTTACATAAATGGACCTATGTGACAATATGTTATGTGTCGTACATTAATGTGTACTTTATGAAGGATATTAAATTAAACTAAATAAATAATTGTTGTTAATAATTATTTCAATGGATAAGTATAATTGAAATAATAAAGTTTACAATAATGTGGTGTGACAATATTCAATCAAACTATATTCGGTATTGTCAAATGTACATATAATGTGTAATATAAGTAGAGGGATGCATGTATACACATACGTATAGGTATATATGTATATGGATATATAAGGGAGATATTTAATTACATATGTGTGTATAAAGACTTGTATGCTAGCTTTGTGTATAAGGTGAGAATTAATTATGTGACAAGGTGCAATAGACCCCCTCCCATGACCCCTATGCTATGCCCAAATGCTGATTTTTATGCCATAGTGAAGTTCACAAACGAGAGCCATGTGTGGGAGGGGGGGGGGGGAATGATGAGGAAGGATCATGAATAGTAGTAGTTGGTGGAGTTAGTCACCAACTCTTCTTTGCCCCTTGTGTAATGTCCATAGGAGGGTAATAGCTTGGCTATAATTAGAGATCATGCATTAGTGTATAAAGCTTGTTATTTATTTGCTAAATGCAAGTATATATGTTATGGGAACATATAAATAAGTAATTTAATTACATTACATCATGAACTTATTATAAGATGTGACATTGTGAGTAATATTATTTTATGAGCTTGAGGTCTATTAATTACTAAGCTTACATAATTGGACCTTGTATAGCATGAGTATTAAAAGTTAAATCAGTTGGAGGTTTAACTATAATTATTAAAAGAAGATAAATGGTAAGTTAATAAATAATTAATAATAATTATCATTATAATATTTGGGTGTACTTAAGATAATGATTTTATGGAAAATGGTGGGATGGTAATACCCAACTATTTTATAATTAGCCCAATTAAAATATTAGTGGATTAAAACAATGTACATGAGGTACATTATTATATGTATTGGTATGCTTGATATATGTGGGTGTACACATGTATATATATATATACCTATAACTTTATTAGTGTAGCCTGATTAAGTTATTAAAATTGACTTAATAAAAAATAAACCTATGTATACTTGCATGAAATTGTTAAAGCTAAGTAAACAAAATGCTTGTCCCAATTAGAAAGTCCCATTGCTCTTCACACGTGAATAGACCTTTGGCCTAGCCTATATCTAAGTTCTCAAACTCAGTGAATTGCAAATGGTGATGATGAATGGGGAGTGGCTCCAATAGTGAATTTCACTATTCTACCAACTCTTGCTTGCCCATTGGTTTCTCTTTCCTTCCTTTGGTTTAGTTTGGTGGGCAAAGTCATGAAATGGGTAAGAGTTCCTCTATAAATTGGAAGCTCTCCTTCATGAATTAAAGTTGCTAAAATGTTTGATGAGTTTATATTAGAGAGTGAGTACTCTGTAATTGAGTGAACAAATTGATTGGGAGAGATTTTAGCAAAGTCAAGCTTCAAAGGAGGTAATACTCTTCAACTAAGTTCTTAAGATTTAATTTGAAGAATTTGTAGAATTTCTTGATATTTAGTTTGGTATTTATTAGCTATGAGTTTACTGAGTATATATGCAAGTTGGAAGCAATGTGGATTAGTTTAAGCATTATACGTAAAGGTTTGCATTATTGGGTTGTTGGTTTCTGCTAATGAAGAGCCGTTTCTGAAACTGACCATGGATGGCGCAGTTGCGCCAGTCATGTAGTTCAAAATTGCGCATCTGCGCCGTATACTGTGTCTGGGTCTGTTTTGGGGCAGCGCAACTGCACCGCTCCCAAGGCTTAGCACAGAGCAGCTGCGCCATGCACCGGTACTTGCTTGTGTTTTCTGATATAATCTGATAATTTATAGCATGTTAGTAAGACTTAGTTGTGCATAAGACTAGGGTTATCACGTGGTCCAGAATTCCTTTTCATATATGAGTTGCGTTAGTCTACTTAACGTACATGTTCTAAAAGAAAACTTAAGAGTTCGAAAATAAACTTTGATGAAACTTATGGTAACTAAGTTTGGACTTTGTTGGCACGTATACGTGACCTGAATATGCATGAAAACAGACATGATATGTGGTTAAGTGATACCTTAATAATAATGCATTTCTTTAGCTTGATTTAGTAAGTGTTTTAAAAAGAAAGCTTAGAGTTTTGAAAACAAATCTTGACAAACCTTGAATCTTTTAAGGTTCTGATATTTATACACACATATGTTGTGAGTTATGGATATACATAAGCATGAGGAATTGTTTGAGGTTGTCTTGCATGTGCTAAATTGCTTTGACTTGGTTTAAAACGATTTCAAAGGCGAACACGTACAATTTTTGTAAACAAAGTTTTATAAATATAGAGTGGTTATATTCTGACCTTTCTAGCATGCATACTAAGACGCCTTATGCCTCTAGACATGACGAATATGTTCATCATCTAGCTAAGCATGAATTGGACCCTTCAAATGTGGTTTAAAAATAAGTTTTCAAATAATGAACTATGCTATGTCTATGTAAATAAGATAGATACATGTGAGCGTGGTATTAGAGGCTTATTAGTACCAATATATGATTTAAAAGCTTATAACATCGAATCTTGTTAAAGAAAGTTGTTAAGCCTTATTGATTGAAATAAATTATTATGGAGCTAAGTAGTTTGAATATGAACTTGAAAATAGATCACAACCTACTTGATGTATGTTTATAGTACGTATCAGAATACATGTTATGCTAGAAATTATATTGGGCACTAAAAAGCCTAAGTCTGGTTCTGGCAGGGAGTAGCGCGGCCGCGCCATTCCTAAGCTTAAATGCAACGCGGCCGTGCCGTTCTGCAGAGTGACCAAGAGCAATTTGTTAACTGCATGGTCTTCAGTTATGGTTATATATTGTCCTTAAGGACTGCAAGATATGAAACAAGATTGTCTAGATAAATATGATAGTAGAATGAGCTAGTCTCAAGGTTATCCTAAGTTCAAGTAAAAATGAAACCAAGTTAGGAAACAATATTTCTTCTTATATTAAGAGCGTATGAAATGTATGACTGATGGATATGAATCCATGATTATATAACTGTGTAGGAATACACGAAGCGCAGATAGCTTTAAGTAGTTAAGTCGTAGTTGATAAACTACAAATCAGGCAAATCTTTCAGTTCCTATTTGATATATGAATTTGATAACTATTAGTTGAGTTATATTATGCTATGAGAATGTTGATGTATGTATATGAAATGTATATGAGATTGAAAGTTGATCTTTGATGATATACTTGTGAAGTGAATTTCTATGCTTGTTATGTGAGAATTAACATGCGTAGTAAATATTAATTGATTATGAATGCATGAACTGAATATGATATTATATACTATGTGATCCATAAAAACTGTTAGAATTACTGAGCTGTCGAGCTCACTCTTGCAAATAACCATTTTTGCAGGTTAAGGACCCACGGTAAAGATTACGTGCTACTTGATTGATAGAGTTCAATAGTATCAAAGGAGATTAATTTATTTATCTAAATATATGCTCTTGAACCATATTTAGGTTCTAGGAGATGTACTTGATAGTTGTTTACGATGTTTAATACTAGTCGTGTTGTAAAGATATATTAGTTAATACATAGAGGATATCGAATCGAGATGTAAATGTTTATACAGTAATTCGAATAAAGTGAAGCATAACATAAATTGATTCAAGGATATGTAATTGATTCAAGTTATGGAATCAATAAAAGATTTTATTCAAAGGAAATTGAAAATTTTTAAATTATTCCGCATTTTTATAACATCGAATATGATGAAAAGACAGGAATGGTAAATGACCAAGATTGGAACTTATAAAAGTTTGGGGTCATTATACAGATCTTGGAAATGAAAAGAATTTATATTCTAAATTGTAATAAAGCAAAGTTATATTCTTTAAGTTATGAATAAAAGATATAATAATTTGACGATGGTTGTACCGTGACTGCACCGAATCCGAGGTAATAAAAGGGACCCGGATTTGGGGGCGTCACATGTATATATAATACTTTTCATTCACTGCATATGTTATGATGCATGCATTATATGTCATGGATTTGCATTTATAAATTGTGAGTTAGGATTGACCCCTGTGTGGTCTTTTGATACTGTTTTACAGATGAGGCATTGTTTTTTTCTCAGGTAAGGATCTTCAAGGAATTTTTTCCTTCTTTTGCCGTCGCAAGTTCATGTCATTATATTTTCTTTCAGAAGTCCTCTCATTTCTTTTGATGAGAATCTTGGTCCTACCTTAGGCTCATTCTCTTTCATTGAATCGCAAAATGCCCCAGCCTTTTCGCATGCTGTTTCCAGAGATTCATGTAAGAAACTCGCTTTGTAGACCACGTCACGAGTGAGCAATATCCTGCACATTAGACGAATAACAAAATGCACCAAAAGCTTGACGGCTCAGGCCGTCGGGGATAAATTTGATAAAAAATAGTATAATCTCATCAATGAGGTATATGAAGTTAAAGTTCATGCAATTGAATGCTCATCGGGTCTGCCACTTAACTCGTAATCGCTGTATTTTTTCCTTATCGCTAAAGATCTTGAAATTGAGTATGAAAATAAATTTTTCCCAAGTAAATTATGAATCACTAACTTCAAGGTTATATATATTTTTTATTTCTTTCCTTTTAAGGAAATTTTCATTTAACAAGTTATGAAATCGCAATAAAACTTTTAAGCATTCATGGTCATTGTTCATGAGTAAGATCAAATTTAAAAGACTTATCTCCCTTTATCGAAGATAGCTTGTCTTCGCTCTAGACACCACTCTTCACAAAATTAACTTCATATTACATGTGCACTATGAGTGACGCCACCCTTAGTAGGGATTTCTCTTCCATAACTTTAGATGATTCTCGTTTTGATCTCGTAAATTATTTCTTAACTCCAAATTTTCTTTTTTTTCTTTTTCCCCTCACTTAACTTGTCTCGTTTTCTTAGGCTATTCAGAGTTACCCATTTAATGAGTTTTGGACCAATGACTCCCAAACCAAACGGCTTTAGGGCACTAGGTGTAAAGACATCCCTTCGGGTTTACTTGCTCGTGTAACAAATGCCACACTTCAAGACAAATCATAAGGTCTACTTTATTCGTTCTTCGCCTGATCAAATGCAAGATTCATTTTCTTAGGCTTAAATTACCCATGTAGCGAGCGTTGGGCCGGTGACTCCCAAACCAGATGGTTATAGGGCACCAGGTGTAAAGACACCCCTCAGGCTTAATTACTCGAGTAACCAAGGCCACGATTCGAATCTGCTCAGGTTTCACCTTCTTCCCTCTTGCAATGCTCGTTTTCTTAGGCTCTAAATCACCCATATAGCGAGCGTTGGGCCGGTGACTCCCAAACTAGATGGTTATATGGCACCAGGTGTAAAGACACCCCTCAAGCTTAATTACTCGAGTAACCAAGGCCACGATTTGAGACATTAGATTGGACACTTCTTACCATCTAACATCGCATCAACTGTCATCATTGTCGCCATAGTTTCATACCCCACAACTAAGAGTTAGGGCAACCACAAAGTGCAGGCATGCATATGTAGTAGATTCTGCTCCAAAAAGCACTTTGAACTAAGATGTCGTGCCTAATCAAAAGGTTAAATAGTCTTAATTCTCTAATCGTTCTCGCGATTCTTGCTCCACGGATGATTATCGAAATTAATCTATTCATAACAAGTTAAACAAAATCTTTTCTTTTAAAACCTTTTCTAAGATACTAACGCAAGATTTATCTATACTTAAATTGGCTATCATTGCTATAGTATGAAGACAGAAAATAGATAAAGAGTTAAAAGAGTTGTACCTCACACGTGGATCGCTGCATTAGAAGAAAGTTATGATTGGAAGAGACCAAATGATCGTACAGGATTACCAGTGAAATGATATGAGATAAGCTCTAATGATGACGTTGTATGTTGAAAAGATCGTGCTATAGGTGTTGACTTAAATTTTCCCTTTTGGGATGGTCGATAAATGCCCCAGTGTCTAGTTGTCGTTGTCTCTGACATTGCCCCAGTCTTGTTTGTTGTAAGGGTACCAATATCGAGTTGTATTGATTTTGAAATTGCCCCAGTCTTGCTTGTCGTCTAGAGTAGTTACTTTATTGTATGTTTGACAGATGGGCTGATAAGATGCCGAGATCGCAAGAGTCTTTTACCTTCTAACCCATATGGTGAACAGGTAGTGGATATTGGCTTTGATGTTTAGGTGCCTCAATCATTGCTTCTAACTTGCAGGTTCACTTGTTATAATCTTCTCTGTATTCACATTTTGCATCGCCTTATTTTGTATATGTACTCACTGATGATCATGCTTGACATATCGTTGTGTTTCTTAATACATGTTATCGCTTTGGCCTTGATGTTTGATGCTGAGAGGCCTTCGGATTCCACTAAATTGGATCTAAGAGCTCGGCTTGGTTTTTGATGTATCAGTTTCAACCAGGCTTGGTTTGATTTGTAAGGCTTGATTTATAGCTTTCATCTTGGAGAACAGGTCGTCGGGTGATGATTGGGTTTTATACCTACGAATTGGACACCTTTTAGACTTGATTCTTTGTTAACTATAAGTATTTTTATTGTCATTTTACTTATTTTTGTGTTTGTGTTGTAGAAAACGGCTTCGGAGGGTCAAAACATAAAAAATAGACCTTAATGGCATTTTTGTAATTTGTGGTACTATTCATGCGCCGGGGCTAAGTTTCCTAGTGCAAAATCTATGCCGGGGGCTAAGTTATCGGGAAGAAAGAAGAATTTTCAGAAGTTGACTCCGAGAAGAATTTGTTTGGCTGATTGGTTTTAGGACTTTAAGGAGGGCTAAAAGACACATTAAAAGGGATATAAAAGGAGGAGTATTCACAAGGATGAAAAAGATTTTCCATTCCATTAGATTATATTAGATTAGATTAGATAAAACCCTAGTTTAGATTAGAGTTGAAGATTAAAGCAATTGAAGATCATTGGAGATTCAGAGTGGAGCAAGAGAAATTCAGATTTGCATATCGCAATTCTTAACTTCTCTTTACTTCTATCTTTTTATCTTTCAATGTATAAACAATTACGGATTATGGATTTTGACTTAATCATGAGCTAAACTCTATTTTGAGATTATAATGGATCTTGTTGTGTAGTTTACTTTGATATGCTTCCTTGTTAGTCTTGTTCATTATTATTGGATTGTCTATTATGGTTTGTGAATAATTGCTTAATTGCCTAGCTATCAATTACTGTGATAATCTATATGAAATCGAGAGACGGATTATGGGTTTAGATCTGATCATAATAACATGTGATTGTGTTTTCTACATGGCAATGGAAATCATAATTTGTGCTTAGGATAGAGATATACCTATGTACCACATGTAATCTATTGAGAACTTGAGCTTCAACCCTCTTTAATTGTAATTCACATAGAGATATAGTGGATTAGTTAATTAGGATGTTCTACTTAGTTCTATCATCTGTGGATTTAAGTTGATATGGGTATGGTACATCGAGAGATGATCATATTTTATCTTCGTGTTCTTGATTAACAATCCGAAATAATTAATTTGATTTAACGGGAAGTGTATTGATTTAAATAAAATAATAGGTGAAATTGTAGTCTCAAGTCTTTATATTCTAGTTTCATTCTAGGGGTAGTTAGAATTAGTTTAATTACGTATTGTTGATTCAAAATACTAAATCATTCATTTAAATAAGATTAAGTTGGTTACGGGTTAGTACTTGGTGAATTTTATTAAATAATTCCTAGTGGGAACAATACTCTACTTTCACTTTATTACTTGTTGACCACGTATACTTGTGTGTTGTTCGTAACTAGATTTTACCCAACATCGAGTATGAGATAGACTTTGCAACGACGGTCACCCATACACTTCTGTATGTCAAAAGAAGATGAAGTCTTCTCGCACTTTAGGGGTTGATGAGTTGTTGAAGAGTTGTATCTTGTGATTACTTAATTGTTGAAGGGGTTTGTGATTTTTATAAGGGTTAGACCGTGCCATCATTGGCTGCCTACGTACTCCCATGAAAGGAGATTAGGTCTTACGTAGTTCATGCAAAGGATATAATAAGATTGAATTTTTTTATTTTTATTTTTTTTCTCTCTTTTTTTTTTCTTTTCTTTTTTTACATAAACAAAGCATAACATAATAATGCATAAAACATAAAATAAGACATAAAGCTAATGATACCGTCCCAACATCTCCTGGAACTCGCAATCGTATTCTCTGAATCTACGCATCCCGGGTTAGCTGAGGCTTGATAGTTCAGTTGCAAGAGGTCAGGTTGCCTTCAATACTGGCAGTTGAGGTTACTTCCTTGTCTGGAACATCTTTAATCACCGCCATAACTTGATCACCTCCTGATTCGGCACATCCCCCGGGGACGCTCAAACTAGACCCGTCGTAAAAAGGGATGAGCTCTTGATTCCTTGATGGGTTAACTTTCCCGATACCCTCACCTTCTTTTCCTTGATCTGTTCCTTCATCTTTTCTACGGGTCTGGGAGGTTTTGACTTTAAAAGTTCTCTCAAACTGTTGTTGTATTTCTTTCCATAAACTTTCCCTTTTAGATTTTTCCTCATTGGAAAGGATCAATATTTCCTCCTCATCATCCAGCAGGGTAGAACCAGGAGTGTGGTTGCTAACTTTAGGAAACAAAATGTTTGACGGTGGCGGAGGAATTCCCTTAGGGGACCCACTTCTTTCCTCTACCACTCCCCGTATTATGATCAGTCCACCTTGTGTTCCGCCAAGATTGTTGCTCATAGTCGTCACTTCCTTTGAAATGTCTGCCTCGAGTGGAAATCTTAATCTTTTTATTTCCCTTTTTCCTTTTCTGGTCATAGGGATATTTATCTTCAGCTCTCCATTTTCAATGAGATTTTGGATTTTGTGTCGCATGGTCCAACATTCCTCGGTCGCTTGTCCAGGTGAGTTAGAATGGTAGAGACACCTCTTATTGATATCATATTGCCTTCCTTTGGGATCAGCTAGTGAAGCGAGCTCAGTGATCTTTTTCTGCGCAACCATTAGTGCTAACATATTTTCCAACTATTCCCCTAGAGGCGTGAATAACCTTCTTTGCCTATTCTCCCCGACTCTTGAAGCCGTTAGATTTTGTGGGTTTGCAGGTATCTGGAATGTTGTTTGATCTATCCTCTTTAAGAATTTGCATTCCTCAGGGCAATTTTTTCTTTGGCGAGATCTTCTGGCAATTGTATCATTCAAATTTTCCTGTCCTTTCAGCTTGCTTTGATCTTTTTTAGTCAGGTGGATTATCTTGGAGGGATATAGTCTTGCATTCTGGCTAACTTTTTCCTTCTCCGGGTTTCTTGATGATTGGGTGAAAATCTCTCTTGTAACCTGATGTTGGCGCACTATCAGTTTGGCTAGCAGAGTTACTTGAAGCTGGATTGTCTCTAATTTTTCTCTTACTGTCATACACTCTTCTGGACTTTCCCACCCTAAGACATTTGCTCTGCTCCTTTGGGGGTATTCCTCCATCCTTCGTATGTACCTGTGCATTGAATCCATTCGGGTGCTTCCTAACCCGATCATGTTCACTCCCTCTGTATTGTGTTGCAGCAGAAGGTTGGTATTGGCATTTGGTTGGTCAGGTCGATTGATCACAATATTGCCACTTTCAATTAGATGTTGGATTTTATGCTTGAAGGGCCAATAGTCTTGTGTATTATGTCCCGAAGACCTTGAGTGGTAAGCACACATCTTGCTTAGATTGTATCTTTTGCTCTTTGGTCTAGAGGTGGAGCCAGATCAGTAATTTTCTGGTGGTCCATTAATAATGCCAAGACGTTTTCGAGGGAATCGCCTAGTGGAGTGAACACTCAGTTTTCTTATCTTTCAAATTTCCTATGTCTGTCCTAGTTGTGATTGAATGCGGCCTGTTGTTGCTGTAGCAGATCGCTTCCCTTTATCCAGGTAGAGGGACTATTGTCGAGTCTCCTAGATTGCCCTTGTGAAACGAATGATACATCTTCATCGCTCTTCTTGTGTACCGTCTTGGGAGTGCTCGCATAGTTTCCAGACTGTATATGCTCTTCCGCTGCCTCCAAGGCTGTGAAGTCCTTGATTTTATCAAATTTCAATCCCATTTTAGCCATTTCCCCGTGTTTGATCATTTCAGAGAAGGATTTGTCTATTCTTTCTATGACTAGCTCGTAATATGGGGATTCTTGGATGTCATTAAAAGTCATTACCATTTCACCTTCATCCATTGGCGGGCTAACTTGGGCTGCCATACGCCTCCACCTCTGCGCGTACTCCCTAAACGATTCATTGCTCAGTTTCTTAACTTTGGTCACTTGGTAACGGTCAGGTTCCATCTGGGATTGGAAGCTATACTGGTTAAGGAATACATGGGCTAGATCCTCCTAACCATGGACCTTGGAGTTATCAATCTGAGCATACCAAGTTCGGGCTTCACCAGTAAGGCTCTTTTGGAACAACTGCATTCTGAGGTTCTCATCCTCGGCATATGATCCTAGCTCACCTATGTAGACCTTCAAATGGGTGTAGGCATCTCCCAATCCATTATACTTCTAGAAGTTTGGGACTTGAAATTTATTTGGATACCTCGCCTTCGGGACTATACATAAATTAGAGTAATTTACACTCCCATGGGATCCAGTTCCCTTAATGGATCGGATAGCATCCTTTATCTGTCTCACTTTCTTCCTGATATCTCCGGTTTCCCTGTCTTCTCGTAGGACTATTACTTCCCTAGTCATTTTTTGGACCAGGGCCTCTTTGGCTATTTAGACGTCGAGTGGGGATACTAGGGTAGATGCCCGAGTATCACTATCCTTTTTTAGTGTTCGGACTTCTCCCTGAGCAAAGGATTCAGTCTAATTCTTCAATTTGGGTTCTTGAGACACTTTACACTAATCTCTTAATAGGGTGGTCATCTCGACAATCTATTTCTTAAACTCCTCGAATTCCTCACGAGATATAGGGATGGGTTCTGACGAACTGCCCTCAGCCATTTTATTGGGTGGTGATCGTGCCTTTTTGGCTCGGAACCTAGTTCCAGGAACAATCTGCACAAAACTGATATCTGGTTTAGTCTATATATTTGTAGATAGGGATGCATAACATGCTATACATCAGTTTAATGGTTTTTTAATCATTCCTGCAAAACAAGGGTTAGTCAACTTGATGATAGGATGACATTTCAATATGGATGACATTTACATACGCGGAAGAGTAAATAGGGCATGAAGAGACTTCCTTGCGCGTTTGGTTTATCAGATGCCGACCTATCTTAAGGTTACTCTCACGGGCTTTTTGAAATTGGTTCCCAGATCTTCACAATTTACTTGATGAAGACATCCATCTTTCAATTGGAGCGAATCTGAGTGGTGCCTTTCATGAGCCTCACAATGGAAACATCCATAGGACTCTAGTAATAAACAACCGACGGGATTGCCTCCTAATGGAGGGACCACACAACATACATTCACGTCCTCACCGCATACAAAATGATGACATTGTACGAAGCATTAATACAAGAATGTTCAAAGATTGAAACATTAATCACACACAAAGATCATTCACACAAGATGCATATGTAGAATGGAAATCAAAAGATTGAACGTGGCTTAAGCCCTCTATAGTCCCCAGCAGAGTCTCCACTTGTCGACGCTGGGAAAAATAGTTCCGTGGTTGCGTTTCCTATACTAGATTTATTGATTTTACCCTTTGTGTTGTTTCGCTATGTCTACTTGATTTTATTAAAGGGTAAGGTTTTAGGAAAGCAAGACCGACATAAATGTCGACGAATTTGAAAAGATTGATTTGATTACTATTTTTTTTTATGATTGGACCGAATAAGACAGAGCCGCCAGTTGGTAATATAAATGGATGTACCAACTCATCCGATTTTGAAGGTTTTCTCAATGTGGTCCAATATGTGACTCCTTAAGATTGGTCTGGATACCCAAGATTTATAAAGTTAGGGGGCTTGCTTAAGCTATGGGAATGTGTTAGGCACCCCCCGACTTCCGTGAAAACACGGTTACCGCATCTTATTGATTTCTTATACATAAAGTGTGTGTGTGTGTATGTGTGTGTGTGTGCTCTTTTATTTCAAGTTTATTTAGCTTATTCTAAGTCTTTTCGGAGCTAGGGGAAAATAGTGTTGTACCTCTTTTACGCCTAGGTACGAAGGATTTGATTTAGCAAAAAGTTCATTTTTAACAAGATATATAAATTGAAATAATATTTTGGAAAACAAGGTTTTCAAATCCTTCTCCCGACTAAGAATTGAGGACTTCGATACTTCCTTTTATTATCTTTATGTTTATAAGGTGATCTACCTCGAATCGCTTTATTCTTTATGAAAGCTCTTTGTGGTTTTTGCTTGGAAAATCATTTAGATGATTATGCATGCAAGAAAGCGTCAAAAAGGATTCGGATCATCATCGGGCATGAAAGCCATCTCGATGAACCGAGTATCCACTACCACAAGTTTTACTATCACGGGATCTTAAATTCGACTTCTCGGGACTAACCTTTCGAACTCGTTTTAAGATCCAAAATTACAAGTACAACGATTCGATGTTATTTAAACATTACATAGTAAATAAAATGTCCATCGTGGGAATCTAGCCAAGATCTAATCATTAGATCTCGACCTCGGGATTCCTAGTCTCACATTTATTGATATAAACATATGTACAACATATCCTAAACTCAAGATCCAGTGGTTTTATAGGTTAAAACATCACGAGATATTAGGACCCTCCTCACCTCTAGATATAGATCTAGGTCTCCATGGAGTGATCAAGATTGACCCAAAAGCGATAAAACACTTAGATATACCATGGATCTAAGCCGATCTAGCATATGGGTTAAAGCTTCATGCTTAATAACCACTAAAAAGGCTAGATCCGAATTAGATCTATCCTACGGACTACTACGCAATATATATGAAAAACAACAAGTTAAGCTATGTTTAAACCATATATTACATATATCTAGTATATTGAACAAAGTTTACAAAGAAAGTGACCCAAAATGAGCGTTTTTTACCTTGGGGAACGCGTGAACAAGCTTCTTGTGGCTCAGGATCAACTTAGAACACTCTAAACACTCATTATATGTGATTACGAAGATCAAACAACTCAAAGTTGGTGAAGAAATGCCAAACCCGAAGGTTTCTCTCCCTAGAAAATGACTTTCTCTCTTTAACTTCTTCTTTTTCTTTATGAGCTACTGGCTGATGGTTAAAGACTTGGGACATCAACCGTAGGTATACCTGCGGATGGAGCAGGTATGTCTGAGGCTGGGCCCTGTGGGTCCCACCGTCTCGAAGTGTGTTCGTTAGGTCTCGGTTTGGTGAACGTTGAGCTCCGTACCCAAAAATCCCAGAAAGTCCTTCCGGAAGGCTGCGAAACAAGCTTGAGTCTGACTAAATCGGAGTACGGAAAGATGATGATGGTAGCTGAAAGGTATCTTCCGGTTCCCGACTACAGTTTAACTGGCCCATCTTTGATAGTACGTAGTTCGATGTTTGTTGGGGTAAGTTCTTATGGAAACTTTCTCAGCTTTGCGATTCTCATTTGGTTCGCGTCATTTTCGGACGTCATTGGCCCTTTGATTCATCCACAGGGTCTCCGGGGTGACCAGATGTGTTCGCCCTACCTTGGGGTTATCTCCGAAGTACAATTATATTTTTTTTCCTTCTGCAAGGTTAGTATAAAGAAAGCGAAATTTTGAGTTTCTACATTTATATAACGAAAATGGAAGTACAATGTATGAACATTAGGAAACCATAACGAATAGAAAGAACGAAATGAAGTTTGATTCTTAATAATAAGATCGCAAGTAATGAAGGATAATAAAATCAAAGTAATACTTGAGTTTAATGAAATGAAGGAAAACGATTGTAAGGAAAGTTGACGTAAAACACTTAACTGAATAAATAAGTGCTATAAAGGATGTCTAGATCGTGTTGAGCATATGCAATGTCATATGGCTTGAGCATTTACGAAGGTTGAAATGAGCGCCAAAACTTTATAAGTAATAACAAACTTGAAAAGTATTCCGAGTCTAATGACACGAACTTGAAAAGTAAGAAGTAGAGTTAATATAAACCAATATTTGACATCACTTATGTGCTTAATTGGTGTCAACGTCGGGAAAAAAATCCAGGGGTCGGGTCACAACCCAGATCTTTCTCTTCCTAAGTTATCTCTCCCTTACTCTTTTATTTCAAAAAAGGTTTTGAAGGGTTTTTTAGGAAAAGGCCAACATGTATCACGTCGACAATTGAACGTTTTACAGAATCGCCAGTTGGTAGATTTGAAATGGTTGTACCAACTCAACCGAGTTTTGTTTGAAAGAGGCCCAATTGCTGGACACTGTCGAAACTTGATCTTTGAAAACAAAGTTTTGAGCTCGGGGGCTTGGTTAAGTGTGGGGAAGGTGTTAGGCACCCCACGACTCTCGTGTAAACACGGTACAGCATCTTTTCAATATTTCTCTTAAAACTGAAATACGTGTGTGAATGCTATTTGAAAATTGGGCCTATGTTTGATTGATTGATTGAAAGTAGTGCTTTGCTTCGTTGAACCTATATACGAAGGGTTACAAAAAGTCTTTGATTTGATTTACAAAAGTGTTTAATTTGGTTTGCAAAAGCTTTTCTTTTGATTGAATTGAAAATGATGTTTTGAAAGATGGTTATCAAACCCTTACGCTAACATAAGAATTGAAGCCTATTGATACTTCCATTTTTTATCTTTATAGCCTTAAGGTTTGCATTTGAATGGTGATTTATCGGGCTGTGAAGCATCCTCAACCACAAAGTATATACAAGTGTCGGTCTCCTTATGGGCATAAAAATCATCGGAGGGACGCTGTGACGCCCCCAAATTCGGACTACTCGCGTCTCGAATTCGGTTCGTCACGTTCTAAGTAACTAATAACATAAATAACATCTCGCGCAACAAAATTAATAGAATAGATTACATTTATTTATTATAAACATTCATGTCCCAAGGTTTCGTAACTTAAACATTCCTTACATAGCTTAAACATATATAAACATAGCTTAGACAAAGCTACTACATAATACAAATTCAGTCCTATTACATCATCATAATATATTTAACTAAATACAACTCTACTCCGTAGCCTTGCCCTTGCCCTTATCAGTGCCCGAGGTTCCGCCTTGCTCTGCCTTAACTGAAAGGTTTTTAGGGAAAGCAAGAATGAGCAATAAGTTTGCTCAGCAAGTAATATAGCAATAAGGGGCTCAATATAGTTTTCAATTTCTCAAGGGTACAACAATAAATGATAGTTCAAGAATAACAAGAAGTATCGATAGTTCTCAACAATAGTCGCTAAGGACAGAAAAATATTAATAAGATTCAAGGGTTAACCTTTTCACAGTTCAAGAGAAATGAATACTGAGCAGTCACTAAGGGCTATGAACTTCTACTAGAATTTATAGTAATATGCTGATAATCCAACAAAAACAAGTACAACAGGTGATCAGCCTAAAGTACCCTACGTTATGCATAATATTTAATCGTACTCATGTGCGCATGTCATTATGTACTTACATACACATAGAACAAAAAATTAGTTTGTAAGACTCTATGAAATCAAATAACATAGTTTGTTATCAATTCTCATCTAATCAAGGCTTTAAGTGTTCATTTAATAAATCTCTCACGTTTAGTCATTATACACATGCAATGAGGTTAATAAGCTTCAATTACATATGCTCATGTCGTCTTAGTTATGTATTTCATGTTACATGGTTTTACTTATTAAAAACTCATTCTATATCATGCTCAACTAGTTTACAATGAACGTGGCTAGTTAGGCATACATTTCAATCATGTCTACATGCGTATGATATCCTACTATGATGGTTATAATTTCAGAATACATGCAAGGTGGTTATCAACCAAATTAGTTTCCCAAATTCTAAGTTTTCTTTGAAACCTTATGTTAAACCCACTCATCATGCAAAGTAACTTTACATATTATATATCATGCTTATGTACACACATACTAGATCACATAAGCATGTTTACAAGTTCAGAACTCAAAGTGTTCTCAATTTGTCAAGTTTGTATTTGAAACTCTAAGTTTCTATTAGAAGGTTACCAAAACCATTTAAGCATGCAAAGTAAACATTCCATGTTTCATGTTTATGTACATATGTAATCAGACCATATAAGCGTGTTTTCTAGTTCAAAATTTAAAGTGTACAAAGTTCATTGAGTTTGCACTTTGAAAACTCAAGTTTCCTTTAGAAACCAAGCTTTGGTAAGTGACTACATGCAAGGCCACCTAAACCAGCAAGTCAGAGACTTAAATAGTCTTATTTAAGTTAAACTAGCATGCTCCATACCTCAGATTGCATAAAAATCATTGTTTGTTTCTGCAGAAAGGCGCGGCCGTGCCCTATTTGTACTAGAGAGTGGTGTGGCCGCGCCACTCCGGTTCCAGCCATGAGAGTTCTCTGCTATTGTAGAACTCTCAAACTAACTTGCAACACTCCATGAAACATGCTTCCAAATAGCCACATTACATCTATATCATGTATATAGACTCTACTATATGCTAGCACTTCTCACATATCAATTTCAACTACATTATGCAATTTCAATTGATTGAATTTCAAAGTGGGTTTAAGTATTATACCTCTTGAGCTTGAGCTTGGAGAGAATTTCTCTTAGTACTCTCTATAGCAACTTAGCAAACAATCTCAGCAACATTGAAATGGGGAGAGGAAGGCTCTATTTATAGAAAATTGTTAACCATACCAAGTGAAATTCAGATAAGGCACACTTAGAAGGGGGGTTGAATAAGTGTAGGAACAATTATGACCAATTTTTTAACTTAAGTAATAACTACTGAATTCAGCTTACTATATTAACTAATGCAGGGTGCTGGATAAATACGGTTTGCTGAATTAAAACTTTACTCTTGTTATTTAATGAAAAATAACTAGCTTAATTGATTTCTTTGTAAAAACTCTTAGTGTCAACAATTTATCTTATGATAATGAAAATACTTAATTTTTATTTATCAAAACAATTAAATATCTTTTTGTGAGCAAATAAGATAAAGCAAGTAAAAATATGAATACCAAGATTTTTTACGTGGTTCAGCTATTACCCTCTATAATAATAGCCTAGTCCACGTCCAATACCAACTAGTATTGGAGACTCAATTTATTTCTTTAAATTGACTCCTTTTACAAAACAGTTCAAAAACTTGAATTACAATAATTCACTTGAGCACTTTTGCTCCTTGTGCACCAATGCACTCCTTAAGCACCTATGCTTCCTTCAACCTATTTGTAAACAATCCTTAATCCACCCGAATTAAATTCCTTTAGACAACACTTAGTCTAAAAATATAAGATTACAAATATAGAGATCTAATAATCAAAGCAAATAAAAAATTTATCAATGCAAGGCTCAACTAATGAATGCAATGATCAAGGAGTTAAATAGATATCACCAGTTAAGCTCACGAAAATTAGCTGTAGAAATCTGATAATTAATCGCCTAGCAGCTCTATAATAATTGCACCAAGATTGATAAAGAAACTTTTCAAGTAAAATAGAGCAAATTTAATTCGTAGGTGTTGTGTCTCTAACACTGATATCTCAATTGTATTTTATAGCCCAGATAACATTACCGTTGCTAACAGGTAAGAGATAAATCAGTTCCGTTGAAATCAATTAACAATTTATTTCCGTTAGAACCAATTTAGTCGGATAAGGAATATAATCAGTTTAAGTCAAAACCGTGAAACAGGTTAGACTCCTTCAAAGCTAATTCACTTTTGAAATAAATATCTTGGAAGTATTAACAAGGTGTTAGTTTCATAATTAACAATATGTAAACCCATCACACTTGTTACAGAATAAATCACATAGGAGATTTACAAGGGTGTTAGTTCCGTAATTTAAGCCAAGTATTAATCAACACACCTTTCAAGATAATCATTATCTTAGAGTCCCAAGATATATGCACATACTTTCACTCCTTCAGCAAACATGACTCTTAAATAGATAATACTACTTCACAGCCACATGTGTCATGCTAACCAATATCTCACACTAAGAATTCTCTTCGGATATCAACATATATCTGATAATTATTGTCACGGTTATACATGGTAACATAAATACTAAACATTTAATGTCAATAAAATCAGTTAGTATTTAAAAACCTTTATCTCTTTTAATCATGCATAACACAATTATCATATAATATGCACATAATATGCCCTAGAGCCTTGTATTGAAAAATCAAATATTTGCAATGACCTTACAATTATCTTCTTAAGACTCAAGGTCTTCAAGGCTTTTGACCATCAATGATCCTTTTATCAAATTCCTAAAATTTCACAATAATCGATTGAGTACATATAATTAAATCATCATCAAAACAATAAGGTTAGATTATTAACAAGTCAACACCAAGCTATTGCACCTTGAATCAAACTATTGGAAGGAAGATGAATACATTGGACATTGGATAGTTGGTGGAATAGTGTTGGCAACTCCATCAACCCACTCCCCCCCCCCCCCTTATCATGATTGCTAGATTGCTGAGTTTGAGAGGAGAAGGAATAGGATTAGGTCATTCATGGCTATACACGTGAATGAGAAATGAACCACTTAATTTGGGACAAGGCCAATTAGAACTCAGTATTGAAAAATAACATATGTATACTTAGGTTATTAAATCCAATTGGGTGCATACATAGATTTTAATGTTATAACAATATTACATGGTAGCAAATTGGGGTATATATCTATACACATAATATAATCCATGTACATTTTAATAATACCGAATATAATCTAATTGGGTATTATCTAACCACATTATTATTATAAACTTTATCATTTCAAGTATACTTGATTATTGAAATAATAAGTAAATAACAATTATTTATTTAGTCTAATTTATTATTGCACAAAGTACACATAACATAACATGTTGTCACATAACATCATTATGTAACCTATAAAATTCATTTAATCTTACTATATAGTTTTATATATAATATAGTCACATTAAAGTGTCACACCACACTTCCTTTTTAATTGAATGTAGGTACTATATATTATACGATTAATTATCGCATATCTTGCACACAATAATTAATTGAATAAACATTAATCTAATATATTAATTAATTAATTATTTACTCGTGAATACGTTATTACTCATAATAACAATTAATTAACAATATAATATTAATTAATCCTTCACTTATTAATTCCCTCTTTAATTTAATTAAATCATCATTTCCATTCCTATGCCACACAAAGCATTCTACGAGTTCATCGCAATTCTCCATATTTTCTTAATTCAATTTGAAATTAATTAAATTACTCATCTCACGACACATAAACATTTATATTCAAATAAATATTCACATTCTTATTAATATCAATATTAATATTTATTCATAAAATTCTTGGGTATTACATCCCCCCTTATAAAAATTTTGTCCTCAGAATTGGTACAAGGTTACACAAATAGATGGGGATAGTCCCTCATCATCCTATCTTCTAATTCTCATGTGGTCTCCTCGGCATCGTAGTTTCGCTAAAGTACTTTTACAGAAGATATAACTTTATTTTTTAATATCTGTTCTTTCCTATCTAGTATTTGGACAGGAATTTCTTCATACGCCAGATTCTTCTCCACTTGAATGGGCTCGTAGGAAATCACGTGTTTGTAGTCAGCCTTGTATGGACGCAACACGAAAATGTGAAACACGTTATGGATGTGCTCCAACTCAGGTGGTAATGCAACTTTATATGCTACTTCGTCCACTTGCTTCATATCTCAAATGGTCCTATGAATCTCAAACTCAATTTCCCCTTCTTGCCGAATCGTATCTTTCCTTTCCAGGGAGATACTTTCAAGAAAACGAAACTACCGACTATAAAATCTCGGTCTTGTCGATGTAAATCTGCATAGTTTTTTTGGCGATCTTGAGCTGCTACCAGTCTGGCTCTTATCACTGTCACCACATCTGCGGTTTTTTGTACTAATTCTGGTTCTAGAATTCGTTGTTCTCCGACTTCATCCCAACATAATGGTGTTCTGCATTTTCTCCCATAAAGAGCTTCGTACGGTGGCATGCCGATACTCGCATGATAACTGTTATTTTTTAGAGAATTCTACTAAGGGTAGGTGATCGTTCTAATTTCTCTTGAAATCCATCATGCAAGTCCTAAGTATGTCCTCCAGTGTTTGTATTGTCTGCTCACTCTGTCCGTCCGTCTGAGGGTGATACGCAGTACTCAACCTCAACTGTGTTCCCATCCTCTCTTGTAAGCTTTTCCAAAAGTTTGACGTGAAGTGGGGATCTCGATCAGAGACAATTGACACCGGCACTCCATGTCATGAAAGGATCTCTTTTACGTATAGACTCGCTAACTAATTCAAACTATATCGGATCTTAATCGGTAGAAAATGTGATGTCTTCATTAGTCGATCCATGATGACCCAAATGGCATCATATCCTTTCTGCGTTACTGGAAGTCCCACTACGAAATCCATCGTAATGTGCTCCCATTTCCACTCTGGTATTCCAATGGTTGAAGTAAACCACTCGGCCTCTGGTGCTCTGCTTTGACGCGTTGGCAAGTAAGACATCTACTGACACACTCTGCGACTTCTCGTTTCAAATTGGGCCACCAAAAATGTTATCTCAGATCTCGGTACATCTTTGTGCCTCCTGGATGAACGAAATACGTTGTATTGTGTGCCTCGTGCAAAATTTCCTCTCTCAATTCGGCTACCACTAACACCCACACTCTCCCTTCGAATCTCAAGATATTGTCTTTATCCATCCTGAATCTTGCATCTTCATTTTCGGCGATCCTCTTTCTCATTTTCTCGCACTCTTCATCCTTCTCTTGAGATTCCTTTACTCTATCCAGTAACACTGGACGAGCTTCCATTGCAAATAGCTGTTATTTAGACTTCCCCGGTACTTTCACCTCTCTTTCCAACTTCTTCATTTCCCTTATTAACTCCTCCTGAGTTGTCAATTGAAACAATTTCTCCCTTCCTTTTCTGCTCAGAACGTCAGCTACTACGTTTGCCTTTCCCGAGTGATAAAGAATAACCTAGTCATAATCCTTGATCAATTCTAACCACCTCCTCTGTAGCATGTTCAACTCTTTTTATGTGAAGATATATTTCAGACTCTTGTGGTTCGTGTATATCTCACATTTTTCTCCGTACAAAAAATTTCTCCAAATCTTTAACGTAAAAACTACTGCCGCTAACTCTAAGTCGTGAGTAGGGTATCATTTTTCATAATCCTTCAATTGTCGTGATGCGTACGCAATGACCTTGCCATGTTGCATGAGCATACAACCAAGTCCTTTGTGCGATGCATCACTATACACCTCGAAACCTCCCACATCATCTGGTAATGATAATACAGGTGCTTCGCTTAGTCTCTTTTTTAGCTCCTGAAAACTTTCCTCACATTTGTCCGCCCATACAAACTTTACAGTCTTCCTCGTCAGATTGGTCAACAGGGTCGCTATCTTAGAAAAATATTGAATAAATCTTAGATAGTACCCGGCTAGCCCTAAGAAACTTCTCACCTCCGTTTGTGTTTTCGGCTGCTCCTAATTACTCACTGCCTGTACCTTCGCAGGGTCTACTAAGATTCCATTCATATCCACCACGTGTCCTAAGAGTTGAATCTTTTCCATCCAAAACTCACACTTAGAAAACTTCGCATATATTTTCTCTTTCCTTAATGCTTCCAAAATAATCCTCAGATGTTCGGCGTGCTCTTCCTTTGTCTTCGAGTAGATCAAGATGTCGTCGATGAAAACTACCACGAATTTATCCATGTATGGCTTAAAAACTCGATTCATCAAGTCCATGAATGTTGTCGGAGCATTAGTCAATCCGAATGACATTACCAAAAACTCGTAGTGCCTATAACGGGTCTGAAACGCCGTCTTTGGTATGTCTTCCTCCCGTACTTTCAACTAGTGATAACCTGTCCGTAGGTCTATCTTTGAGAAACACTTTGCTCCCTTCAATTGGTCAATAAGGTCATCTATCCTTGGCAACGGATATCTATTCTTGATCGTTACTCTGTTTAATTCTCGATAATCGATACAGAGCCTCATCGATTCATCCTTTTTCTTAACAAATAGTATCGGTGCTCCCCAAGGAGACACACTCGGCTGTATGTAACCCTTATCCAATAACTCTTATAATTGTATCATCAATTCCTTCATTTTTACTGGCGCCATACGATATGGAGCTTTTAAAATCAGTGTCGTTCCCGGTGCTAAGTCTATTACGAATTCGATTTCTCTGTCTGGCGGAAGACTAGTCAAATCGTCCAGAAATATATCTTGGAATTCTCTCACTACGGATATATCCTTAATTTCTACACCCTTTTTCCGAGTATCTACAATGTAAGCTAAGTAACCTAAACATCCTATCCTTAATAATTTCTTGGCCTGCATCATCGTAAGACAAAACGATTGCTTAAGCGATGAGCTACCATAAAACACTACCTTAGACTTATTCGGAGTCTGAAAGTTTACACTTTTTTTTTTTTCTGACAATCAATTATCACAGCATGGTTATACAACTAATCCATTCCCAATATTACGTCAAATTCTCCCAATCTAATCGGAATCAAGTCTATGCTCAGTTCCTGATCTCTAATGTTTGCATGACAATTTCGGTATATAAATTCTACAGGGATCACTTCCTTGTTCGCAACTTCTATGTTCAAGGGATTTCTTAATCGTTCTCGGGGTGAAATTAGTTGACTAGCAAATTCTTCAGATACAAAAGAATAGGTGGCACCCGAATTAAATAATACATATGCATTTATATCATTGATTGGAATAATACCTGAAACCACGTCCTTCGTAGCTACTACGTCTTGGACGGTCATATTAAAAGTTCTGGCGGTTGGTTTGTGTCGGTCCGACAATCATCAGTTTACTGCCTCCCCCTTGCTAGCCACTTCCTCCGCCGCTCCCTTTCTTTGGGCAGACCTTAATTAGGTGGTCCGTCGAGCCATAAGCGAAACAACCCTTGATCTTCTTGGGCTTCAGGCAGTTGGGCGAAATGTGTCCCTCTTGGCCGCAGTTGTAGCAAGTACTGCGGCCCTTCCAGCACTCGCCCTGGTGATTCTTCCCACACTTCGGGCATCCTTCTACCCTCTTCTTAAAACCTCCATAAAAATTTCCCGCTTGATTGTTGTTGTTATTCTCCCATTTCCTCTTCCCTGGATTACTTCCCCCGCTACTGCTTCCTCCACGACTTTCTCCCTCAGTGTTCTTTCCCTTCTTCTCTTTGTTATACAAACTCAAAGCTTCATTTCCTCCCTCCGCAATAATAGCCTTCTCCAGCAATGTCGCAAATGAATCGATCTGAAGAATCGACACCTTGTTAAACAACCAAGGCTTCAGTCCTTGCTCAAAACGTCTAGCTTTCCTTTCTTCATCCCCTACCTGGTGTTCTGCAAACCGTGCTAGTTTGTTGAACTTAGCTGCGTATTGTGCCACCGACATATCTCCCTGCTTAAGTTCTAAAAACTTCTCCTCCATTCTATTTTTCATGCTCTTTGGGAAATAGTTCTCAAAGAACAGAGTCTTGAACCTCTCCCATGCTATTATCCCTTCTCCTGCTCTTTGCTGATTTGCCTCTCACCAGTAATTCGCTTCACCTCTCATCATATAGGTAGCAAATAACGTCTTTTGATCCTCGCCCACGCGAGCAATGGTGAAAGCCTTCTCAATTTTTTTAATCCACGTTTGTGTCATGATCAGATCAGTAGTACCTTCAAACTCTGGAGGTCCTACGCTCCTAAAGTCCTTAAAGTTAGTGATTGGAGCTGCTTGGGAATTTGGGCGAACGGGTTCATTGTTCCTTCCCCTAAGAGCCTCCCCTAACAAATTAACTAGTTTTTGAATAGGATCTACTTGCTCTCTCTCATTGTTCACTGATTCCTCAGGTGCAGTTAATCTACGTCTAGGCGGCATTTTCTGCATCACAAAATTTTCATTTTTATTATTCAATTATATTAGTTAAGTATTTCTCAAATAAAAAAGGAATAAAATTTTATAACACGTTTCTGAAATAAGGTCATTTATATTCATATGCCAAATCATTACATCAAATGATCATCACTAGCATACTTCTATAAATGTCAACATATATCCCCTAATATCACAAAAGACAGGGAAAACACTAGCATACTACCCCTCTAACATTAGCCTACTCGGGGTTTACATAACTATCCCATATCTTACACAAAAGATTGGGATTACATCAATATATACATCACATAAAGAACTACTACAACTACTACTAGACTACTGGGTCTCATCCCAACATTTCGCGCTCCACAGCGCTCTTGTATTCTATCTGTGCTATGTACACCATCAACTCCCTGCTCATGGTATGTCGAGTCTGTCCCTATTTCGTCGGATAGTGATATACATCATCAATCACTCTCTCTATAGCCGAGTGAAACACATAACCCATCTTATTCACCTTCCTCTTCTTACACCTGACTTCATCCTCTAAGTCGTCTTCCCTCTCATTAGCTGCTTTCCACTTCTCCCCGAAGTGGATCCTATCCATCACCTCCAACTCTAGCTGAGTACGGAGAGCCTCCTTTTCTGTCTTCTCGCTTAACTCTCTCTGCTCCACCTCTTCCAGCTTTCCTGCCAAATCGACATTCCTAGGCACCGATCTATGAAACAGAGTCCCCATTTGGATCCCTGCCTCCCTGCGATAAGCGATCTCTACCTCCATCTCCTGCATTACTAGCTTCCTCTGGTGGTCCTTGTCCCTCAATTTCTTGAACTCGGACTCTATCTCTTGAGCCTCAGCCTCCAACTCCTGTACTCTGTAGTTTAGCTCTAGGATCTGCTCCTCGTACTCTCCCAACATCTACTCCTCGATAGTAGCCTCGTCAGAGTCCTCCGTGGGCTCGTCCTCCATAGGCTCCTCCTCTGGATCGGACTCTACCTCAATCTTGTCCTCGTCATCAAACTCGGACGGTGTAACTGCCTGCACAGGCTCAGCCTCTAGAGGTGCCTCATATATAATATGTATATCTCGAGGCTCCTCATCGGCCACTCTACTAGGTCCTCCCATGTCTATCATCCTATAACCACAAACACAAGACAAACAAACAACAACTCCATTAGAATGTCAAATAAAATATAAGTTCATTGTATAAAATGAAATTATATTTCATAACACACTAAGTCTCTCTAGAAAAAAAAACTCTACATGAGTTCTATCTCCTTCTAAGTTTTCCTAAGTTATAATCTAAGCACTCTCGCTCCTAAGATTTATAACTACAGCTCTGATACCAACCTGTGACGCCCCCAAATTCGGACCACTGACATCTCGAATTCGGTTCATCACGTTTTAAGTAACTAATAACATAAATAACATCTCGCGCAACGGAATTAACAAAATAGATTATATTTATTTAATATAATCATTCATGTCCCAAGGTTTCGTAACTTAAACATTCCTTACATAGCTTAAACATATTTAAACATAGCTTAGACATAGCTACTACATAATACAAATTCAATCCTATTACATCATCATAATATATTTAACTAAATACAAATCTACTCCGTAGCCTTGCCCTTGCCCTTATCAGTGCCCGAGGTTCCGCCTTTCTCTGCCTTAACTGAAAGGTTTTTAGGGAAAACAAGAATGAGCAACAAGTTTGCTCGGCAAGTAATATAGTAATAAGGGGCTCAATATAGTTTTCAATTTCTCAAGGGTACAACAATAAATGATAGTTCAAAAATAACAAGAAATATCGATAGTTCTCAATAATAGTCGCTAAGGACAGAAAAATATCAATAAGATTTAAGGGTTAACCTTTTCACAGTTCAAGAGAAATGAATACTGAGCAGTCACAAAGGACTATGAACTTCTACAAAAATTAACAGTAATATGCTGATAATCCAACAAAAACAAGTACAACAGATGATCAGCCTAAAGTACCTTACGTTATGCATACCATTTAACGTACTCATGTGCGCACGTCGGTCTCCCGATAAATATATAATTTCTCCTTCAAAGAGGGTTATTCATCTCAGTCAATTATAAGAGTACGCACCAAATCGACTGGTTTGGATAGCTTTCAAATTCATGATATAGGTCTAGCCGAATCAAGTGGCATAGACCGCTCTTTCAATATATATGAGAACAATTATAAGTTCGATGCTCGAGGTTAAACTCCAAAGAATGTAAACAACTCTATCTTAGCTACGAAGCATGAGGTCATAAGACATGAATCATACTTTCAATGGTGTACTCGTACGACCAATAATAGCACAAGCTTAAGTAATGCCCAATAAAGAGTAGGTTTAGAAACTTGCATCAAAGAGATAAGGTTTAGATACTTGCCGTATGCGTAGTTTATCAACCTTTAGCTTATCGATACTTTTCGAATCCTATTATAACATGGTTACATATATAGGATATTTATTAGCTACGTACATTGAATACATATACTTGATATGTAAGTTAAACACACACATACAATTCTAACTTAGTCGTATAATCCTATACGTACGTCATTATGTACTTACATACACATAGCACAAAAATCAGTTTATAAGACTCTATGAAATCAAATAACATAGTTTGTTATCAATTCTCATCTAATCAAGGCTTTAAGTATTCATTTAACAAATCTCTCACGTTTAGTCATTATACACATGCAATGAGGTCCATAAGCTTCAATTACGTATGCTCAAGTCATCTTAGTTATGTATTTCATGTTACATGGTTTTACTTCTTAAAAACTCATTCTATATCATGCTCAACTAGTTTACAATGAACGTGGCTAGTTAGGCATATATTTCAATCATGTCTACATGCATATGATATCCTACCATGATAGTTATAATTTAAGAATACATGCAAGGTAGATATCAACCAAATTAGTTTCCCAAATTGTTAAGTTTTCTTTGAAACCTTATGTTAAACCAACTCATCATGCAAAGTGGCTTTATATATTATATATCATGCTTATGTACACACATACTAGATCACATAAGCATGTTTACAAGTTCAGAACTCAAAGTGTTCTCAGTTCGTCAAGTTTGTATTTGAAACTTTAAGTTTCTATTAGAAGGTTACCAAAACCATTTAAGCATGCAAAGTAAACATTCCCTGTTTCATGCTCATGTACATACGTAATCAGACCATATAAGCGTGTTTTCAAGTTCAGAATTTAAAGTGTACATAGTTCATTGAGTTTGCACTTTTAAAAC